>CM062819.1:1125578584-1125961084 GCA_031772625.1 Pinus tabuliformis | reverse complement strand
ACTCCTCTATAAGGCTTGAAGATAGGGAGTCTTCACTATGATCTTGGTCTCCAACTGTTGTTGCAATCTGGTGTACCCTCTTCTTCTTGTTCAATGATTAGTTTGTCTTTGCAGCTACATAGGTGTCTTCTAGTAGTGTATCCTTCTTCATCTCCTTCATCGTCGGCCTATCATGACGAGATATAATACGTGCAATTGGAATCCACTCATGCCAATACAACATCAGTCCGATAAACCCCTAGTATAACATGCTTCATGAAAACCATTGACTGAGCTGGAACCGGGTGCTGGTTTGAGAGACTGGCTTAAGGATTATGCAATTGTGTAGCTCAGGGGACAAGACTAAAGCTTGAGATTGCGTAGTGTGCAATTCAGGAAGGCCAGGGCAAGGTGACTGCAGTTGAGGGGCTCATGGAGGCATGCTTAAGGCTTGAGGCTTGAGGTTTCCCACTGCGTAGTTCTAGAGGGAAATATGCATAGGGATTGTACAGTTTCACATTTCAAGGGGTTAAGCTAAAGGCTTGATGCTTGAGATTGCGCAATGTGTAGAAGAAGGTGGCTAGGAGGCAGGGCCGCACAGTTCTAGAGCTCAAGGGTCAAGGCTGAGCACTGAGATTGCGCAGTTCTAGGAGGTAAGATTTGTGTATTGCACAGTTCCAAGAGGTAACATTTGAGTTTGAGGGTTGAGACTATGTAATGCGTGGTTTATGAAGGTTGAGTGAGGTAAGGTTACTCAGGAAGGAAATTTTCCATATTTGACTAAGTGTGGGAGCAATAAGGTAAAAGTGAACAAGTTCAAAACCTAAACATGATCATACACTCAGAAAAATTGACAACACGACATTGATCACTAAAAAGACAAGAACAACAAGATCCCCTCAATGCGATGATAATACGATAACGTTCCCCAAGTGCGACACTAAAGGAAAAATTTACGACGACAATGACAACACTTGTGTGAGAGTGCATAAAACTTTGAAAATGAGTGTAATACATGTACAATGATAAATAAGACTCATTAATACCAAAGTTACCCCTTGAAACAAACCATAACTCCGCTTAGGCGATATATGATGATTCCCATGCTAAAAGAAGACACTTTGGTTTTCTTCCAAAAGGGGCTAGAAAACTTAGAGAAAACACATAGAGAAACTCTTAATACTAGAAACGAAAACATGCAAGGCCAAAGTAGTCTCCAAAATTTGGATGTAGGCCAAAATTTTAGAGGTTGTTATAGCAGTGGTAATAATTTATTAATTGTATCTAGATCTTGGAATTGATATGTGGTAGAAAACTGTTGAAATATTTAATGCCCATATACTGGATTAACTTCAAGTTTTAATGATATTCAAATTTGAGAAGAATGTTTAGAGAACATCATTTGATATCATAGATTCCCGTATCCTAGATTAGTTTTTCACTTGTGATTACATTTGGATCTAGGTTTGAGCTAGAACATTTGGCTACTTGTATACCTAGATATCAAGAGCTCTTTAAGATTACCAAATTGGCTATTAAATCATCTCTAAGTCACCCATTTAAGTTGATGTGTCATCTAACATGGCTTGGTGGTTGTATATTACAAGGTCAAATTGGTAATACAAGTCTGAATTAAAATTTGACTAAGTTCCTAACAAACCACAATGTGCCCTATAAGGCATAGGAAGTAGTAGATCAGCAAAACATTATAAATGGATATTTTAGTTTTTACTTAGTGAATGTGGTAAAATTACCACAAAAATAAAATCCTAAGGTGGCTAAAAACTTATTGACATGACTATATTTTTCCTCTACAAACCAACTATAAGGAATATGACTTCGATGATAATTCAATCAATTTTGATCGAAAAGAATAAATAGTTCATTGCATATAGTTATTAATTAACTTAGTTTCATTTTTAAATATACATATAATGTACAAATAGGTCATTGTATATATTTATTAATTAATTCAGTTTCATTTTTAAATATACATATAATTTTCACTAACTCTGTTTATATTATTTTTGGTTTTTTTTGCATATTCTTAGGCTAAAGGAAATAATCTTGAAGACCAGGAGCATGAACAAAGGTACATAATAAAAAGAGATAACTCATGTTCTTGGATCAATAAAATATAAGACACATTCAACATTCTATATCAAACACAACATAAAATATTTTAATATAAATGGACAAGATTTATAGAAATATTATTATCGAGAAAATAATTGAAGGATTTTCTCAATATTGTTTTGCTAAATTATTGAACCTATTGTAACAGTAAATATTTGAGGAATCTGAACAAATAAATGAAGCAATAGATTAACACAAATACCATCCCTTTCTATATATAAGGGTTCAAAAATATTGTAATCAAGCATGTATACTATTATAATTTTGAATACCTGTAAGTTCGATAATCTAGAAATGGAACCATTACACTACTATGAGGATAGAAATCTTTGTGGCTAGAAATATTAGTATAGTAACTTTATACTGTTATTAGTGAAATAGTTTAATTTGAAGGTCAATATTTTATTGAGCTATTGATGGTGTGAACCATCAATCTTAGGCAAACCATTTCTGTAAGTGTTTGCTTTGAAGTTTGCAATATAAAGCTTGAAATTACTATCTTGTTTTCCATGATTTCTTAACAAAACGTAACAAGGTATAAAGTATGCTATCCATTATTTCACATAAATATTTATTTGATATGATTAATATATTATATTTTAGCTCATTAGTTACTTGATTTGATGAACCATTTTCTAAATCTTGAAATAAATATGCATTCTATATCTACAAGTATTCCTTACCTACTCTGAGCTATCTAGGAATATATAAGATTGTATATTAGTTAGAATATATTAATATATATTTAATATAGTCATAATATAATAGTGTTAGGTTATATATTTTCCCTTATGGTTGACTTTTTGTCACATCCAAAGAAGCATTTGTAGAGGTAAATGAGCCCAAATACCAATGAATATTTCTATACCAAATGTGTATAAGCTTAATCAAAACCTTGGTCGGGTAACATTTCTAGTTATTGTTACTAAGATAATTTTTTACCATCAACACATACATTAAATCATTTATATCAAACTTAAATTGCTTGGTCTTATATATCTTACCCAAGTTTTTTATGTTATAGTGCATTTTTGGTTTAGCTCAATCCAAGAATCACCATACCAACTAGCATGTGAAGAGTTGGACACTATATTGTCCTTGTTCAAGTTTTGTGATATGCTTAATCCACCTACACAAAGGAAATATAATCTTATTGATTTATTCATCACATATGACTATCATTTTTCATGCTTAGAAGGATGATCTCACCTAATTGAAATAGACAACCACTCATTGAATTTGAATCTTCTTACTCTTTATTCTAGGTGTATGCTCATCAATATTTATAACCTAGCATATCACATAGTCTAGTTTTCTTGTATTTTAAGGTCTTTAAATTAAAAACTAGGCAATTGTTATTCTTAGAAATTATAACCTTTATACCTTTTTATTCACCTACAATTTTTCATCTCTAACAAGTTGTGAGTGATCTATTTCGTAATTTCCTATCTTCACAACTTAAAATTATACAAGTCATGTCCCTTAATTATCACTCACGTTGCTCATTCCACTCGTCAATATTATTAAGAGATCTTGCCACTTGAGAGAGATACCCTTTTAGATCCCCTAGCACTTCAATGCAAACAATAGGGATACAAGTTAAGGGATAAATAATATTTGTTTATTATTTAATTAAAACTTCTAATTTTAACAATTTCATATGTTGTTATTCATGGGGGGGTGACAGCCCCCCTCAAACTGCCTGACAAGGGGGGCTATCATGCCCCCTATGACCCCCCTACCATGCCCGACGCAACGAATAGGGTCGACTTCTGCCCCCCTGCGCATGGGGATAGTCGTGGAAATAATATAACACATACCCAACATTCTCCCACTAGTTGTTTTCTTTCCATATGGGGCCACAAGAGAGCTTAGTCATTGGTCCAACCCTGCAATGCCAATTGTTTCTCTACACCAATATAACTTCTCAGTGCTCACAGACTTTGTCAATGCATCTGTAATATTCTTCAAAGTTTCCACCTTTACTAGCAACACCTTTTTTTTCCTCAACCATATCCCTCACAAAGTGATACTAAACATCAATGTGCTTTATCTTTGAATGATAAGCAGGGTTCTTTGCCAAGAAAATTGCACTTTGGCTGTCACAGTCTAACCTTATAGCTCACTGTGCCAACCCCATACTTGAACACAATATCTGCAACCAAACTGCTTCCTTGCTTGCACGAGTGGCTGCTATGTATTCTACCTCTGTAGTTGAAAGTGCCACTATAGACTGTCTCTTGCTCATCAAACTGACTACACCTCCAAATAGGTTAAATACATAGCCACTTGTAGATCTTCTCTGATCCAGATCTCCAACCCAGTTTGCGTAAAAAAATCCATGGATGTCCAAAACTCAATCCAATCATGGTCTTCCTTGGTAGCACAAATCATAATCACTAGTTCCATGAATATATGTGAAAACCCGCTTCACTACTGTCTAATGCTCCTTCCCTGGTTTTGACATAAACCTGCTCAATACTCCCACTGCATGTGCAATTTATGGTCTAGTACATACCATTGCATACATAAGGCTACTGACTGCACTTGCATATGGAACACGGGACATGTTCTCTTCCTCTTCTTTTTTCTTGGGACACTATTCAATAGATAACTGTACACCTATAGGAATAAGAACCTTCATTGGTTTACTATCCTGCATATTAAACGTATGTAGTATTACTTGGACATACTTCCTCTAGTTTAACTAGAGCATCCTCTTTTCCTTATCTCATTTAATTCCCATGCCCAAAATATAGTTTGCAACACCAATATCTTTCATGTCGAATTTGGAGGACAATTGGGTCTTCAATTCCTGGATAATTTCTTTGTTATTTCCAATCAGAAACATAACATCCACATACAAGACCAACACGGCCACCAATTAATTTAAAATACACACAATGATCTTCTTTGCTTCTAGTGAAGCCAATTCCTTGTATATATGTATAAAATTTCTGATACCACATCCTTGGTGGTTGTTTAAATCCATAAAAAGACTTTTTTAACCTGCATACCAGTTCTTTCTTACCCTTCACTGCAAAGCCTTCAGGTTGTTTCATGTAGATCTCTTCTTCTAGATCCCCGTGAAGAAATGATATCTTCACATCCATCTGTTCTACCTCAAAACCAAAATCAACAACAACAGGTAAAAGTACTCTAATAGAAGCTACCTTGGCAACAGGAGAAAAACATCACCAAAATCAATTCCTGACACCTAGGAATAACCTTTTGCTACCAACCAAGCTTTGTATTTCTCCACCTTTCCTTCTTCGTTCATTTTCTTCTTAAGCACCCATTTGCTTCTAATGGGTTTCCTTCCAGCTGGAAACTCCACTAGATCCCAAGCCTCATTTTTGTGAAAAGATGCCATTTCATCAACCATGGCCTCTTTCCAGAGTTTGCAATCCTCTGAATCTATTGCTTCCCTGACAGTTTTGGAATCATCATCAGTAATAGATAAAGAAAAATTTGAATAGAAAGCAACTGGAATATACATTTCAGACTGCCTTCTTTCTTGAACTGATCTTCTCATAGCTGGGGTTTGTGGATCTCATCTTCTGATTCCTCTTCTACTGTAAAGTCTGATTCCTCCTCCTTTATCTCAAACTCTATCTTCTCAGGTTTCTTTGGTAGGACTTCATGTTTAATAATATCTTTCACCTCTCTAAACACCACATCACAGATGTACACAACCTTCCTTGTTTCTGGGTTCCAAAGCTTATAACCTTTTAAACCATCCTTAAACCCAATAAAAATGCACCTTTCAAATTTACTATCCATCTTGGTTCTTTTCTCTTTTGGAACATGTACATATGCATCACATCCAAATACCCTCAAAAGTGAAAGAGAGGGTTTCTTACTAGTCCATGCCTCTTGTGGAGTCTTATCCTCCAACTTTGATGAAGGTGATCTGTTGACCAGGTAACATGCAGTCTCCACCGCCTCTTCCCAGAATTCCTATCCTAACCCAGCACCATTGAGCATGCTTCTTAGTTTTCCATCAACGTCCTATTCATTCTTTCTACAACTCAATTTTGATGAGGTGTGTATGGAGTAGTCTTCTGTCATGCTATACCACACTTCTTATAGAACTCTTTAAATTCCTTCTTGCAAAACTCTCCACCGTTACATGTCCTCAACACCTTTATCTCCTTCTCTTTCTAGTTTTCCACCAAAGCCTTAAATTCTTTAAACTTGTCAAAGACTTCAAATTTCTTCCTGAGGAAATATATCCATGTATTCCTTGGCAAGTCATCTATAAATGATACATAGTACACAAAATTACCCAGTGATGGAACCGACACTTGTCCAAACACATCATTGTGCACAAGCTCTAATAGTTGTCTCTCCCTCTTAGCACCAGAGGGGAAGCTCACCCGATTCTACTTCCCATATACACAATTTTCATAGAAATGAAAATCCAGAAAGAAATTAGACATACCTTCTATCATATTATTACCATCAAGTATTCGAAGGCCCTTCTCTCCAATATGTCCAAGCCTTTGATGCCATATCATGGACTTTTCTCTAGAGACCTCTAGATTTTCTTCTCCAGTTTCAGGAACCACAGAACTATTTCACCCATCAATAGCATTGCTACCTTGAAGCTTGTACATAGTTCCAATCCGAACTCCCTGCATCAATACTAGTGCTCCCCGAACCATCATGCAGGTATCTTTCTCAAACACTGTTTTTACACATGCATCATCTATCTTGCTTTAAAAAATCATATTTGTTTAGTCAATTTAGTTTCCTAAATTGCTTTGCATAAATTATCAATCAAGGCTCGTAAGTTGATGAAGTGTAGCACACTGTATGTGCTAGTTAACCCTTCTTACTTCGTTGTTTTGTATTTTATATTGTTTTGGGGGTTTCTGTTCTTTGATTCCTAATGATGTACAATTTTAACTATAAGAAATTAAATCTAAATTTCCTAAAGGTGAACCAAGAGCTTAAAACTAGTCAAAATCTAAGTTAAAAGAAGGAAAAACAGAGCATCTGTCCTATCTTTTCATCTAATCCTAATTCATGAATAATTCTTAAAACTAGAAGGTAAAGTTGTAAGTCACGTTGGAATAAATACAGAGAATGAAATTAACTGAAGTACTTCTAGTTACTCTAACCTTCAATTTTGAAAGATAACCTCCTTGAGGTGGAATTCAAGCAACTTCTGTACTTCATGATCTAGTAAAAACTAAATAAAAACATACAGAGGGTAACTGATTGGTTTCAACCCTTATGTAAAGTGAATGCTCAACCATTTAGTTTAGGATGGATATCAGTTTGAAATGGTGACCAAAAACATTCATTAATACAGTGCATTGACAACCTAAACTAAGAAATAAATAACAAAAACAGTGAGTAAGCTAATAAATAGTGCATCCTCATTAATTTCAATCTTACTTTGTTTAGAAACAAAGTTGTTTCCTTTATGAAATGGATTGGGGAAACAAGACTGCACAATTTAATTTTAACATTATGTTATTGATTAAAACTAAAAGAAATCAAACTACAAGAAACCAACCTAAGTTATAAACACTGCTAAAAGTAAATGAGGAATTTAAAAATGAACAGAAAGAAGAAAACAAATGAAAAGAAAACCTCCTTCAGCACAGGGGCCCTCTGCAACTGACTAGGTTGAGCTGCTAACTTAATTCAAAATGCTCCTTCAAATGATCATCAGTCAACACACAACTTTGTATTATAAAACAGGAACAAAAGTCCAAAATTACAGAGCTGATAAGTTTAAACTTAATACATCAAAAACTTCGAACTCCCTCCGGTTCTGTTCAACTGGTATTTAAAAGAAAATATTCATAATTGTCTTTTGAGGAAAATTAGCTATAGGTGGTCTACACGTATTACAACCAGTCTGCATAAATGTTTGATCAGCTACAGGTGACTTAAATTTGAACAAGGTGGTTGCACAGAACCGTTGACATAGGTGGTTGATTCGAGTTAATGCTTCAATAGAACTGTTGGATTTATTAATTAACTAGGAAAGGGTAGACAAAGAGTCCTATTGCTTCCAGGTTTCATACGTTTGACTCCACCTTTGGTTGTGGTCTTGATCTGGCTTTTTTATCGATATGGGCTGGGTGAATAGGATAAGATCCATGCCAAGATGATTCCAGAGATGCCTATGTGGTCGGTTTCTTCATTTGACACCTGTAACCTGTTCAACCATGGAAGTAGCTACATAACACATAGTTAGCTGCAGAATAGGTTGTGTTCCGTAGCTAATTTGCAAAAACTTATTTCAAATATAAAAAACATAAAAGTATAACATGTCAATCATTTAATGTCCTCCTTGAGACAAAATCTATCATTTGTCAGTGATGGGGATCTATCTTTTATGGAAAACAAGAGAAAGAAGTGAGAAAAGCTGTCAAGGAGAGAGTAATTTTGAGGTCCAACATACCCTCACGGCAAAATCATTGCATGTCCCCATGCAATTTTTCCAAAAATGTGAACTCTTCTTTCCTATTGCATCTGCTCAGATACCTCTGCTAGTACATCTAACTTTCTTCTCTTGCTCCTCTTTGAAGTCACTGCCATCCTGGGTTTCTTCATGAGAAGTTTGTATTTAAGGTTGATGACTGTTTTGTTCAAGTTTCTATTCTTCCTCTTCAACTTCATATTCTTCTTATACCATAGCCCTAGGTGCAGTATTGTATTATCATGAATGGCTTTATCCAATTTGCTTTGTTCCTTCAGGGTTTCATTTTCTTTCTTGATATGCCTATTCAATATCTCTAACTCATATATTTCTTGTTTGAGAGACTCAGTTAGAGGTTCTTGTGGATTGACAAGTTGTTCTGGATTGGGTGAGGATCATGGATACATTAAGGCACTTTTCTTTTCTAGTGATTCTATGTAATCATAAATTTGTTGCTACACTGGGCCTATGCCTGGGGATCCTCTACTGGGGCTACCTTCAAAATATTGTTTAGGAGAGTTTTGAGGACTGTATGTAAATGGAACATTATCAGGAGATGGTATTGGGGTTTCTTCTTCTATATTTATGAACTATGTTCCCTTTGATGATACCTTCTCTACCATACCTTGGAGTCTAGAGCTCCTTTTAAGTTGTAAGGGGTTTATTTTCTCATCCTTTGTACCCTTTTTCTCCTTTCCTATATTTTCCTTCCTCTTGATTTGTTTCCTAATCTCTGTCAATTTTTCAGAGATTAGTTGTTCATCATCTTTTTGTAATGAAGATTCAGGTTTGTTCTTAGTAATTCCACCAAATTTATTTTTTATCTTTCCTTTTTGCTTGATCTGCTCCCTGATCTCTGTCTTAGAGATTGGCTCTTCATCATTTTTCTGTGTGAAGGACTCAAGTTTTCTTTGAATGGTCATACTGGTCTTTTTCCTCTTACTCCTTCTGACATTACCCCTTTAGGTGACTCTGGTGCCTCTTGGAAATAGTTTCTTATCAAGAAGTTTTCCTAAGTATCTCCTATTCTTTTCAGATGAAACTCAACCAACATTTTTACCAACCCATGATGGTACATAGTTGTGTCTATGAATTCTATTTTCTTATGTACATTTGAAGCCATCCTCCTTAGACTATTTAGAAGGAAGAAAGGGAGGTTGATGTTTCCATTTTCTAGAAATTTCATCAATAAAAGTATATGATAAACATACATGCATCTGAATCTTCCCTCACAAGTAATAATTTTTTATAATATCAAAATCATGCTTCTCCATTTATTTTTAAGTGCTGAAATAGGATTTCCTTTTCTAAACACAGTGACATCCATACCTGGGTTCTTGAGGATTACCTTCCATGATTCACTGTGAAATTCTTTGTTTTTGAACCATCTCTCACCAAGTCTTGGAAGTTTTGTAGCCTCTTCTATGTAAGATTCTATTACTACAAACTTCATGTCTCCAATCTCTACTTCTATACCATCGAATGATCTAGCAAAAGATTTTGTGATCTCCTTGTGATATCCATCAAATTTTTCAATGAAATTGAGCCATCTAGCCTTCTGCAGCATCTCCTTGAGTTGTGGGTACCCTTCCATAAACTTTGCCCCTACGGGCTCTGCCTTGACAATGAGTCCCATGGTCTCTGTTTCGTAGAATTTTCTAACCTTCAGAATTACTCTCCTGGTCTATGAAATGGATTGACTGTGAGTATGGTGAAAAAGAACTATGGGTTTGCGTGGAATAAGTAGACAGTGAGATTTTTGAGAGACGTGAATACGTTGGTCACATCGTAGTTTTGATCGTTAACAGATGGGGTTATTAGAGACTGTTTAAGTATAGAGTATGGAGAACGTAGCGGAGGTGTGGTATGATGAAATCATTATAGACCATTTGGTATCGAATGTGTAAGATGTGGCGGAGATGTGGTATCATGAAGTGGCAGTCAAATCAAATGATGACTTGTTAAGGAGACATATGATCATTCATATTATACATGACTTATGTTTGTAACTTGCTGTTTGAAATAAATTTTGCATTTTACCTTTAGAACTTAACCTTTTGCTTTTAATTCTTTTGGTGTTGATCTGTAGGTACTTAGAGCATGGTTGATCTCCAAAACTTGATTCTTAAATTCCCTGCATTCATGATTTATTTGTGAGCTATACAATTATGCCAGAGCTGATAAGTAAGTTGTAGCTGCAGAATCAGATTAGCTGTGGAATGGAATCAGCTGCAGAATGTGAAAAGAAGGAAAAGTGAAATATGGCTTATGGAATATGAATGTAAAAATAAAATGGAAATGAGTTATGACAGTGAGATGGAATGAGATGTAAGATAAAATGTAAAATAGGGTGAAATGGGGTAAAATTGTA
The DNA here is from genome assembly GCA_031772625.1 of Pinus tabuliformis. Lineage (NCBI taxonomy): Eukaryota > Viridiplantae > Streptophyta > Pinopsida > Pinales > Pinaceae > Pinus > Pinus tabuliformis. The sequence continues at coordinate 1,125,950,156 of CM062819.1, read as the reverse complement.
AAAAGATAAAATGTAAATGAAATATGACAGTGAGATGAAGTGGAATTGTAAAAAAAAAATGAAAACAGAATGAGATGGAATGAGATGATGAATTTGCAGACTCTAAACTGTAAATGAATGTAGCTTTTTGTCACTAATTACATAAAGGAAATGGAAAATATAGGATGTCACAAATCTCTTATTTTCACCCTGTATTTTCTGTATAAGTATGCCAATCAATGATTGGTTTTCAACCTCATACAATTTTTTATTTTTTTTATCAGTCATTTCTTAGGAAAAATAAAGACTAATTTAGTGGAGAAGAAGAATTCTTCTTCACTAGCTTCATTTCAGAGTTATTCCGGAAAATCTTAATGAACTACTCTCTTGAAATTGGTTTTTGATATATCTTCAATCGATGACCATTCACAAGAAGAGGTATTTTGCTTCCATCTATCATCCTTATCTTAACTGCTCCGTTATTAAAAACTTCTTCAATCTCATATGGCCCAAGCCAATGAGTTTGAAACTTCCCTTAAAAATCTTTGAACTTTGAATCGAACAACAGTGCCCAATATCCAGCTTGAAACTTCTTTCCTTAATATATTTATCATGCCATTTAGCCCTCTGTTGTTGGACTATACTGGTTCTTTGGACTGCATCTTGCCTGATTTCATCAAGTTCATTGAGTTGCTCCAATCTATGTTTCTATGCCTCTGATAAATCCAGTCCCAATTGGACTGCCATCTCGAAGGTTTTGATTTGAAACTCTATAGGGAACAGGGCTTGTTTCCCATAAACAATTTCATAGGGTGTATGTCCCGTTGTGTTCCTCCATGTAGTTCTATAGGCCCATAAGGCTTCAGGAAGCCTTTCTGCCCAATCTCTTCTATGTAGATGCACAGGCTTAGTGAGAATTCCTTCAATCACCTTACTTGTAGATTCAACTTGACCATTTGCTTGTGGATGATAGGGAGTAGATTTCCTATGTTTGATCTTGTAATCTTCCACAAGACCCTTCACCATTTTAGATGTAAATTAAGATCCCTGATCTGTCACAATTTCTCTTGGAACACCAAAACAAGTGAAGATGTCCTCAAAAAGAAAATTAACTACAAATTTTTCATTAGCAAAAAGTAATGCTTTGGCCTCTACCCATTTAGTTACATAATCAGTGCATACCAATATATACTTATTTTGCTTAGATGAAGGATTAATTGGCCCAAAAAAGTCTAAGGCCCATTTTTCAAAAGGTTCAATGAATACCTGAATTTGTAGTGGCATTTCATTTGAAGGAGTAGGTTTCCCTACCCTCTGGTAGCTGTCACACCTCTTGACATATTATTTGGCATCTTTTGAAGATGGATGGCCAATAATATCCTAAAGAAAGGATTTTATAGGTTGTCCTCTTGTCAGCAAAGTGTCCACCACACAACTCATCATGACATGCCTTAAGAATCTCAGGCATTTCATCTACCCTAACACATCTTCTGATCATAAGATTTGGGCCTGTTTTATACAATTCATTAGTGATCCATGAATATCTTGCACTTATCTGAATGATTTTTCTTTTTTCTCTAGGAAACAAATGTGAAGGCAGTTTCCCTGTGACTAAGTAATTAGCAATATCTGCAAACCAAGGAGTTTGAGTAGTCACTGCAAAAAGATATTCATTAGGAAACTTATCTTCAACCGGAGTGTCATCTTTGATATTTTGAATTCTGGACAAGAAATCAGCAACTGTGTTTTGTTTTCCAAGTCTATCTAGCACAGTAATATTGAATTCTTGCAAGAGTAAATGCCATCTTGTAACTCTGCCATTAGTAATAGGTTTATTCATTAAGTATCAAATTGTAGAGTGATCTATATGAACAAAGGTTTAATAGCCTGTTATATAATGTCTGAACTTGTTGATTGCATGAACAACAACTAAAAATTCCTTTTCAGTCACAAAATAATTCAACTCAGTGGGAGTCAAATTCTTACTTGTATAGTAGATGGCATAGGGAATCAAGTATTTTTGTCCAAATACAGCTCCCAGAGTTGTATTTGAAGCATCTATTGAAATGTGAAAAGGTAGTTTCCAATTTGGACCTCTCAAGATGGGTGCTTCAAAAATTTTTGTTTTTAAGGTCTCAAATGCTAACTGGCAGTCAGGATTCCAATTGAATTCACAATCCTTGGTGAGTAATTTGAAGAGTGGGGATGCTATTTTAGTGAAATTTTCTATAAATCATCTATAGTATCCTGTAAATCCTAGAAAACTTCGAACATCCTTTTGGCAATTTGGAATTGATAATTTAGAGATGACTTCAACTTTAGATTTATCAACTTTAATCCCATCTCCTGAAATGTGATGCCCTAAAACAATACCTTCTATAAACATCATAAAACATTTTTCATGGCTTAGTGAAAGGTTTGCTTCCTTACATCTTTTAAGAACTTTTTCCAAATTTTCCAAAGCTTCTTCAAATGTATTCCCATAGACTGTAAAGTCATCCATATATACCTCTACACAATCATGTATTAGATCAGAAAAAATTCCTAGTACTGCTCTTTGGAATGTTGCAGGTGCATTACATAACCCAAAAGGAAGTACTCGGTAGGCATAGGTTCCCCATGGACAAGTAAATGTGGTTTTATCTTGATCTTCAGGTGCCACCTGAATCTTATTATAACCTCTAAAACTATCCAAGAATGAGAAATACTTCTTACCTGCTAATGTATCTAACACTTGATTTATAAAGGGCAAAGGAAAATTATCTTTAAGGGTAGCTTTATTCAATTCTCGGTAATCAATGCACACCCTCCATTTACCATTATTTTTAGGCACAATCACTAAAGGGGAAACCCATTGGTTGTCTGAAATTGGGTAAATGAAGTTTACATTTAGTAGTTTTTGCAGCTCTTCTTTCACAATTTCCCTAAGATTTGGATTCATCCTTCTCTGAGGTTGTCTGATAGGTCTACAATTTTCCTCAATGTAGATGTGATGTATACAAGTCTTAGGACTAATTCCTTTCATGTCAGTATATTCCCATGCATATGCAGCAGAATGTTGTTGTAATGTCTTGATTAGAATTTCTTGTTGTAATTTCTCCAAGTTATTGTTTATGTTCAATGTTCTCCCTGGAAAGATTTCAATTGTAGAGCTACCAAATTCTTCCATAGAATAAAGAGATATATGCCTAGATGAAAAATATTCAATATTGGATTTTTCTTGAAATTTATCATGTTCATATTTTGGAGATGATTCAAAATTTTCCATTGTATTTAAGATTTGACTATCTTCACTAATATCTGAAATAGTAAAGAGAGGCTGAATGTCATTTTCATCATCAATCCATTCTTTGTCATCTATTTCTGTGATTGTTCTTGCTGGAGGATATAGAGTGAATTTCTTTGTTGAATTCCCATCAGAAATATACATATCACCATATCTACAACTAATGAAAGCATCAGCTGTGGCCAGCCAAGGTCTTCCTAATATGAGTGGATGTCCTCCTAGATTGTTCTTGGGGGTCAAGATCATAAAATCAACAGGATATTCCCAAGAATCTAAGGATACTTAAATATCTTCTAACACTCCATCTGGTTTGATTACAGATATGTCCACTAATTGCAGTAATGTAGGTGAGTAAAGAATATTAGGAAGCTTGAGTTGTTCCATGGTTTGTTTGCTCATGATGCTTATTGCTGCTCCTAAATCAATCAATGTATTTGGAATTTCAACTCCATTGATATGTGTTTTCACAGTTGGACTTCCTGGATCTATATATTTTTTTATGGCAATTTTTCCCATCATTATATCTATTATTTTTCCTACGAGGTGAATTATTTTTGTTTCTTTTGCTTTTCTTCCTGGTTTCGTTATGCTCAACTCCTTTATTGTTTTAGCTAGGATTGGAATCTCCTTAATGGTTTGTAACAAAGGAATTTTGATATAGACATTTTTTAATTCATCTAGAAAATCATAATTAGGCAACATGATCTGCTTTTCTACTCATCTATCAACTTGTAATCTTTCAGGAAAAGGAGGTGCAGAAGTAGATACTAGCTGCTTAATGATAGGAGTTGAGTTCAATGGTTCTTTCTGTTTTTCATTTTCAGTATTTTGGCTTTGGAGAGATGTTCCCTCAAAACTTTTATTGGGCTGTAGAGAATCTTCCTCAGAATTGTCTTGTTCTTGAATAACTACAGAAGGCCTTTCCTTTTCTAATACCCTACCAGATATTAGTTGAACATCATTGAGATCTAGAGGAGTGATCATGTAAGTTGGAAATTGCTTTCCTTCCACCATGTAAGTATTATGAGGATTTTTATTGTTGGGGTTTGGTAATGGTTGGGCAGGTAGTTGATTTGGTCTCTACTGAAATGGCAGTGAGAGTTGAGGATTTTGGTTTTGTTGTGGAATTTGTTGTGGAAATGGTAATGAAAGTTGGGGGTTCTGATTTTGAAGTTGTGGCTGCTGATTTTGTTGTGGAATGAGTGAGGGAGGATAATTCTGATATGATGGGGGATATTGATAATATTGAGAAAATATCCCATAAGGATTTTGTACTCCTTGTGCCCAAGGTTGAGGCCAGGGTTGAGAATGAGGTTGAGGCCAAGGTTGCTGCCAAGAATTCCAATTTGGTGGGGGCTGAAGATATATTTGATTGTTAAATCCCTGATTTTGTGGCCCTTGCCAAGGTTTTCTAGAGACAAAGCAAAGATTTTCTGTTGAATTTGGAATTGTTTCTGCTTCAAAAACAACTTTAAGACATGGAATCAAAGGACAACCTTTGGTCTCATGATTCTCTGAGCAAATCATACAAGTATCTATAATTTTTACATCCAAAGGGCATTCTCTTAGAGCATGTTTTTTTCTGCATTTTGGACAAAAAATAGCTAAAGCATCAGCCTCGATTTTCTGCTTGTTTTGCAACTTAAGGGTGTCTATTTTCTCACTAAGACTCCCTAGAATATCTGTTTTTAATTCATCAAGCATATTACCAATGTCTGCCCTACTCACTGATCTAGTTGCAGATTTATTTACTCTAACAAGAGAAGGATCTCTTGGACCTTTCCCAGTTTTGGATTTCCCTCTTGAAAGATGAACACATAATTCTCCTATGTCATTTAATGGGAGTTGAGAGATATCTCCCTTCGCCATCATGTTAAGGATATCTATCCATTCATCTCTAATGGCTTTTAATAAAAGAGCTTTTAAGGTATCTTCATCTAAATTGTCCATCTTTGCTCTTTTCAAATTATAGTTGAATCTCTCAATCAAATCCTCTAAATTTTCATCCTCTCTTTGCATCATTTTGAACACTTCATCTTTGTGATTGGTAGACATGAAATAATCCAAATACCTATCCAAAAACACTTTTTTCATGTCATTCCATGTTCTAATGGACTGGGTGACTAACCCCATGAACCACTTTAAAGCAGCTCCTTTCAGTGTTGAAGGGAACAACTTAAGTTTTTGAGAGTCTTCTAGATAATCATAGGTTCTGCACAAGACTTAAAACTCAAATAAAAATGTTTCAGGATCCTCACTTTTTAACCCATGGAAATTTGGGAGGACGGAAGGTGAGATATTTTTCATTGTGGCATTTGTTTCTTCATCCACTATAGGAAATCCAAAAGAATTATCTATTTCCCTATTTCCTTTGCCTCCTCCATTATTTACTCTACCTCCTCCATTATTTCCTCTACCTCTTCCTCTACCCCCTCCTCCAAACAGTGTGAATTCTCCATCCTCCCCTTCTTCTACCATTATAGTTTCTTCAGAGTCAGAATAAGGTTCAACCTGCAAGGTTACTTTGTCTTCCTCTGGTTCTTCTATTAATGGGATATGGGAGAGAGGTTCTACTTCTTCTTCCTCACTAGGTATTCCTAGTTCTTCAACTAAAATGTGCTCCCCTGTGGAGGTGAAAAAGGCTACTCTTGTTGTTGGAGACCCAAGATTTTTCTCCTCTAGGACTGCCTTGGTAGATGAAGTAGGAGATTCTTTTGATTGGATTTCTGCCCCTGGAATTTCAGGAGTTCTATGGCTGGGAGTATGAGCTTGAGGTGGAGGTGTATCTCTTCTTGTTCTTGGTGGAGTAGGTGGTGTTGTAGGAATTGAACTCTTGCCTCTAGCTATAAATCTACCCCTAGAGTCTCTTTCTCTATGCATATCATTTTTTTGAATGAAAGAGATAAGGTTACCTAGTTACACTTCCCCAGAAACGACACCAAAATGTTTAGTCAATTTAGTGTCCTAAATTGCTTTGCATAAATTATCAACCGAGGCTCGTAAGTTGATGAAGTGTATCGCACTGTATGTGCTAGTTAACCCTTCTTACTTTGTTGTTTTGTATTTTATATTGTTTTGGGGGTTTCTGTTCTTTGATTCCTAATGATGTACAATTTGAACTATGAGAAACTAAATCTAAATTTCCTAAAGGTGAACCAAGAGCTTAAAACTAGTCAAAATCTAAGTTAAAAGATGGAAAAATAGAGCATTTGTCCTATCTTCTCATCTAATTATAATTCATGAATAATTCTTAAAACTAGAAGGTAAAGTTGTAAGTCATGTTGGAATAAATACAAAGAATGAAATTAACTAAAGTACTTCTAGTTACTCTAACCTTCAATTTTGAAAGATAACCTCCTTGAGATGGAATTCAAGCAACTTCTGTACTTCATGATCTAGTAAAAACTAAATAAAAACATGCATAAGGTAACTGATTGGTTTCAACCCTTATGTGAAGTGAATGCTCAACCATTTAGTTTAGGATGGATATCAGTTTGAAATGGTGACCAAAAACATTCATTAATATGGTGCATTGACAATCTGAACTAAGAAATAAATAACAAAAATAGTGAGTAAGCTAATCAATAGTGCATCCTCATTAATTTCAATCTTACTCTATTTAGAAACAAAGTCATTTCCTTTATGAAATGGATTGGGGAAACAAGACTGCACAATTGAATTCTAACATTATGCTATTGATTAAAACTAAAAGAAATCAAACTACAGGAAATCAACCTAAGTTATAAACAATACTAAAAGTAGATGAGGAATTTAAAACTGAACAGAAAGAAGAAAACAAATGAAAAGAAAACCTCCTTTAGTGCAGGGGCCCTCTATAATTGACTAGGTTGAGCTGCTAACTTCATTCAAAATGCTCCTTCAAATGATCATCAGCCAACACACGACTTTGTATTATAAAACAGGAACAAAAGTCCAAAATTACAGAGGTGATAAGTTTAAACTTAATACATCAAAAACTTCGAACTCGCTCTGGTTCTATTCAACTGGTATTTAAAAGAAAATATTCATAACTATCTTATGAGGAAAATTAGCTACAGGTGGTCTACACGTATTACAACCAGTCTGCGTAAATTTTTGATCAGCTACAGGTGACTTGAATTCGAACAAGGTGGTTGCACAAAACCGTTGACACAGGTGGCTGATCCGAGTTAATGCTTCAACAGATCTGTTGGATTTATTAATTAACCACGAAAGGGTAGACAAAGAGTCCTATTGCTTCCGGTTTCATACGTTTGACTCCACCTTTGACTGTGGTCTTGAGCTGGCTTTTTTATTGGTCTAGGCTGGGTGACTAGGATAGGATCCATGTCGAGACGATTCCAGAGATGCCCATGTGGCCGGTTTCTTCGTTTGACACCTGTAACCTGTTCAACCATGGAAGTAGCTACGGAACACACAGTTTGCTGCAGAATAGGCTGTGTTCCATAGCTAATTTGCAAAAACTTATGTCAAATAGAAAAAAACATAAAAGTATAACATGTCAATCATTTAATGTCCTCCTTGAGACAAAATCTATCATTTGTCAGTGATGGGAATTTGTCTTTTATGGAAAACAAGAGAAAGAAGTGATAAAAGCTGTCAAGGAGAGAGTAATTCTGAGGTCCAACAATATTTATGGCCAATGTAGGAATATGGAGAACACCCGGAAGTGTTCTAATCCTTCCACCTTGCAACTTCAACTTGACTTTTCCATGACTGATGATTCTAGCCTTCCTGGCATTCCCTAGGAAGACATCACCACCATCATATTTATCATGCTCACAGAACCACTCCCTGTGGGGAGTGAAGTGAAATGATGCACTTGATTCAATCAACCGTGCCTCATGATCTACTTGTGTACTTGAAGAATAAGCCAAGTACACATCCAAGGGGGCTTCACTCATTGAACATCTGACATAGCACGTGTGTTCGTGGCATACTAAACAATACCCTTAATTTGACTACATATTGGACAATACCTCTAAAATTCACATTATTTAACCGCCTACCAATATAAATCCAATACACCTTCCCAATTTATAAAACCTCTATTTTCACTAAATATTGTATGTATCCATTTTTTTATTCACATTTTTATACCCTTTCATTTTTATATCCCTGATATAGTGACATGATGCCTCTCTTATGACCCCACATGCATTCTACAATGCACCTTTCTTCTTTTGATATACATTGTAAATGCATATTAGTTGCACCTTTCTTCTTTTGATAGACATTGTAAATGCATATTAGTTCTCCCACAATGCAATTACCTAACCCACACTCAAGCACATCTCACTATCATTTGTGGAATTTAATGGCTAAGAGGATATGTACCCTATTGAGCCACCATACCTGAGAGAGGAGAATCCCCCCAGGTTTCCAACATACCCGAGAGAAAGAAGATGAGTCTGCACCACCAGAACAGAGGGAAGTCCGCACTGACAAACCATGAGAGAAGGAACCATCACAACTTGACACATCCACCCAACATGCATGGTACGGTACTACGACACGATATGGAACTGAATGATACACACTATGAGGGTTAGGAACACTGCTTGCTCATTGATAATACTTGCCTTTTTTCCGAAGGGAAGTTCGGGCTTAGAATGAAAGTAAGGTTATTATTCTTTCTTTGTGGAACAGGAAGTGGTAATGAAAGGCCTTGCCTTAAGGTCAAGCTCTTCTTTTAGTTTGAGGGAAAGTGTAACCTCAAGCTCAAAGTCAAGGTCAAGGTCAAGGTCAAGCTCTTCTTTTAGGGATAGAGAGGTAACATAAGGCAGTTAGCCCTTATGGGAGATTAGGTTTCATTAGGTTTCAAGGGGTAGTGAACAAGCTAGACTGATTCTACTGAACGACCCATCCAAGCAATCTAGCCATCGCCATAGCCATATCACCATCATTGATCCTACAAGGTGCTTGCTCTGTCCTATTGATTAGTGTTGGGCTTGTTGTTCTTGTTGTAATGCTCTCTGCAGGTCTTTTTTGTTCCCCTTCCCTTCTTCGTTGAGCTCTGTCGTTGTTTTGTCATTTGACAAGAACCCCATTTTTTTGTTTTCCATTGGTTGTTTCATAGTTGGAAGGTATCATGGGGGTGGATAATCTCTGAGAGATAACAAAAAGAATGAACACAAGACTGGAGCAAAGAAATACTTTCAATATTTATAAAGGAAGAGTTGTTGCACTAAAAATTGTCACCTTGACATTCTGCAATCTGTGTGAGTCCATTACCACTCATACTTTCCTCCTCTACAAGTCTAAAATATCAGTTTCTCATATCAAGTACGAGAAATAAGAGAAAATCCTTCAAAGTCTTTAAAACTCTGGTTCCACACTTTCTCTTTGTCTTAACTACGGTCCCGCACCTAATGGTCAAGTCGCCTGCGCACCTGACCGCACTGTCTCTGTGTTAAAGGTGCGAACTCCTGTAAAAGTTAAAAAGGCGCGAATATATTCTAAAAAACTCACTTTCAGTCATTTCTAGAAGCTTCTGGAAGGAATCTTGAGGTGGCAAGTTCGCTCTTTTAAGGTTCATGTATCCCATACCTTAAGGAGCTAACCCCTTGATGTGAGGAGCTTATCCCTTTGAAGGAGGATTCTATCCCTTCATAGGTGGACTTGTAACCTCCTCCTCTGCACTATAAAATGAAGCATTGGGTTGGTTACTTGGGAGGTTAGAAGCTGAATATTTTTGAGGTGAAATGTTGCTGGAACTTAGTCTTCTTTAGTTGAGTTTTTATGAGGAGAGATTACATACCTCTAAGATCTCATTTGGAGGAGTGCAAACCTTCTCAAAGTAAAGAAAATTTCTGTTTCGGACCCCAGGAAGAGCTTGTTCAACATCAAGGCTGAAAAGGTTGTAAGGTTCTTCTACTATTCAAATTTAATACAAATAAATTCGTTTTTCTCAGTAAGCTGTTAATTCATGGTTTATTTTATGGATTCCTTGATCACCATAATAGACATGATTTATGATATTTGCTATGCAGGTGATATTTAATGTTTGCTTGTTTGTGATTGCAGGTCTTTAAAGGTAACTCTTTCGAATGATTAAAGGATGACTACTACGAACAATCATTGAATCTGAGCTAGGATCTTAACACCTTTGTAGTATTTATTTATAAATCGGATATGTCTAGAGAAAGATAGGTTTGTTTGTCCGTTTGTTGCTAGACTATCTTCTAATACTAGGGAGATCGGCCTTGTCTGCAAGATCCATTTATCTGGCCAACAAATGGGCAACTTCGCTGGGGAATGGTATTTGGTTTTTGGTTTTACTTTGTTTTGACTTGAGAAAATTGTTTTCGTTTCTGGTTTTTGATTGATGTATACTGGCTTGGGTAGTTTTTAGAATCTGGATTATTTTTTGTTTTTTTTTTAAGTTTTCAGGGGACCGCACTTTCTCTTTACAGACAGTGTGGGCATCTCCGCACTTTTCCTTTAGTAAACAGAGCAGAACTGCACCTGTTTCTTCTGGAGCCTGTGGACCCTATAATTTTTTTTGAAAAACCTAAAATTTCTTCTTCCAGTTAAGTTTAGGTTTCATTTAGGATTTTTAGTGTCTACCCACATCTGTATTTTTCATGTCAAAAATCTCTTGTGATTGAGTTCCGACAGTATTTTTGTTTTAGATGATTTTCTAGAAGTTTTGCATGCTTGGAGTAGTTTTCACTTTGTCTCTGTAGTGACTCAAATATCAGAAGCTTGAGAAACCTTAGATCACCCTGGTGTCTTTTCGTCTTCTTGATGAGTCTGACTTGGTTGTGAAATCTATCCTTTGTGAGAAATAGATTCAGTTTTATTGTTGCAAATCTTTGAACAAACTTTGTTATAAGTTCTGAATTTCATTTTTACAAAAGAAAACATCTCTGGATGTTTTTCGATTGGTTTGTTATTCTGAAAAAATGAATCCTTAGTTTACTGAACAACTAAGTAAAACATCCTCAAAAAAAATGAAGCTTTTATTTAATTAGATTTTTAAAGTTTTTAGATCTCAAAATTAGTTTTTGTAGTTTTGAGTGTTTTTCTAGAACTTGTAGATCTCTTTTGAAAAGAACATTGTTTTTCTTGTAGTTTTGAGTTTTGAAAAAGAAAAGGGATTTATTGTGAGCATTAATTATTAGTCTCGTTATGAGTTCTTATTAAAAAGACAAAAAGATTTTCTTTCCATTCCATGTTGAAAGAAAGAATTGTTTCTTAAAGAATTGCATTCTCGAACTCTTTCTTTTAGCTAGAATTTCATTGAAAGAAAAACGAATTGCTTATCATTTTAGGTGCATTTTTTAGTGTTTTTGGAGTCAAGTCTTCACACCATCAAAGTTTCATTTTCATACCTATTGACTTAAAGAACAACCCATAAAAGCAACGCTTAATTAAAATTGATCTAGTAATCTTTTCTATTTCTAGGGCTATTATCACCAATATAGCTTAGGCTAGTATCTTGGAGTAGGGAGTAATTAACTCTCCAAGATAGTTAAAACAAAAAGTAGATACATCTTGCGGTAGGAAATAAATCCAATTGTAATTGATACATTCTGGGAAGCTTCTCTTAAAGGAGTCAATCACGAGATCATGTCTGAACCTTTGAGACAATCAATTCTGTTTCATTGGGAAAGATAGAAGATTTTCACGTATTATAAACGGTAAACCTTGGATTAACCATTGTCAAGGAGCCTAGGGTCACTTGTTGGTAAACCTCAGATTGACCATGTCGAGGAGCCTTCAAGGGGATTGAGCTTTGTTACTCTGCCCTTGCGCGTAGATCGGATCGTAGACTGTTCCCCCAGTTGTATTTGTTGTTGTTGGTAACCTTAGTGTCCATAAACTTAAGATTATTTCCTAAGGTGACGGTGAAGGAAGGATCGTGCTGTACTTGGAGCAGATGTCAACTAGACTCACTTGGACTCTCTGGGGGGTTCTCTTCACTCGAGATGGTTTTGTGAAGAAACTTGTGCTAGTCTGTTTCATTAAGTAGGTTGTCGAGGTAACTATTCAAACCACCCTTTTTGTATTAAACTTTTTCTAAGTTGGATTTCATCACCAACTATTGTTTTTAGTACTGGAAGTTACTGTTTGTGTGTGGTTTGAACTCTTAGATTTTTAGGCGTGTGATTCAACTGTTTGTTTCTTCAGAGACTTTAGGTGTTTTTATTGAAATTTTCTTTGTTTGCATGTGATTAATTAATTTAATCGTGGCTAAATTACCGAGACAATCTTGTAGACTTCAGGGGAAACCTCCTGAGTATACACCAAGCCAGCTTGAAGGGCTACGAGCTCTTGTATCAACTAGTGATAGTAGAGTTGGATCACCAGAAGCTAGAGAATCATCTTTAATTATTCATCCTGATTATCAAATACAAACAATAGAGTATATTCAAGAGCCAATTTCATTTTCCGAAGTTACTGGTAGTATTTCTCCTTCCAATGAATTAGCTGAAGGATCTGAAATTTCTGAGCCTGACATTGAACTTGCTATTACTCCAACTTCAAGATTTGCTTCTCCAACTTCTAGTGGTCCTGGTTCACCTAGGGTAGGAAATATCATTACTCAAAATCTTCCTTCTGGCCTCATTTCTATTGAATAACTTGTCAGTCTAGACGAAGACGTAGTTCTTCCTGAAAACCAATAGATTTTGAATCTTAGGGAGCGTGAATCAATATTCTACAGTCCTTTTAGGAGTGACGCTTGCAGGGAAAATTTTAAGAACCCCCCCTAAATTTACATGTATAATAAATGGGCGAATCTCCATGGTATATAGGAAAAATGGAAGGCGATTTTATCAATAATATGATATGTATATATAATTTTTTGGCGAATCTCTCACCAGACATGGCGAATATTTTACTCAATTATAAAATCTTGTGTTTATTGAATACACAAATGAAATCATTGCATTTCTTTAAAATATCTTTTGAAATCAAAATTACCGAAATTACATATCGATAACCTAGTGGGTGTAGGATAAAATTCACCCGTGCCATTCACAGAAAGCATGAGAAAAAACCTAATACTATATATAAAACCAAGAAAAATTCAAATTCATCACTTCTAGGGACCTCGTAACCACCCTGCCAATACACAAGTATGTTCCTGTTTGCAATTAGAAAAATTACCCAAATTACAATCTGTTTACTCCACTTCTAGGGACCTCGTAACCACCCTGCCAATACACAAGTATGTTCCCGTTTGCAATTATAAAAATTACCCAAATTACAATCTGTTTACTCCAGCATATGTTGGAAAGTTATAGAAGGATGACTAGTGCAATCAATCCATTCCTTTTAGCCCTGGATTTGTTTCAGTTTAAAACAGAAGTATACAAATATACTTGTCCAATGTCTATGCTTTAACCATTCACCTTAAGATGTTTTTACAATATAATTTCCTAAGTCTATTTAATATCTTCATTATCATAAAAACCAACCTATATCCATCTTAACTCCACATCTACCACTCTTAGGGGGATGAAATCTATTTATCCCTCTGAGCACTTGGTAGACCCAGAATTAAGATGGATCTAAGATAGAATTTCCCTTGTAAATAGTCTATGCTCACATGAATACCATGGGTCAATACCATGGGTTATCATAAACCTGGAGCTTAAAAATTACTATTAGTAATTTATAAAAATTAATAAAATTAATAGTTGATTTTTATTTTATTTTTATTTTAACCAAGCTAAAATGTTTAACATACATTAAATTACAACATCCATTTTTACTCTTGATCGGATCAAATATTTTTTCACTCTATGCTAGTTTGCATATCACGATATTTGATACCTCTCGGGGGTTAGTAGATCCAGAGTAAAGATGGATCTATGCTGGTTTAATTCCCCCATTTAAATAGGCTACATTCCAAGTGAATACCATGGGTCAATACCATGTGCCATTTTGGTGAATACGATGGGTCAATACCATGTGCCATTTTTATTTTTATTAATACTAATATTAGGGTTAATAATGTTTTTTTGCATGGTATTAATAACAATCTAGTCCATGGTATTTGTCCCATAGTATAAATATAAGGTGACTTATGGAGTATATATAAAAAAAATGTTTTATTTGTTTACCATACCTCTTGTTTATTTATATTTTTATTAATTTACCATACCATTCATAAATACAAGGTGACTTATGGAGTAAATATAAAAAAATGTTTTATTTGTTTACCATACCTCTCGCTTATTTATATTTTTATTAATTTACCATACCTCTTTTACAAATATGGTATTTGGCCCATAGGATTCACTTAAATAAAACCTCTTTCTTGAGCCTTCATAAATAGAACGAGGGTTATGGACTAAATATAAAAAGAGGTTTTATTTATTTACCATGCGTCTAGTTTATTTCTATTTTTATTTATTTACCATACCTTTTGAGTAAGTATAAAAGGACATTTTATTTATTTACCATACCTCCACTTTACTTATATTTTTATTTGTTTACACCCTTGCATGTATATAAGGTGACTTATGGAGTAAATATAAAAAATGCTTTATTTATTTACCATACCTCTCATTTATTTATATTTTTATTAATTTACCATACCTCTTTTATAAATATGGTATTTGGGCCTTTGGCCCATAGGATTCACTTAAATAAAACCTATTCTTGAAAATGGGCGAATAGATTCACTTAAATAAAACCTATTCTTGAAAATGGGCGAATGGAAGGTTGTAACTCCTAATTTCAAGGGCTAAATTTACCTTTTTTACCCTCTCCCTTAAAATAAGGTGGGCTATTTGAGGTGATTTGTAAAAATGTACTATGATACAAAATATTCGCCCACTAAAAATTTAAAACCCCTTAATTTCGCCAAAGGGCGAACATTCGCCCCTAAAATCACCCCTAGACGCTTGGTATTTATCATTGACAATTTTTTTAGAAAACCCGAATCTTAGTTTTTCACCACCTCGAATTCCTTTTCATCCTACACCAAGAGGTTATTACCCTTCATCGATCATGTCCAGATAGTCATCTATGTTTCACCAATTACCGAAAACATTTTTATCTGGCGGTCCTTCTGTTCCTTCGGGGTACTAGTCACTCTCAAGTACTTTTTCAGGAGCAAATCCTTGACTGATTGAACAAGTGTTATCATCTGGAAGTAATGGAACTCAAATGTTGAATGCAGAACAAATGCTTATGATTTCTGGTAGTATTCCAAATCCTCAACCTCAAGGTAGTCAGTTACCGCCTAGGGGGCAACCTCAAGGTAGTCAGTTACTGCCTAGGGGGCAACCCTAAGGTAGTCAGTTACCACCTGGGGGGCAACCCCAAGGTAGTCAATTACCTCCTGAAGGGCTTCCTCAAGTTTTTCAACCTTCAGGACAGTACATACCCCAAGGTCAACCTTAGACTCAGTACATACCCCAAGGTCAACCCCAGTTTCAGTACATACCTCAAGGTCAACCCCAGTTTCAGTACGTGCCTCAGGGTTATCAACCTCAAGGTCAGTACCCAACTCAAGGTTTCCAACCACCTTCTGGTCAATCATTTTTTCAAGGAGCTGGAAATGTACCGCTTAATTATCAGCCCTACGTTCAACCAGGTTATGGTCCTCTATATGCACAACCTTTTATGGGTCCATACTCCAGAATGAACATGGTGTGGGATCTGTCTCAAATTCAACAAACTTTGCAACCTAATGTGCAGTTACTTAATCAATCTAGACAGCCTTTGGTTTCTAGTCCAACCCAGCAACTTGTCCAACCTATTGTTCAAATCCCTGCACTTGGTTCAGTTCAGCAACCTGGGCCTAGCTCACCTCGTACTCCGTCTCAAACTGTTGCAACTACTGTAACTTATTCTCAACCTACAACACCTGTTCCTGGAGTATCTACAGCTCCAATTTCTACTACCCCTGCATCAGTGCCAACACCTCAAGTCTCTGTGCCCTAGTCAGGACCTACAGTTCAGACTTCGGTCTATATGCTTGTAGGACAAGCTAGTACAATTTCTACAATTGCCACAAGTCAACCGCAATTTACCTATCAACCATACCAGGGACAGTATCAATTTGGTCCTACTATACAAAACCCAGTTTATCAGCATCAATTGTATCCTGGCTATACTTATCAACAACCCCAATTTGGTCTGGTTAATCCTGGTTTTCCCGGAGGTTATAACATTCCTAATGCAAATCCGATTCCAGGTTATCCTGGATATCCTCCTCCTGGAACTGGTCTCATTACTCAAGGTTTTCGCAACCCTAACCGTCAGTTACCATTTATTGCAACTTTGGATTTACCTGATTTGTCGCGCCTTACGAACGATCCAATTTACTATATTCCGTATTGGCCGCTAATGCCTAGTAAGTTGCCTAGTGATATCTCGAAATTTGAAGGTAAGTCAGGAGAGGATCCGTCAAATCACGTTATGACTTATCACCTCTAGTGTGCATCTAATTCAATCATTGATGATTCAATTCGGTTGTGTCTTTTTCAATGAACTCTTATTGGTCTTGCCGCCAAATGGTACATTGAGCTACCACGAGCCTCTTTTAATAATTTCAATCAGTTAGCCACTGCTTTCTTAACTCATCTTCAGTTGCCTGTCAGATACGACAATGGCACGGAACTGTTAACTTCACTGAAACAATCCACGTCCACATATATTTTTGATCATATTCATGAATGGCGACGTAGAAGGCATTTAGTGAAAGTTTTCATTCCGGATCAAATTTTAGTGGAATGGTTCATTAAATCATTTTTAGCCAAAATCACTGAAGATGTAGCTAAGGGAGGAGTTGTTACTGAAGAGAAATTCATTGCTCAGGCTCAGTACCTTGACCTCGTCTATATGTAGTTAGGTACTTTACATGAAAAAATCCTTGATCTTCCAAAACACAGTCAAATAACTACAACAGATTCAGGGTCTCATGCCATTGATGGTATGATTGGTTTAGTTAGTACTAAAAGTAAGAAGAAATCTTCAAAGAATTCTTCTCGTATAATAACTTTACCTGATTCCCCGACAGGAGATTCTTCTGCTGAAATTTTTGCCGACATCCATGTTGTAGAATCATCTATGACCAAATCAAAATCCGGTAGTAAAAAGAAAAGGAAGAAGAAAAACAAACAAAATTCAAAAGATAAAAAAGATAAAAATGAATCTACTGATGAAAAATGGAAACCTCATTATCCTTGTTTCATTTGCGACAAGGATCATTTTACCAAAGACTTCCCACATCGAGCAGAGGTTTCGAAATTCATTAAAAGTTCTCAAACTCTTGTTGTCTTGAAGGATCCTTTTCCTACTCAAGATAGTAAGATGATTGGTTCTTCCTTGAATGCCTCAGAAGAACCCATTATGATGATGTCTCATGTTAGGATTGCGACGCGATTGCAAGATTATGGTAGTAAAAGTCCTGTTGGTGGTAAAGAAGTAGAATCTTCTAATTCAAATACATCAACTACACCTCCTCCTAGTTCCGGTCCACTACAGATCGAGAAACCCAACCCTGACTTAGTAATCAAACCACTTGCTAAAGGTATACTTCGGAAATCAACTTTCAATCCACATGCGAGAGCTGCTAAGAATTTTAACATTGTTGAAGACTTAGCTATTTCCGCTTCAGCAATGTTGGTTTTGGAAGTGTTGCAATCGTGCTTAGCACAGCGTAAATTACTATTGTCTGCTATAGGAGTTGTCAATATTTAGGATTCGAACCTAATAATCTTCGATTTAGAGAATAGTACACCCTGCCTACCTCATCAAATGGCTTTCCAGATTCTAGTTTTAGTCAAAAACAGACCTTGCTTTCAGATTGTGATTGATGAAGGGGCTTCTACGTGTATTATGTCAATCCAGTGTTGGAAATCGCTTGGTTCTCCCACACTCAATCAGTCTCCGACAATTCTAAAGTATTTTGACGGCCGAGGGTTCCATCCTTTTGGAATTTTGCAGGATTTACCTATAGGGGTCAAAGGCAAAATCGTAAATCTAGATGTGGAAGTGGTTGATGCCCCTCTAGATTACAACCTTCTCCTGGGTCACAGTTGGTCTTATGCTATGACTGTTATTGTTTCATCGGTTTTTTGGCTTATCAAGTTTCCTCATAACGAAAGATCATTACGGTAGACCAGCTAATTTATTTCTCATCCGACCCAGCCTCTACAGATAGTATTCAGCACATCGGTAAAATGACTATCCCTTACAAGGATGTTGGCGTTGGTTTGATTAAAGATTCTGGTTTACTAGGAACTTTTTCCTTCCCTCCTCCTAAAGTATCACCTTCGATTGCAACTATTCATATGATTTCATCAAATACTGTTACTTTTGATGATCCTTGGATCATACCTTCCGATTTTGAGGTGGATTCATTTGATGGTGCGATGCCTTTGAGTCCCTTTGAAATTGCATATCAGGCTGTACAGTCGTTTTCTAATTCCTGTTCAACCGAAACTGATCTTCACCCTATAATTGTTGTCGGTCCTTTCACAAAGTGGGGTATTGAATTTATTACATGTAACCCTCACTCGGTCGAGGGGCATGCGTATATTATCCTAGCAGTAGATTATTTCACTAAGTGGGCCAAGTGATGCCTGCATTTTTGGCAGACGACAAAATTGCTGCAACTTTCGTATTCAATCATATAATTGCTAGATTCGGTGTTCCTCAAGCTATTATTATTGATCATGGAAGTCACTTTCGAAACATCATGATGACTGAACTGGCAGATCAACTTGGCCTATACCACGATAGTTCTACTCCGTATTACCCCTAGGATAATGGTCTGGTTGAAGCTATCAATAAAGTTTTAGTCACTATGATCAAAAGAATCATTGGTATTCATAAGTCGAATTGGCATACCATGCTATTTTCATCACTTTGGGCATATCAGACATTAGTAAAAACATCGACTGGTTTCACTCCTTTTCAACTGGTCTACAGTTTAGAAGCAGTGTTACCTATTGAATGCAAAATTCTGTCATTACAATTAGCCATAGAATTACTCCCAGCTACTTCTGAAGAAGAGAAACGTTTTTTGTACTTAGATCAGCTAGATGAGAATCGACGCATTGCTGCAGTAGAAAACTATACTCATTCGAAACGAATAAAAGCTCAATATGATAGAAATGTTACACCTCATAATTTTTAAGAAGGAGACCTAGTTTTACTATATGATCAAGCAAACGATAAGCTAGGGGCTGGAAAATTTGTACCTATGTGGCATGGTCCTTACATTATTAAGCGAAAGCTGGCAAAAGGGGCTTATGAATTGATAGATTTTGACGGTGTCTCTTTGGGTAAACCTAGAAATGGACTTTATCTGAAGAGATATTATGCTTAAATTCTGGGTGGAGATTTTTTGTTAGATTAGTTTCTTTACAGTTGGTGTGTTTTAGATTAGAAAAGTGTGCCTAGTTTAGAGAGTGCTCTTATTATTATTCCTTCTTATCTTGATTTTACTCTTGATATTGAAGATGTCGATGTCTCTTCAAACATACATTGGTTTTTCTGATGGTGCCTGTCATAGTACGCGGAACATTTCTTCCGCAGCTTGGGTTATCTATTCACCCTCTGATGAGTTAGTGTCTATGCATGGGGTAAGCCTCGGTCAAACAACAAATAACATTGCAGAGTATAGTGCAGTGATTGAGTTATTATCTGAATCCATCTCATTTGGGATTCAGAGTTTGATTGTTAGGTTGGATTCTGAACTCGTTGTATTACAACTTAACAGGGTTTATGCCATTAGAAAATTAAGGTTATTTTTTAGAGTTCGTCTCTTGGAACGTGAATTTGATTACATTGAATATCAGCATATTCCAAGACATTTAAATACATTAGCAGATGCAGTTGCTTCTAGTATGATAAATAGACATTTGAAATAATAAAAATAGTAAATTTAATAACATTCGATAACATGTTACATGAGATAGCCGGTAATAATGATATATCATAGCATAGAATTAGTGTTTCAAAATATACATCGTCTTCGATCATAGGTTCAAAAACACCTTATGATCGGCAAAAATGATAATACAGAAAGACAAAATGTTGTGTGAGTCGACAAAATCGATCATCCTATCCTTGGTGATGATCACGATAAGAAACCACTGCTCGGGCCACCCTACATAGGAACCTCCTAAAAGGTCTTGGGACTCCAATCACATAACTTTGTAACCTAAGTGGAATATCATCTATGCCAGTCTCTGGAATATCTATTGTCAAGCACTCTAGATGATGCTCCAAGTCAGTTATGATCTCTACTGATTGGTCCTGTGGGGCTGGTTCTGTTGCAGTTGGTTGTCTCCTTTCGTAAGGCTAGAGAGCGGCTGGTTGTCATGGACCCACATCTGCATTTAAACTTTTGATTATCAATTTTGGATGATTTTAAAAAATAAAAATAAAATTAAAACTTAGAAAGTGTTGAAAATGATTTTACCTGAATCATCCCATTGCTCTCCTGGTGGAATAATCATGTCTGTTCACGGGATAATCCATCTCGGCATATGGAAAATCCTGAATCACAAAAAGTTGGTTGTTCAACCAACGAAAATACTCAAGCAGAAATCGAACAACCTCTGTACCCTCCTAAGGGTGGTGGGCCATCAAAGCAACCTAGCGAACTATCCTAGGCTCTCGAGGAAGACCAGCATCAACAGGAATATGCTGCGGGGCTAACATGGGGATCCTCTCTAGAGCAAAGCTGACTACGATGAATCCATATCCAAAATTGTTCAGCTGTTCATTCTTTGCTTTGGTTAGTTGGCCTTTCACATTTTCCAACACAGCCTCACACCAATTGAATATGGTGCCTCGAAAACAGTCTGCTGCCATCTGCATCTGGGATCTAGTAACCACATGCAATGTTGCACTCCCGTATAGTCTGGTAACAGTGAATGCAATAACCTTAAGCTCAGGACGGCTGCTAGTTTTAACATCAATCCGTTTGTCCTTTTTTTGATCATCACAAAACTCTAATCGGAGACTAGCGACAGACTGGCCACCTGGCCTAGTCCTGAAAATAGATAATTGTTCGCCCCTCTTGGACAAACCAGTCAAAAAATATATGTCCTCCAGCTCGATTTCGAGCCGGTGGTCACTAATCACGAAACATTGGTCCTGTGTGTTCCATCTGTCTACCAACCATTGCAAGAGGTCTACTTAGGCCCTCATACGCTGTATGCCCCATAACTTTAGCAATCTGCATGCTCTCAATGCCTGCATTGTGGGCATATGATTTAGTGTGGAAAAATCTACATCCTCATGCTCGCGTTCTCGCCAAATAAGCATTTTGAATGTCCGACAATGCATAAAAAGACATATTAGCACAAGCTAGTTCAAAAAATTTTGGGCAAATTGGAGAAAATTAAGTTTTTAAAATTCGTTACGCGGGGTCCGCACCCGCTACTTACAAATAGTGCGTAGGTCCGCACAGGTTGTGAGCAATAGGTGCGGACCCATGACTTTTTTCTTTATAGAAAAATTCGGGGTTCGTAGGGGCCGCGTGTTGCACCTGTGGACCCCCGCGAGCAAATTTCTAAACCTATTTTTCCCTCAAAAATCAAAATTAAAGCCTAAAAATGAAATTTAAACAGATGAAATGCAAGTTAAGGAGGATGTCGATTACCTGGAGATGACGGTTTTCGATTTCGACGGACGGATTTTCCAGAATCTTCACAGGAACTTTTTTACCCAAAAGCTCTCACTTCTAACTCTGAACTCAAATGGTAAAAATGAAGTTAGAAAATCCCTTTTTATAAGTTTTTTCGAATAAATGAATTTTTAATTTACTTATTTTCCACTTTAAAAAGGTAAATTTTTAAATCATTTTTATTTATCTTAAACAGGTATGTGTAACGTTTTGAGCTTTTGTGCAGAATATTGGATTCTTCAGGGAAATTGTTCATTTTTCAACAAAGAGCATACTTTTATCACTTTTTCGGACTCTTTCAAAAATTTACGAAAAAGCAAAACATTGGAGTCCTCTTTAAGCTCTTTTCAAACTCTCGAAAATTGAAAATATTTCCAAGCACTTGATTGTTCGAACTCGTTAAAATAAATGGATAATCATCCCTTCAGTATAAGTTTACCCCTTTTTTCAGACTGAAATGGACTATTTACGAAAAAGGTACACGTTGACTAATTACGGTCAATAGAGTCCTCTTTAAACCCTTTTCAGACTCATTAAATATGAAAATATTGTCGAGTGCTTGTCTTTTCAGCCCGTTAAAGTATTGAAAATGTTATCCCTCCTGTATTATTTTATCCTTTTTCGGACTTGAGGGATTATTTTACGAAAAAGTACCCCCATGGAGTTTTCTTAAGTTTTTCTTCTGACTCCCTAAAATTGAAAAACACCGAGTTTTTCCTATACTAGACTTGTTAAAATTTAACAGTAAAGGACCTGTTCAATTTCAAACAGGAACGAACCACTCCTTCTTAGGGTTCGAATTTTTAACTAAGTCGGACTCATCCGAAGGATGAGCTTATAAACAAGCAAATGTTATCCTCCTCAAGCTTGTCAAAAATAAAGAGGTACTTGCCAAAAATGGTGGGGGAAAAGAGAGAAAAATGAACTTGTTTGTTACACTTTGTTTTTTAAAAAATTCATCAACCACTTTTGAACACGACACTTTTTGTTCACCTGGGTTGGGAAAATCCTTTGCCTTACAATTAATCAAACCACATTGAAAGTTTTCATCCGGTTTCTAGGTATTAGCTTTGGGTCAATTGTCACCAAGCCATCTACAGTGTCATTATGTGTTCAAAAGAACAGTTCAAACAAACCATTCATCTGTGAGATATCTGTCATCCATTTTGACCATCCCTGAGTCAGTCCTTGCCAATATAATTCTTCAAAACTTGATCTATGATTTTGTGTTGTGGGCTTGCCTACGACGGATCACTTTCTATCGACTTCAGCTCATTATCTAGGAAGATGATCTAGAAATCGTTAGTACCTTGAAAGCTACATGCCCTAATGGCAGTTTTCTCGCCTTCGATGATAGGTTGCATCATTCACCTTCGATCGAATGATTCTATGACATGTTCGGCTTCAGCTCATTTATTCACATTTCATGGATTGTACTGGGTGCTTTGAGAGCCATTGACATTACTGGTGGTTTCTCTCAAACTTTTTAACAGTTCATATCATTGACTAGTAATCAAGTGGTTTCTACCATGTTCGACTTCGACACATTCATTCACATGGATAGAATCATACTAGTTCGGGAAGCGGAAATCAAGACCCTGGATCTAGTTTCTACCATCCAGGCTGCGAGGAATTTTGTTATTCATTATACAGTAGACTATTCATAAACAGATGGTTGTGTCCATACTGTGTCTTCACATGTCTATACTCTTGGTGTATTACAAAATCATTCCTGTATCAGAACAGTTTAGTCAGTTTTGATCTGAGTATGGGAATGCCTACCTCAGCGATGATATGTCTACATATATATATTTTGCATTGAATTTTTTTACAGGTTCTGACTGGGGTGTCCACAAGATGATCCTTGAAATGATAAAGTACTTCACTCTTCATACATGACAGATTCTATCTTCATCTATTACAGACTTCGCACTTTAGGGGGCAATCTGTTGCACTAAAAATTGTCACCTTGACATTCTGCAATCTGTGTGAGTCCATTACCACTCATACTTTCCTCCTCGGCAAGTCTAAAATATCAATTTCTCATATCAAGTATGGAAAATAAGAGAAAAGCCTTCAAAGTCATTAAAACTCTGGTTCCGCACTTTCTCTTTGTCGTACCTGTAGTCCCGCACCTAATGGTCAAGTCGCCAGCGCACCTGACTGCACTGTCTCTGTGTTAAAGGTGCGGACTCCTATAAAAGTTAAAAAGGCACAAATATATTCTAAAAAACTCACTTTCAATCATTCCTATAAGCTTCTGGAAGGAATCTTGAGGTGGAAAGTTCGCTCTTTTAAGGTTCATGTATCCCATACCTTAAGGAGCTAACCCCTTGACGTGAGGAGCTTATCCCTTTGAAGGAGGATTCTATCCCTTCATAGGTGGACCTGTAACCTCCTCCTCTGCACTATAAAATGAAGCATTGGGATGGTTACTTGGGAGGTTAGAAGCTGAATATTTTGAAGGTGAAATGTTGTTGGAACTTAGTCTTCTTTAGTTGAGTCTCTATGAGGAGAGATTACATACCTCTAAGATCTCATTTGGAGGAGTGCAAGGCTTGTCAAAGTAAAAGGAAATTCTTGTTTTGAACTCCAAGAAGAGCTTGTTCAACATCAAGGCTAAAAAGGTTGTAAGGTTCTTCTACTATTTAAAGTTAATACAAATAAATTCGTTTTTCTCAATAAGCTGTTAATTCATGGTTTATTTTATGGATTCCTTGATCACCATAATAGACATGATTTATGATATTTTCTATGTAGGTGCTATTTAATGTTTGCTTGTTTGTGATTGCAGGTCTTTAAAGGTAACTCTTTAGAACGATTGGAGGGTAACTCTTTCGAATGATTGATTGAAGGATGACTACTACGAACAAGCATTGGATCTGAGGTAGGATCTTAACACCTTTGTAGTATTTATTTATAAATCACATATGTATAGAGAAAGATAGGTTTGTATGTCTGTTTGTTGCTAGACTATCTTCTAATACTAGGGAGATCGGCCTTGTCCGCAAGATCGATTTATTCGGCCAACAAGAGTACTATTCAATGGCAGTTGGGGAGGGAGGGCCAACCAACATGATAGGATGGACTTTCTTTGATTCTGATAAGATGGACTTTATTTGATTTCGGATATAGAAGCATTGTTTTCCCTCCCACATAGAGAAACATTGTTGGCTAAGGAACACAAAGATCAACCATGTTTTAGGAATATTTATTATGTGCATGTATATAAAATAGCATATAAATTGACCTATATGATGATGAAAAATAAATTGATGAATCTTTGAGAATAGGTTTGCACCAAGAAAGGTGTTCAAGAATAAGTATAGACCCTCTAGATGCCACCTAGATGCAAGAAAACTATCTACAACTAAGGTTGGGGCCCCAAATATCAAATCAAGGGTGCAATCCCAACCTAGACATGCTTTGAAGAAGAGGATGGAAAAGTACCAACACATGTGCTCTTAAGGGAGTAACATGAATGCATGAAATCACCTTTTGATTCACTGTCATCTCACCAATGAGATATGGACTATCACTCATAGACTATGTAAAATGCAACAATGGATTGGAGATAACATAGAGGCATTAAATGAATGGAATACAACTAGAACATAAGACAAAATTTTGGTTGTAGAGGTGATTTGCTCCATTTGGCTAGCTCAAAACAATGGTGTATTCCAAAATAAACCTCCAAACGTCTAATATATTTTCTACATGTTGAAGGAAAGCATTACCTTATCATGCACCTCACTAAAGACAAGGCTTCCTTGCACTCTCATACCTTTGAAATACAATTCCAAAGGTCACAACCAAGCCAAGCCCCACATTGGTGTATGAGACCCCTTACTTGTGGGACAAGGGACCCACCTCCGCACAGTGATTTGACCATTAAGTCAATGAAGGCATACATACTCTACCCCCTCTGGAAACACCCTAGGGTGTTACCATAGCTGATCATTTCTCTTTAAGGTATCTTTTACATAATGAGTGATTACATTGGAACCACATTGGAACTAACATCATATAGGAAATAGAAATGACCCTGGAAACAATATTAAGAACTAATATCACTTCCTTGAAATAGGAATGACCCTGGCATTTCTATAATTAGAGAATCTCTTGAAAACATAAGCTAAACAATATTAAAGTAATGTCTTGAACACCAAGAACCAAGAGCCTTATCGCCCTATAACGAAGCAACATATGCTAGATCAAATTTAAGGCCTAAAATTTCAATGAAACATAAGCCATACAGTTTTGTGCCGTCAAGCAAGAAGTAAATCCACACTTCCCATAAACTCTACAAGGACGCTGGTTCTTGCCACTAATACAGTGAAGCCCTTTCTATTTTCCATGACCAGTGTTTATAAAGAGAGGAGATACAATTCACATAAGTACCAAAACATTGATAAGTAGCTATAAAAACTACAATAGCCCATAAACACTATTAACAGAATTATATACAAATATAATGCCACCAACTAAAGAAGTATCATTCCCTTCCATTCCCACCTCAATTCCTACAGGTTATCACATTCACTTCAATAGAATGTTATCCTTACTATGTCCTTACTCCATCACAAAAAATGTTTCATGGTCTACATAAGGTACATCTGTTATAATACATGAAGAACACAAGGAAATGCTTATGGAATATAAATCTGACACTTCAAATCAACAAATCATGCACCACTAAATCAAAATCATTCAAGTTTAAACAAAAAAAATTAGCTTTAGGACCCACTCCAACAATAAAACAGATATAAAAAAATGTGGGAATTGTTTATTTTTACTTTTTAAGATGCTTTAAGGGTTCCCAATAAAATGCCTATAAATCAACTATCTCATTAAAACAAAGAACATGATCCAACAACTTGAAACTGGTACTAAAACAAATATAATGAAGCCTGTCTTTGTAGAATAAGAAAGGAAAATGAACCATAATCAAGAAGGTATTAGCAACACATAATTCCCAGAAAGACTCACCCCAAACAAATTCTGCATCGGTGTTACATTTGAGATTTTCCCCTGAATCCTGCTCTATTTAGGTCTCAAGATTCATGAGACGCAACAAGATAGAGACCTTGTCTAGGTTAAAAGGATAAAATCAACAAAATCTTGAACAAGAAAACTAGAATATTGGGGGTACAACCAAACACCTCTAGGTTTTCAAAGCTACAGATATAATGGACTCTGAGAAATAAAATTTTGCATCTCCTTGCTTCAGAGAATGTATAACAGGCAATAAGAACTATAAAGCATCTAAACCTAACCATTTTCCATACTACTGATAAATTGAATATATTGAGAACTAAATATAGCTACATAAAAATTCATGGATAATTGTTACATCATAAAGAAAAGGCTAATAAAATCATATGCAAGAAGCTAAAAACTGTAGTGAACATTTATAAAAGGAACTAGATAAGTTAAATTTACAAAAAGTAACTTGATAATAAATGCAAGTCAAAGAACCAAAACCATGGCAACTAATCGGTGACTATGCAACTGTAGCAAGAGTCGTTGCAAAAGCTAGGTTCCATTTTCGCTATGATATGTAGGATAGCAGTAATTTATCATTGCAATATTAAAGAAACACTCCTAGAGTTTTCCTCCTCTCTTCAAACTCTAAACATGGGGCAAAACTCCCAATGAATAATGTGTAAATTAAGAAGCTAACCTCCAACAATGCACAAATTTAAACCATAGAAGTTTAGCTGGATGCATTAAGTGGGGGCTCAGGGGTCTGTTTTACTGCAGTGTGGTTGGAAAGTGAACCAATCTCATATGACATTTGTCCTGCCTAACCTTCAATTATTTTTTCCCTCAGGTCATGCATTTCCTTCACTGGCTCTGCATGTTTGACTAGGGCACAGTTCTCCAGTGTACATGTACCATCAAAACCATTCTCCATTGTTACGTCAATTGAATCTTGCTTGGGTTCCTGAGGCTCTCCCTTACTCTCCAGATCCCTGTGCTTTTCTTCATTCTCCAGCACTGGATCTTTCTTTATGTCACCTTCTACCCCTTGTGGTGCCATCTCTTTTACTTTATCCATTTTATTTATTTCTTTAGTTTTGTACCCATGTTTTTTTTCTTTTTTTTTCTATTTCCCTTTTGTCATCACTCTCTTCTTCTGCTTCCTTCTTCTTATCAAGATCATCTTTTCCCTTCCCTTCTTCTTCCTTTTTGTGATCAACATCTTCCCTTGTTTTAGCAATATCTTCCCCATGATGGGTATCATGCATTTCCTCTTCCTTGCTAGCTTCTACTTATGATTCTTGTTTCTCTACATCTTTTGAATCTCCTTTTGATTTTCTAGATCTCTTTGGTTTTTTCTTTGATTCACTTTTTGGTGTTTTGACTGGTGATCCTGCAATGATCCATGATTCTTAAATTTTTATAGATACTCCTCTCCTTTCTACACCATTCGATTCAACCCAAAGACCATGATCTTTTGACAGGTCCAATACAAACACCAATTCCAATTCTAGATGCGAAAGTATTTACCCCGTTCGGCCTCTTCAATCAAATTCGTTGTAAGTTACTTGGCTTTATCACCACTTTATGCTCCATATCTCTATACACAACAAAAAGATACATTCTATTATTGGAAGTAAGTTTACATCCACTCGGACAGGAAACATGGACACAAAAAATCATATCAATTCCATTAAACATGAAGGGATTAATTACAAAGGAACTGCCAAAGATAGTCTTCTCAGGCTCTTCTCTTTTTATCTACCAAAGTAACCCCTTTTCCCTATTTAATAGTACATCTGCACATATACAATATTTAATTGGTGGGAAAATATATATGGAATAAAGAAACTAGACACCTATCTAAATTACCCAATAACTAATCTAAATATTTGTTAATATTTACAAAAACTCACCTCAAAATATCGTAATAGCTTGATAGTATAGATTCCTCTAGAATTAAAATTGTTGGCCCTCTTACAAATTTTTTTAGATAAAATGGGAAAATAAGGATTCTAAAATGGATCTGTCCTCTTTTTGGAGCGTTGACTAGAATTGCATCAATGCTCCTACATCACTCATTTTTAATTGTTTAAATGTTTTTGGTTTTTTCCCTTCTTACAGAATAGTTGGGGCGATAAAAATAACTTCATATTTTTTGGGTGTCCCACCCTTCTTTGGAATAAGTTGGAAAAAGTATTTCCAAAATTTCAGCATAGTACAAGATATACCATTTAATATCTACAATCAATTTAGAAATTCAAAAGAGCAACTCATATATGAATCCAAATCCTGCACTGTGCACACTGCATCTACATTATAAAAATTCTTAAACAACTGAGCAATGAATAATATTTAGGACATGGATTTATTTGACAGCTAGTTAGGGCTTAATCTTTTAAATTTTCCACTCAAAATTTTGATTTGCATTCTGACAGGAAGGAAATAGATTCCTTTGGGAATGACACAAAAGAAAATTTAAGTATTTGAGTTGGCAAAGCTTAGGGCTGAAATCTTAACACCATGTTCAAGCACCTGCATTCTCATTATAGCTTGAGAGGCCTACACTAACACCTTATCTATTCACTATTTGCTTTGGCACTCCTAAAGTCTAAAACTGATTTGGTGAAACATGGGGCTCAAAACCTCACTTCATGCTTATTAAGCACCCAGACCCTATTTATTAGGCACCCACATTCTCCTCTATGTTTTCACCTGCATTTCCAACTTATCTCATTTATGTGAACACTCCTCACAATGCCACCAATCATTGTACAAGAGAAATGTGTAGGGTTAGCAGGAATACTCATCATGGATGGATATGACTGACACGTAAGGAAAGGAGATAGGTAGAATAATATACGCCACTGAGAAAAAAATCAATTTATATGGTGGAATAAACTATTAATAATTTCATTCTATAGTTTTCTTAGGAGAAAGAGCTGCAGGTATGTGGCTCCATACATGGAGGATAGGAGGTCTGTTTGGGCAGTGTATCACTTAATTTTGGGTACATATTTCTTGTTGAATATAGCCGTTGTCGGAGGAATACATGTTGAATGTTTTTCTATGCTATTTGGTAAGGTTTATCTTTATTACAGGATGCAAGAATAGAGCTGCTACAGTAGCTTGTTGCTAAGACTATTCGGTGGGTATGAAGGCATGTATAAGACCTCTGCAGGATGCATATGCATAGGCTTGAGTGCAGACAGGTCATAATTCTTCCATGTAGTTTGGGACTATTTCAAGATTCATTAAGGAGGAGCTACCAAGCTCTAAATCAGAGATTGGGTGTCTTCTATGGATAATCGTAGTAATTGAGGGAGAGGAGAATGAGGATTGAAGCTGACAGCCCTAACCAGTGACCAGGATTACCATCAACACTTGAAGCTAACTGTGTTTGTTCCCTAACCAATATTCATAATTGCAGTATAGAAATCTCCAGCATATAGGAGGATATACTTAAATATTGAAATCCTCTATGATCCTTGGAGATAAGGTCGAACCTCTGTAGATGCTTGATTGAAGTATTACAACCCTCATTTTAGAGGACTGTATCATTCTTAAAAGAATAATTTCTCTTTGATATTCTCAGATCCCTCGAATGTTTCAGATGACAGCTATGGTTTCACATCCATCTCATCCCTTTTTGGTTCATTGCATATCACTAGGCATTTAAAGTTGAGTTCTTAAAGGGTATATTGAAGACAACCCAATTTGAGCATGAGTACTGGATCTTTGCTGAGAGTTTGTTGACAATTCTGAATATAAGGATCAACCTTGATTATCCTATACGACATACTTTCTGAGAAATTTTTCAGATCAAGGAGAAATATTAGATAATCAATGATTGTATTACTCTAACTTTTACAGAAGTTTTTTTGGGGATATATGTATAAATATGTTATCAACATAATTTGCCAAGTCTGTGAAGTCATTGCAGGAGATGTATTGATCACTTAATATCTCAAGGCAATACGTCCTTTATTCTTAATACCAACTCTAAGGTTCTAAGTGACCTTGCTCTAAACTTGATTTAAGAATCTTGATCTCTAATGATGATGTAATCCTAGCAACGTTTGATTGATGCTCTTCTTGAAGGTATCTCAGCTCATTGAAATAAACAATTAAATTCCCCACAAGAATTCTGGGCTATGCTTAAAAGCCTGGCCTATTAAGTTTTCTTGTTGGTAAGTAAGGCAACCATATTTTGTGCTAAGAGGTTCAGATTTGAAGATTGAAGTCGAAGCAAACAGAAATGTAAGGAATTCTATTACATATCATATTCGATGCCTTGACAACCTTATCCTATGTCTGACCTTGATATCAAATTATAGTATCATTTTCTTCAAATTCAAATGCCTTATCATATTGTGAAATGTGGCTCTTGGTTGTCAAATCTACTTGACCTTCTCTCTCTTGAATTATTGAAATCATTCAAAGCTAAGAATGGAACATCTCCAAGAGCAAAGGTATCAGCTTGATGGAAAGTCATTTTGAAATCATATAAGTGACAATTGAATTAGGACAACTTTATGAAGATATGTCTAAGATTCAGGTTGAAAATTGACTGCGGGTAGAAGTTGTCATGGAATCATTAATAAGTAGAAAAAGGTTCCGCTCTTGTTGTTAATTTGTATCACTAATACACATCATCGATTGAATGTTGCTGTGAACCTGTCAGAGGCTGAAACATTCAGATCAAGGACACAACTTGTTTTCACTGATGAATATATATAAGGAAATGTTGAGACTAGTTATTGCTGGACATGTATTACTATTATCTCTGGAATAAAACTAAGAAGCCTTGTTAACAAAACAATGCTTGTATGGACCATATTGGTATATTGAGTAATGATGGGGTCGTCCTGGAAGTATGAAGATCTGTAGCTATCAAGGATAGTATCATGTGCAATAAATATATAATATCAGTGGCATTGTTTATGAATGACATCCCTGTACATGCAGCACAACATCATTTATGCTCTATTTTTTAGCCCACCATTTTGTATGATATCGCTACAAGTCTACTAGGGGTGGTGATATGTTGTAGGCCCTATATGTTGATGCATGTGTTACAGGATTGTTCACAATCAAGCTATAAACTAGTCAAATGCATCTTTTGAAGCTTTTATTCTTGAAGATCGGCTAGGAAAATAATGGCCTTTGTTGAAATAATCTCAATAAAGATTTCTTATCCTGATTAAAGAAGAACCTTGTCGATTCTTTAGAAAGTTCCTGTTTGGTTTGGAGCTTCCTTGAAGCCCATACGAGAAGCTCAGGAAATTAAACATATCAAGGATCTACTATAAAATCTTTGGATTAATAGCAGGTTGAAGACAGACCTATGAATACAATTCGAGTATGAGGGAGCTATGATTCAGCTATTGATGACATTTGTCCTACAGATGATAACCCTCTCATTTATCAAATTAAGAGGGAGATATTTCTTGAGGGGTCAAGATGAAGGGCTCTAAGATTAAAGGGTTTGATAAGATGTAGATGTTGTTAATTTGGACATAATCATCTTATGATGTCTGATTAAATTGTTTAAATGAAGTGTATTCTTCCAAGACAAGATGTTGTTATTTTGAATAGAACAAAAATAGTTTGCAAGGATCCCATGACAAAAGGGACGTACCTCTATATACCAATAGAAAAGGTAAATGTCTTGAACATATTCAACTATAGTAAGTTGGTTTTCATTATCTGCTTCGTCAATGTTGGGCAAGTCCCCTTCCTCTTCCATGACATCCCGCTCAATGTTTCTAGATGCAAGTTGTTTAATAGAAACAATTGGATGGCAATTGGAGCTATGGATTAGATAAACCCTTCACTTGATTTTGCAAAAGAACAGAGTAAAACTCTGTGAATAAAAAGCACCATATACACATGCTAAAATAAGAGAAGTGGACCAAATGCTCCTAACCTCACCTCTGGCAGTCAGTGTTGATGTAAAAGCTCATGGAAGCCTTGTCTTCCTTTTTGATGCATCAATCATTGGAATTATTCTCGAGACACCTTTAGCTGCAGGTGTAGAACCTAGAATTGGATGCATTTGAAGGAGCTTTGCCTGAGATGTCAACATTTGAAGGCCTTGGTGGTCTCCCTGAAGCTGAAGTACATTTGGTAGAGAGGCCAGTAGTAGAAGGCCTCCCTGAAGCTGAAGCGTGTTTACTTGAGAGGCCAGTGGTAGAAGACCTCCCTAAAGTTGAAATTTTTTTACCAGAGAGATAGTAGTAGAAGGCCTGCGTTGTATCCTTGAACTCAATGGATCATTACTTGAGACCTCAACATTCAAAAACCTGGGCAATTTGCCTGAAACTGATTCACGTGTATGTAAGGGTCCAACATTGGAAATCCCAGGTGATTTTCCTGAAGCTGCTACATGCTTGGATTTTGAAACCAAAGATGATCTAATGATTCCCTTTTCATCTTTGTTCCTCTGTGGCCCCAGTGGTTGAATGGCAGCAAAACAAAACCAACAGAAGTAAAATAAATACATGTAAACCATCCCAACTAAATAGGCAATCAAAGAACCCTGTTATTGACCTCAATATATCCACACGCAGTTATCGATTTGAAACAAAGGCCAACGTATAAAGCCCAATAGTAGTGAACTCATATCATTCACCTCATGTTTCATACTAACATCTAGGGATTGATATATGATAAATAAATTAGAAAGTTGTTTAATCACACACAATTTATACAACCATGGATGATGTACATACCATGGACGATGACTTTGTTGTAGCACTCGTATTCTTGACATCGACACCAAACCTCCTACACACCCAATTCTAATTGTTAACTCTAATTGGTAAAAACCCCAAAATATCTGCAAAAGACCAGAGCATCATATTGGGAAGCTGAATCTACCTTGGCATTTGCTTATCAGCAAGCTGATTCTGCTTCCTAGATTTCCTGTGGACATAGAATTACATGCCCAAAGCATCACATACACATTTTTTTTCATCAGTCCCAGCCAGAAGAAGGTGTAAAATGCATGAATAAGCATATGGCTAGAGAAAAATGCTTGACCAGAGAGGCTAAGCTCACAATCAAAACTTCTTTATAAAACTGAAGTTTCCACTATGTGTTGATAAAACATGAGTACTACATAAGGGTTTTGCAAATTTAAAAAAAAATACATATGTTCTAGGAATGAAAAAGCCTGCTTACTCTAGCTTGATCTCATCACCCCCATTGGGTTTTGAAGCATGGCACCCTAGGTTCCCAATGTCTGATAAAACCCTTCTAGGCCTCGTTTTGGCCCGCATCACCACTACATCACAGAGAATGCATATAACCTCTATCAAATCGATCTCTGTTTTACACTAGTCATATAGAGCCATTGATATTCATATAAACACTAATAAAGATGTACTACATATTTGTTGATATTAGGTTTTGGTATGGGGTTTGGACAACAGAATATTGTAAAATACCTTTGCTAGCCATGGGCCTGTTGGGCTTCGCCACCCTATTTTCAATTCCAATTTTGGTTTGCTGAAAAGACAAACACAAAGCATTCAGTAACTATTGAATAATCAAACCCCTCCAAAACTGATAAGGAAGCCATAACTGAGCGTGATCCTAACCTTAAACATAAATTCAAGAATTCTAAAATCTTACCAGCCATCTTGGAGATTCTGGGATAATCGAGAGATCAATAAGCAATAAAAAACTGGGAACTAGCTCTACATCACCTCCCATTGACAACCTACCTCGCTCAACAATGCATATTTTTTTCTTCTAGTTGTGTTCCCGGGAGAGATCATAGGTATATTTCGTAAGAAAGTTTGTGAAAAGTAGCCACAAAGTGGCCTTATTTCCCTTTTTGGAGGTGATATGTCATTCTATAAGCACTTTGCTATGTATTTTCCTTTTCCAAACCATGAAATAGAAACGTATGCATTCTTTCTTTGGAAAAATAAAATCAATTAAAATTTGCATACCATTCACCCTATCAAATTCTTGTAAATCCAAAAGTTTCAAAAAATCAAATACCATTCACCTTAAAATAGCCCTTGGATCATACGCACACATTCCAAGGCCCATCAAACACATGTATATCAATGTAGGCAAAATAAGAAAGCAAAGTGCCATCACCCAAACAATCTACCAGAAGCACATATCTAAATAAAGTTGCAAATAATTTTTAAAAAACTACCATCACATGTACAAAATCCTTTACAGATAGTAATTAATGTTAATGTCATTTAGTGAAAGCACTAAAAGGAAATGCCCAAAATATGATTGAGGACACAATTGAAAATAATAACCAAGTGCAATTTAATTGTTGTAGACCCCATGTGTATGGCCAAAACATAAATACTTCCAAAAAGACTTTGATGGCACATTTGAACTACAGACTCTGATTTATATGTCCTATTTAAAAAATAGGAAAGCCAACTACCACATAAACATTCAAAATAAAATGCACTTCATGTGCTAGACGTTTCTCTGGTGTAAATTTGTTGACTTGAGTGAGCAGAAACCATCATGATTGAAGCTCGTGCCATCAAATCCTTGATATACTTTCTAGCAAGAGAACCATTAATCTAAAAATTCAAGGAAAATGTTAACATTAGTGAGAAGAACCACATACTTATCCACAAAACATATTCATGAAAAAGGAACCACCTCTTCTTGTTTTTTATGATTAAATGGACCAACTTCAAAGGGAACAAATTAACATTTGAATGAAACACAACTACAAAAGGATGAATGACTAGTGAAAGAAACTTACACCAAAAAGCAGGTATCAAAAAAAGGTTGAGTTATCCCGAACATTCACCATTTGAACTATTCACTAGACCTAAAACCAAAAAGTACAAAATTAACATCAGATTCATACGAACAAATAAAAAAAATTACAACCAATAATTATTTATAAATGATCCAACATATGGAAATACATAAGGAAAGAGAAAGTAGAATGTTTTGAAAATCCACCTTGTTCAAATTTTTCACAAAATCTAAAAAAACTTTGTAATCACATTCTTCTAATTTGTATGTATCATTCCTAACATTGTATGATAAGTTTGTGATTGATATAACATATTCAAGTTGTACAAAAGCATGATCTGTCAAATCATTCTTATACATGCGTTGTCCCTTTATTCTACTATACCAACATAATTGAAGCTCGATGCCTTCTAATCTATCCAAAAGGTCAATGTCATTATGGTAATCAAACACCCTATTACCATCCTTCTTCCTTATTCTTTGAACCCTTCCAATGTACCACGTTCCACAAGAAACGCCTTGTTTTGTACTTCAAGGAACACCTTTTCTTGCAGTACGTTCAGTGGGGTAATTGAGTTGCTTTCAAACAACACCCCACAATCTGATCCAATTCCAAAGCCAATTGAAACACCCTTTTGTGGAGCCTTCCCATCTCGCCTAAAGTAGACCCTATTTCTCACTTTTGTCAACCTATCTTTGGATAATGTTGGATTTCCATTCAATTGACTAACCAAACATGCTTTAAACATATCCTTACCATCAAGATCCACCACTGGCTTTATCATTTTTCTTCCATTTTCATCAATGGAATCTAAAATTTCATCCAACTCGTGTCTCCACTCACTTTCCATTATTTGCAATTCACTTTCATTGTGTACCAATGATGATGAAGATTGGAATATAGAGTTGGAACAACTTGGTGGAGAAGCATCAACTACTTCATCCACAATTTGGAATGTTGGATAATTTTGATCCTCTGTCCATGGTTTAACCCACCAAGAAGATTGAATGTAATTTTCTGGTTGCATTCCAAGAGTTGATAAAATGTATTGTGCATCCTTCAATCAAATCTTAAGGGCTTATACAATTTTAGCGTCTATGGATATTGAATCATATTGCGACAATATATCAATGTTTTGTATTGTTCTTGGTGCAATCTATTCCAAATGCTTTCTTGCTTCTTATGAGATTTATTAA
Organism: Pinus tabuliformis; assembly: GCA_031772625.1. Taxonomy (NCBI): domain Eukaryota; kingdom Viridiplantae; phylum Streptophyta; class Pinopsida; order Pinales; family Pinaceae; genus Pinus; species Pinus tabuliformis. The sequence goes on along the minus strand of CM062819.1, from coordinate 1,125,913,347 downwards.
AATGAATCCCTTGGGGATTTGATTCTTCTTTAGAAACTCTATTAAGGGTTCTAACAGAATGAAGCAAGTCATTGAAATCATAGGCCCTCTCCACTCCAACCATCCCACCAACTTTACTAAAGAAGTTCTCACATACATCTAACCCAGTCAAGTGCAAAACACATGGAAAGTTAGAGTAATGATCTCGAAACAATATCATCAACAAAACTGAAAAATGGCAAGAAATTTTCACATCTTGATATGCTTCTCTGCTGATGAAATTTATGTTGACATTAGTATGAGATTGTTTATGTACCTAACATAACCATAATGTGAAGAAACGATGAACTCGTGAAGCATTTCACACCCTTTCCCAAAGGCTCAAACTATGAGACATAAAGATGTCAATGTAATCAGCAACAATCATTATATAAGTCTTTGTAGCTAGTGTCCTCTCTAACTTTCCACTTGGTGTACTTCTCAACTCTTTCAAACACCTCTGAACATGCCTTGAAGCAATGCGTTGTGCAGATCCCAATTTTGTCAATCCATCCTCTCTATATCTTCACCCTTAAGCTTATGATCATCCACTTTAAAAGTGTGATAAACCATTCTGACATGACCAAAACTTATGTAATCATTTCCTAAAACCAAATCTTGTCGACCACTAAACAAAGGATTCACTAGCTTTTTGTTGTTGTGGATGTAATATTGGTCATGCAATCCTGTTACATTGCAACCATTGTACAACCCGGTTAGCCTCCACCATTCCCAAGGAATTTGATATCCAAGACCTGATGTTGAAGAATAATCCTTCAACATAAGTTGCCTTCTTCTACTATCCCCATCTGAGGAATGACCAACAATAGGTCCCAAATTATTTTCCACGTGTTTCTTCCACATAGATTCTACCTTTGCCCATTGTTGATAAAAAACATTGCATTGAACTTATTGCATGTTGGATGAACAACCACAACCAAACGAGGAAGCATTTCATGTAAATGGTTTGCAATAATAACACGTGCATAATGGCCAATAACATTGTTCTTAAAAGAATATGTTATAATTTCATAGCCTACAACTCCATCACCAACTCTCACCAAGAAATGTGATTGGCATTGATGTTCTTCTTTCGTACCACAAAACCCCACCAGTGTATCACTTTTTGCTACCCACCTAACATATTTTTTCACAACTATTTCATCTTCAGTGAGAAATACAGGAATTGGGCCATATATACAATGCTTGGTTTTATAAGAAGCATAAAATTTTCCGACTGCCTCAAAAATATGCTCGTGCTCCCCTGGGATATATGATAATGACTTTCTAACTTGCCTTAAAGTCGTATATATTGAAGGACCATCTAGATTCAAGCTAATAAAGCTATGTAATCTAGGGCCTCCCCATAACGTGTTCATCTCATAAAGGGATTTTGTGGATGTAATACACCTTCTCCCTGCTTTTGCAAGTATCAAGTTATGAAAAATATCCTTGACAAATTCCCAAACTGCATCTTTACCTTGTAATTTTCCTTACTTATGTGCCTCACACACATCCTTGCAAAACCTAAAGACATCCTTCCTTTCTGTTGATTCAAACAACTTTACCTTTAGGGATCTCATTCTAATAGAGAGTGTAGCAACTTTTCTCCTCTCCCACCAAAGAGATCGTATTGTTGATCTATAGTTAGCATTTGTAACCCTTGCAGCATTCTTCAATTCATTGTGAGTCAAATAGTCGAGTCTTCTACCTTTTCCTGTATCTCGTTCACTTCTTTTATTGGTGCACATTGATTCATGATATAATCGCATCCTGAAGTCATCACATTCTGGAACCAACTTACAAAAGTTGCATGTTAATGAATCAAATGGGATCCCTGTTTCAGAAGCCCTCTGGAAATGAATATGTCTATATGTACCATCAATATGACATTCAATACCCTCATAACATAACATGATCTTGGTATGCTTCTCTATGGCCCATAATTTTACACCCCTTTGATCATCCATTAGGACCTTTGTTTCCAATCTCTCCCCATTTCTATCAATATAAGGATACCAATATCCCCAACATTGTAGTAACAAGGGAGATAATTTAGTTGTAATAAGATGACAACAAACAAATAAATTGGAAATAAGATAAATAAAATAATATACAAATTCATATTCAAGTTTAGTCTACATTGTTAATTAACACACCTGAAGTAGAAGGATTTGCACTTGTAGAACCCCTATGTAATACTAATGGTGATAATGGGACCAAGAACCTAGTCAAACTTTGTTGAGACTTATCATTGGTAGGCTTTTTGGGTCTCCCAACCGTGTCACTCCTCAGCCCAATCTCCTCATGTGAACCCTCATTTGTAGTAGTAGCAGTGTGCTTCTTTGATTTCATGTGTTCATTTAGATAACTAACAATATTACCACTTGTTGACACTAAACAAAACCATTTATTGCATCGTGTACATTCCACTCTCACTTTTTTCATGTCCTTATAGTCTGCAAGTGTTGCTTCCACCACCTTGAACAAATTAGGCTCTTTTGTCTTGTTGAAATCATCTAGAAGTTTTATTTCTTGATCAATGTGACATGGATATCCAACCATCACTGCCTGTTGTACTTCATTACATGAAGGAATTTCACTGCCACTTAGCATTGATAGGCGTTGTTGATGGGCCCCTGTTTTCATATGATGGTTTTTGAAGTTACTTGTTGTTCACACTGCCAAGGATACACCACCTGTTCCATAATCAATGCCACAAATTTCACAATGGATCTTTATTTTAGATTCCCCCTTTTTCTGAATATACTTTGAGAGTAATTTTCTCATTGACAAACTCTTCCATTAAACTTTTAACTCTTTTTTCCCAAGATGTCAATACACTAGGATCAACAACTATGGCTTGTTCCACTGACAAAGACATATTTTCAATTCTTGGTTTTTTTATGCATAGGTCCCTCCACATTCACTTCAATGTTTTCAAAGATTGGTATTGTTTCCACTACATTTGAACACTTTTCTTCCACATCAAATGTGCCTAGTTTCCTCTTGACACCTACAAGTGTTGTACAAAATTTCCATTTTTTCTCTTGCTTTGGATTTAAACCTGCTCCATCCTGGATAAAATTAAAAGGGTATCCAACGATTTCATCATCCACAATTTCATCATGAATTTCAAAAAATGTACAACCTTCTCAACACTTGACCACGCCAATGATAGAATTTTCTTCACCGGTAGCAATTTTATAAAACAACTCCATCTGTTTTTGCACATAAATAAATGAAAAACTAAGTAAAATTCCACAAGCATTTTGGTTATTATAAAAAAAGGAGCAAGGAAGCAAAGTATGAAATTTCAATTCAAAGCTCCAAAAAACATGAAGAAATATTACTATTTGGATGAAACACCTTGATTCAAAATGTACTATCAGTGGATTCCTCAAATGGAACTGAAACCAGAAATAAAACATATTACTAAAAAAAATTTGAGAGTTGATTTATTGTTGCACCAGAACTCTTTTCAGCCTCTTGGGTGGGTGTTAGAATACATGTTCTCCACCATTTAAAGCATCTACATTGAGCAAGGCCAATGTGGGTTGTAATTCTTTAACTATGATAATTTCTTCTTTTGAAGCGCATTACGCAGTTTGGGGCAAAGAGACTTCAAAGGACATGACATTTGAGTTCCATAATATCAAGTACATTCCATGTCAGGATCTAGTGAGATCGCATAAGTTCGATATAACTAGGTTGATAAACGGGTCACTGTCTAGACAAGGAGGAGGCCTTGAAATGCCCAGGTTACTGAGCATTTTAGTATAAAAAGCACCATCAGAATTTGATGGAGTTTTGATGGTGTTTTCGTAAAAAGGGGTTTTCAATTTTGTTAGGACCGTGGAGAGTGGAGACTATGTGCTTTGGTTTATTTCTGTTAGAGACTCTGCCTCCGGTTTATGGTCCCTAGACCATTTTATCCTCTAAAAATGATGGTTCATTTTATAGAAGTCCTAATGATCTGGGTTTGGGTGTGACAAAGGACCCTTCCAAGACCTTTTACTTTGGTGATGTGTTAAATGGAATTTTTAAAAGAACATAAATGAATACATGTGCATGTTGTAAAGAAGTGGAACATGACATTCATCAACAAATGAAAACATAAGCCATTGATAACGGAGTTCATCCAGGAGGGACTACGTCTCCGGGCCCCAATGTCAAGATGGTGTAGGTTGCTGCATTAAGTGTTGTCAATAATGATGATGTACATAGGTGATGACGTCGCTATCATACCAAAAAAATGCCCTCATGCAGGAGTGGCTCCAAGAGATGTTCCGCTACAGGAACTCTCAGTCAAAAAGGACTCCTATCAGTATGACACAAACTCATGCATGATGATAATGAACATCCCACCAACATGGCATAAAATGGATTTCAATGCAATCATACATGGCGACACATGACTATCCCATCAACATAACAACAAACAGATCTGAAACAAAACATGACGAATCATGACAGCAAGTACATCCCACAAATGATTCCGCACCACATCAAGCAGGAATCATGAAAACAAGTAAGAAATAAGATCCCTCAATAAACATCAAATAGGGATCTGTGCAGCACAATGCATAGCAAAAGAAGTAAATGAACACATTGCATATACCTCACATCCTGAGGCCATCTGAAGAAGAGGATGTCAAACTGCTGAAGTTGGACGTATCATCAATCTTGTTGTGTCGAATCTCATGGAAATGGCTACTCGCACATGAATGCTGACACCTACACTCCACTTTGAAAAGTGGCCAAAAAATGAAATGAGAAAATGGAAAATATGAATACACCATCAGATTTGTGGCGTCAAATAGTGAAAAATTGACTATCAAATTTCTGAATTATGAGAAAGTGGAAATCTGGGGCTTAAGGAATCTTTTAGATTCCCCCTAGATTCCTCAAAGATTCCCTCCTCTGGGTCCTCTACAAATCGACTGCTCAGATCAGGAAACTGACTATGCCATCGGGTTCGTGTCGCTGAGAGGTGTAAGATCGACATAAAATTTGTCCAATTTGGACATTGCAAAAATTTCACCCTCCTGATAATTTTGCTCAATCATGGTTCCACATGCGATAAATTAATTAAAAAATTATCGCCTCGAATTTTGTGTGCACTCCTGGTTCCTCCATGCTTGGTGCATTAGGCAAAATGAAGGTTTTTATATACATTTGAGGGTGGATAAACCAATGAATTCGTTTGGCGTAATGGTTAAAAATTCTGAATTTAAATGAGGTCGGGTGGTCAAACCCCGACCCCTCCATATCTACCCATCTTTCGTTTCTTTAAAAACTGTATTTATTTTTCTTTGGGGGGTCGGGTCTGTAGTGGGTGGCCCACCCCCATAATCTCTGCAACATTGATTAGGTTGTGGTATATATGGGGGGCATACATTAAATGGTTCAGTTGTGTATATGGTTAAGGATGGCGCATTAAAGTTTGGGTTGTACATGGGACCGCCGCATGGTGACGGGCCAACCCACGTGGCTGGCGTGGGCTCGATACCCACCGGCCTCCTCATTAAAATGATTAACATATGTTCTTATGGAGAGGCGTGGGGTGGTCGGGGTGGTGGCCCACCACCTCCTTTATATATATATATATATATATATATATATATATATATATTAATTTTTTAATAATAATAAGGCCATTTCAAAAATTCCAAAATTTGACCGAAGGAGTCAAATTAAACAGGCCATAAATTCACCTAGAATCTAGTTGGAGTTGGCCGGATTTCGTCCACTAGAAAACTTCCAAATTGTGTCTCCATTAAGCCTGCTTAGTCAACAAAAGTCAACCAAAACTTTGATTGGCTCGTTCTCCCTCATACGAGCTCAGATTGACGAACCATTCACACCGCTGCGATCAGGACGATGAGATCTACGCTCTGGTCCTAGTTCGAAATCATTCCTATCACTTTGATTTTTGAGATTCCATAAGCCCTCTTTGTCCTGTGTGTGTCTCTAGAGCCACCTGGATCAATCCTCCCCACTGAGGAGCTTTTGGTACTCCAAAAGCATGAAAAATAATCTGCAACTTCTTCGCACCTTATCTGCATTTCGACCTGAAAAAGTAAAAAAGCGATCGAAACCACATCGCTTCGTAACCGTTAACGAACCTGAAACGACAAGGGTCCAACGATCTTTTCGTTTTTACACGGTCGGAAAAGGGTTTAAAGACGACCGCCTCATATTTATGTTTAACGAGTCAAGAGGAAAAGCTCAGCAATCTTTTCGTCTTTAAATGGTCGGAAAAGAGCTAAAAGCAGACCTCCATTTTTATTCTCTTTAACGAGTCAAAAAGGGAAAATACTCGGCAATCTTTTCATATTTTACGAGTCAGAAAAGAGCTTAAAGGTGGCTCATCCTAGAGGAATGAGTGGTATAAAGGGTAGCAACTAGTTTCGGCAATGGTGGAACTGCTCAAAACATGTAATGGTCAAGAGGCTGGCTAATAAAACCACTCATCACTGCGGTTCCTCAGGAAAGGAAAACAACCAAGTGAAATCATATGATCAGCCAAAGAGATGGTGGCGATGGAATGAAACAACCTGTTATCACCAGAAACTATAGTCCATGTATATGATAATTGTCCATAAATTTTGAAGAGTCTTGTGGTCTTGTAAATAGCTTTGTTAACTTGTGTCAATTTCAAATTTTGAAAATGCAAGAGTTATGAATGAAATTCGTGTAAAGGCAAGGGCATTGGTCATCTTTCATCATAGTTAGTTATGTCATGTCTTGTCAAAAGTACTTGCGCAGTTTCGCAGCGCGGGTGTCATGTCTTAGGTACTTGCGCAGTTTCGCAGCGCGGGTATGATTGGTCAAGTCTGTTGCTCAAATCTGTTTGCGCGTTTTCGTAGCGGCTTGTTTGTCAGCGATTTCGTAGCGCATTCCCTTAAATTTGAACTGCCCGCGCTACGAAATCAGGGTTTCGGGTTTTTATGCAGCGTTTTTCCTTAACTGTCTAATCCGAGAGGTGATGAGTCACGTGTCCGGTCATGATTGTTTCCTCACACCATTTGTCTGTCATGATTAGCCATTACTTTGCCATCAGGTTTGATCTCATTGAGTTAGGTGTCAGTTTGGGGGACGTTATAGAAAGTGGTCGTGTCATAATATGTTTTTCATAACAAATGAATGTCCTCTGCTTGATGAAAGCTTGAGCTTTATCCTAAATAGACTTCTGCAAGCGAGCCTGATTTCTACAGCGTAAAATCTGTTATTGTGCTGCAAACCATTGTCATTCCCTCGTGAAGAATTGTGCTAAGAAATATGGAGAAAAAAGAGCATCGTTCAGGGAGATGTGTGAGAACAGAACCGGAGGGATTAGATGTAACCCTCAGGGATGAGGAAATAGCAAAGGCATTCAGAGCTACTGGTTGTTGGCGGTTTTGTGAAAAGCTCAAAGGTGGACATGCAGAAGTTACCAAGGCATTTGCAGTGAATTTTACGGGATTAAATTCAAAAGTGGCCATGCTGGAGTTCCCGTTTCACCTGAAGTTATTTCTAAAGTCACAGAAATCCCAAGAGGTGGTCAAGAGTGGTTCAAGAATTTCAAGTTTGATATGGGTCCGTGTAAGGAGTTCTTAAAGGCACCATATGTGAATGAAGATCTCTCCAGAGCTGTCCCAAGGAGTTATCTTAAGGAGAATTATGCTACATTATTGTCATGCATTCAGAAGTATTTGACGTGTGAAGGCCGATACAACAAAGTTTACTCATATCATTTCAAGCTGTTGCTACACTTTACTGGTAAGAGCTCCATAGACATACCCTTTTACTTATTCAGGAGTATTTCTAAGATGTGTGATAAAATTCAGTTGAAGAAGGAAGCCTATGAAACTTCTCTTTTCCATCATGGTCTGGTTAAATTACTGGTGTTGGATAGCCTACATAAAATTGGTAAGGACTGGGACTCGTTTGTATTCATGGCCGGTTTCCCTAGTAAAACGGGCCTAACTCCTTTACCTGTAAGAGAAAAAGAAGATAGGAGTGAGGGTACTACTTTGGCTGAGTTAAGAAAAGAAATAACAGACCATAGCAAGTCCAAAGCTAAAACAAAGAAGCCAGAGAGGTCTGCAACAGTCAAAGACACACCTGAAGCTAAAACAAAGAAGACTCCTAAGTTAGCAGTTGAAAAAGCTCCTGAAGCATCAATAATCAAAACTTCAAATTCATCCAAAGTATCTGAAAAGGAAGCTTCTAAGTTATCTCTTAAAGAAACACCAGAATCATCTAAACAGAAGACTCACAAAGGAAAAGATGAATTTGAGTCTAGTAAAGTGGAAAGGGTTTCAAGAGTAAGAACTAGAGGACAGCTAAATAAAGAAAAGGGAAGTTAGCTCCTGTGGAAGAAAGTCCTGTGTCTAGGGGTAGTTTAAATGATTTGTTGGAAGCTATTGAATTAGAACAAGAGCACCCAATTCAAGTTGAACCCCTTGAAATTGAACAAGATCAATTGGTATCGCCAATGCATATTGATTTAACACTGTCTTCTCCTGAAAGTTCAAAGAAGTCAAAGGCTTCTAAAAAATTAAAGTTTGAAGAACCAGGGGTAGAGTATGCTTTTAAACCCGTAGACCAATGACTAGGAGGCAAATGAAGGAAGCAGAAAAGGTTCAAAAAGAGAAAGTCTCTTCAGACTTGCCTAGGACAGAGGCACTTGAAATTTTCTCTGAAATGGTCCAAGCAGCTAAAAACAAGAGTAAGGACAAAAAGGTGGTTATAAGTCAAAGTGGCAATGTGATTGCCATCAAAAAACAAGCTGGAGTAAGTAAGGAGATACCTCAGGTCTCAAATGTTTTTAAAGAGAAGGCAGTAAGGTATACCAATTATAGGAAAGCTGTGATGAAAGGTAAAGCAAGAATGATCAGTCAAGCTAGTTCGGTGTCTGATGCCTATGTATGGACAGTACCAGCTTTAAAACAAGCAAAAACTATGAAACAAGTGAATATAAGTCTAAAAGCAGAGAATAAGAAGTTGAAGAAGGAGGTCATCAGTCTGAGAGAAAAGCTAGACAGGCTAGCTAAATGATTCAAGAAGGATTGTGTATTCTCAAATTTTGATATATTTTGGGTCATTATCTTGTCAAAAGTTTTTGAGACTTTTTGTGTCTTTTTGCTTGTATGGAATGACTGAAGAATTATAAATTTGAAGTGATACTGTTTTGAGGTTCATAAAATTGATTTTAATGACCTACAGCAGTTTCGTAGCGCGCTACGAAACTGCTGTAGATGACTGGTTATGATTAAAGCTTGAAATGGAATGCTGAGGTCAGCATATATTTTAACAAATGGTCAAATACTAAGCCTGGGGAGTATAGAAGATCAGTCAGATATTTTGTTAAAGAGGCCAAGGGTAAATATTAAAAAAAAAGGGCGAAGTTTTGTTTTTTGCTAAAAAGTCACTTTATCTCCGAGAATTTAGGGTTTGGATAGAGCTGCTGAGGTGTAAGATAATACACTTGTCTAGCTCTGGGATGGCTGGTTCATGAATTCTTTTCAATCAGACGAGGTTATCCAAGGTGTAAGAGGCTCAAATATGGATCATTAATATGTGGACACCGAGGGGGGCAACAACCAAGAATATAGGCTTCATTTTCTTTTCGGTTGTTTGAATCATCTCTGCATCAAGAATCCGAAGCTGTATATACATTGAACATGCTTCTAGTTTGGATATGGTTGTTATGGCAATGATACAGGTGGTGAGCTTTGAAGAACATAGCAGGGTATACAAGGAAGGAGACTTAAAGGGCCAGTATGATGGAATCCCCTGTTTTCGTACCATCATAACTTTTGTAATTAATCAGTTGGTTTATGTCATAGTTAAGGTCATTTATGTAAAAAACACGAGCTCCCTTCATGCTCGTTGAGGAGCCTCGTACAGTAGTTTTTGATAGGCTATATATAGGAAGAATTGATATGTAAAAAAGGTTGGATACTTAATAGAAAAAGTGTGTTGTTTTGGGCCACTGTAAGACCTTTTTTGACAGTAATAGTAAAAACAGAGTTATACTCTTCTCAAGATTCTCGAAGTGTTATCATGGTCAAATGAAGTAATGATGGTTTATGTTTTATGTTATTTTATGGTTTTGTTGTATGCAATCACTCAGAACTCATGATTATATGCTCTGATTTCCTGTGTATACAGCCGACTATATGTGGTGGAATTTGTTTGACTTGTGATGTTTAGAGCCTTGATTTCTATGAGATCACTGTGTTTTTTCTTGTTCACTGGATATTGTAGACTCCATAGCCCAATGGGATTCATTTTGGTGTGTTTCCAACCATTTATGTTTCATAAAAAGACAAAGAGTTAACCCTCTAGTGTGTGAAGAATTTCATTAAGAGTTTTGAGAGAGCCCTCTCTGATCAAAGAGGCTGATCTTTGGTCTAAAGATAGGTTGAAATAGTTACATGAGATCATGCTTAGTTGCAACCCTCTGTGATGGTTTTGTGATAACACAACCAAGGCTCATCTAGCAGAATTTAGCGGATAAAATGGGTATGGGTTCAACTGGGGATACAATGCAAGTGTTTCCAGGTTATGTCACTTCTCACGGGTCTCAGAATAAGTCCTCCAATGTGCGGGAAAATGGGTAACAGGGATGGTGACAAATTACTGTGTAACAGACCTAGTCATCAATTCATTAAGAAGGTGCAGTCCATTTGTGTAGCAATAAATAGTTAAAAAATATATAGATACCAAACTTGGGTTTCTCATTGGCTTGCACACTGGCTATTCCTATTTTTAGATCCAACGAAATTGTCAATCAGGTTGTGCTCTACCAGTAGATCACTGGAAGTTTAGTAGAAATAAAACTTCGTCAAGCACCATGTGTTTTTTCATCGATGTGCTTTTTCACTGTACTTCATCAATTGAGATTGCAAAGATCCATGATTAGTATAAAAGATAGGATATATACATACTTCACATTGGAATGAACCTATAAATCTCAACTTATATACCAAAAATTGGAAGTGTGCATGGCCTTTGTTCTTCACTGAAATAATCAGGACAATCAATTCAACTTATATACCAATCATTGGAAGAGTGCATGGCCCTTAGTCTTGCCTCGAATAATCAGGACAATCCAATTGACATTGTTAATTTAGACTTGTGCATGTTCTCATCAATTTATTAAAAATAACCAAAAAGATATCTTATGCTAGGCTTGAGCTGGTTAGTGCCCCGCACACTAAGTTGCCCCAGTTTTGCGATGGGTTGTGGTCCATCTGTACACTGGTAGAATTCTTAGTTAGGCTAATAGTCCAGTAGTTGGTCAATAAAAAATTGTGTTGCTTATACCAAGCTTGACCTGCTTGGTGGCCTGCATGTTGCATTTCCCTATTTTCTGAAAGGATGTGGTCTAGCTGTAGACTGGCAGAATTGTCAGTTAGACTGTGGTCTAGAAGTACATTAGATAAAGTTTGTTTACTTATACCGAACTCGAGCTACTTAGTGGCCTACATACTAAGTTCCCCTATTTTCTAATGGGACATGATCCAGCTGTAGACCTGCAGAATTTTCAAGCGAGTTGTGATCTACCAATAGATCAATGAAAGTTTAACACAACTCCTAGGTTGTGGCTAGCACTAGATCAATTAAATTTTAACACAATTAATGGTTAGGAATGATAATCGGAAAATCAACCTATCCCTGTCAAGGGAAGGAGGGTAACTAGCCCACAAAACGCATCATTCCCGTTATTAAAATTCCAGTCATGTTCCAATTAAAAATATAGACAAGAAACATGGGAGAAAGTGCATTATATTGGATTTATATCCTTCTTTCATTGGATTTTTCTCTGTGTCATGTCCAAAACTAGATTATTTTTCATGGAGAAAATAAACTTAGCTTTAACTGTCATATCATCTCTGTGATTCAGACTTGGAATATTTTAGTGAGAAAAGAAACAATTAAAACACAAAAGTGGTGATGTTGCTTTCCACGTATCAATTTTGGAAGCTATATTTTGTGCTTCAACTATTAAATAATTTTCCTCATTGCACGATATTTTCATGTTATATATTGATTAAGACCTGGTTTTTGAAAGGTCAGATTGAACTCTAACCTTTTTTTTTGTTTAAGCTATCATGTTGACGAGAATTTGTGTGGTGTATAACACATACCTATGATTTTTACAAATTACAATGTACAATTTCACATTTATATTGTATTGTATTATACAAAGGAATACCAAGTCTAGGGTTGAGGACAATGAAGAGGTGTTGTTAATCAGATTACCAAGTTGTTTAGGGCCATGTTAGCGAGGATGGACATCAAGGAAGCCATGTAGAGAAGAGGAGTTGTCACAGATCTTTGTGATGTGAGTGATGATGAACAGGACCCATAGGTTCGACAAGAAAAATCTAAGGATTTGTCTTTTTAATTAATCTCTGTTAATTCAATTAATGGATTTCATTTTCTTGCTAGTGTGAGAGGCGTCGATGGTTGTTGCGAGTTTATCTTTGAAAAATTTGATAGCTATGGGGTAACACTTTCTCTTTTGATGCAATTTTTGTTACCCAAGATTGAACTACTATTGCAACTAATGAGGCAACATAAATAGAATGCTACGTGGAAATCAATATATCAAATTTGAAATCCAAGCTTTTTATTTTAGAAAGTACTTTTCAATTAGCTATAATGAAGTTGAGCTACGGTTGGATTGATTATGTAGTGGGTGAGGAACTATTGTGCCCATTAAGATGGAGTTAAATATCAGTACCCTTGAACATTCACCTCCAAAATGTCCTATGATCCCAACAGTATGAGCTTGCGCTCTTCATTTGTGGGAGGGACCTATATTTGAGTAACAAACTTACTACCTCATTTATTTTCTCAATAGGAGTTGTGGAAGATCTCATGGAGTCTTCTTTTGTTCAAAATGTCTAAGGAATTACCCACATCAATTGCATTTGTTCTAATTCTGTAGGGTCCATAAACCTTGTTGAAGGTTGTCTTTAACTTATTCTTAGAGACTTGTCTCCTTGTAGGGATGATCTCAAAAGTCATGAATTCCTATTTTCTTTTCCCTTGTAGAGAACTGGCCAAGGCACATCGGCACATATTTTTTGTGTGTGAGCAAACACATCATTTTGAGATGGTCAATGCTACTAAGGAACTTATTAGACAATAATTCTCTATGATGAGTAATCTAGCTGAGAAATGACAACATCCCTGTCTTCATGTAAGGAAATTTGATATTGTTAGGGTGAATATTGTGAATATTAAATCGAATTATGGATTCATTCCTAAATAGGAGATTCTGGGAAGCTGATAACTCTAAGGAAGATGCAAAAGATCAAGTAGGTTTTAAGTGTAGGGGTTGATCCAAGTGACATTAGACTATCCATATTATTTTAAGAGTTCTTGTACAGGATAAGTTTGCATATTTCTACAGGATTTCCACCTATAGGTATCACACACAATTTTGCAAAATCCAAAATAGCAGCAACACTCAATTGCTTCCAAAATGACTGTTATATAACGAATACAAGAGAACATTGCCTTGATTGCAACCTCGATTGGAGCAAGGAAGAAACACTTTAAACTCTATCTTGAGGTCTAAGCATAGGTATATCCTAAACATTAATGGCATATTTCTGCCCAGTAGCTAGCAGATAATTCAATCTTTAGATTTTGAATGTGAGACTCATCAATCAACTGGATGTGTTGATATCAATTGGAAATTATTTTCCTGAGAAAGTAAATATTCCAACAATATGGAATTTTGATCATATGCCCATGTAGGGAAACTAAGTAATTTCACCTTGAACACTGCTTATATACCTCTTTGTATATATCTAACAAGAAAGTAGTCTATTTCTTTTAGGATGTTATTTTACAGTTGCAATTTAAGATTGAAGCTTCCCATTGCTGATTTTTGTGTCCAAGGGTGGCAAAGTTGTTTTCTTTTAGTTGCATCAACCTCCCAGGGAAAAGTTTCAGGTCCCACCTAGGTATGAGGATGTATGGGTCCCAAATCCTAAAGAACCAATGGTTAGTTGAACCTGAGAATGGATGTGAGATAAGGGCTTATAATGTACGATGGAAAGTGGTAAGTATGGAATAAGGATAGATGGAACTACACTATCTCAATCAGGGCTTCCCAAGTAGTGCCCCTCCTTTATCCACTAGGCCATTAAGGGAGATCCCACTGGACTAGGATTAAATATTAACCCCCATTTAAGGTGAGGGAACAATATCAAGGTTAAAAACCCTCCTTCTTCTAGTTCACCCCATAATCCATATCAAATTCTCAAATACAAACAAACATAAGTACCTGATTACAAAATAAATAAAGCACATTTTGATCGGAAGCCCACCTTCATCCATCTTCTCTTGCAAAATGGGTGAGAAGCATATGACTGATGCAGGTGGCAGAGATATAATGGCATGTCATTGGCTAGTGGTGGCTGCATGGCTAGCCGATTGGATGTGAAGAAATAGGAGAAAAGTTTTCTCCTCTAGGGTTACCCATTTTGGTGGGGAACAAACAAAAAATGAGTGTCTTGTATATTCTTGAAAATTAAGGAGTATACCCTCTATTCTAGTTTTCATTGAAGAATTTCTCAAGCACTAGAGTCTCAAATTTCGAAGGAATGAAGATACCTATCAGGTCTTGATGATAGCCCTATAAGAAGCATCCATGTTTGATCCTCCCCTTGTCATGATCAAGAATATAATGAGGTTCTTAATGAAGAAAGTTATTAATAACTTCAAGAGAGCATAGACATGAGGCTTTGTGAGCAATTGGTCAAAGACTTGTGCAATGAATTTATTGATTGGGATTTGTATGGAAAGAAGAAAGGAATTTGACATTGTCTTCCCAACTTATCAAAGCGACCCTACAAATGTGCTTGTCTTGGAACTTGCTAAAATGCACAAAGTAGAGATGAATTCGCTATGTGCTGCTATAACAATTAAGTATGGAAATACGAAAGACTTTTCAGTCATGAATAAACCCTTCATCTTATCCAAGGAAATGTTGGAATTAGACATAAAAGATTCACTTCTCCAGGGAAAGGATTTGTTGGGTCCCTATAATACTAGTGATTACCCCATTACTATTATAGTTATACCCCTTATTTATATTTTTGTGCCCCTATTACCCCCATATTGTTATTTCTGTGCCCCATAGAATCCCTCTATTGTTATTTTTGTGGCTTTATATTATTATTGTTAGGTCGGCTGGATTATATTGTGACTCCTTAGACTCCTATATATATAAAGGAGGTTTTTTCATTTGAATCATCAAAGAATTGTTTATTTATGTAATGTAAAGGAGGTTGCCCCATCGAAGAGGCTGAATTCTAAGGCGTTGATCTATCTTTTCTATCTTTTCTTGAGCCAGTTTCATAACATTTGGTATCAGAGCTTTGGATTCTAGGGTTTCGCTGCTCCAAACAGGTCATCGTGGCATTTTCGCTATAACTTTTTGTCTGTGACGTTTCAGAAGTCTCAAAAAAAACCCATTTGAGAAGAAATCGCGCTAAACCTTGGATCCAAATTTCAGAGCTTTTTGCGTGATATTTTCGGAGATATGATCTGAGGAAGTTGGTATTTTTGCAGACTCCTGAATTACATTCAAAACAGGTGACCTGGGGAAAATTGTCATAACTTTCTCTCTGGGAATCAGATTGAAATTTCGTAAGAAGTTAGAGAAAGAGGACAGACTGTAGTTTCTTGTATATCTTTTTCAGAACCAAATATCGAAAATTGTACACATGGCACTTCATACAACTTCTCTATTCAGGAAAGGTCTATAATCAGGTCATCTTGGGAGATTGTGCATAACTCTTTCTTGGAGAATCCAATTTGGATCAGACTGGTGGAATTGGAAAGAGGACACAGAGAGCCACTACAGGTCAAAAATTTAGAACTAGATGATTGGAAAGTACAGAGATACATCAGAGGCAATATCGAGCTCCTACAAAGTGAAAAAAGGTGTCTAGATTTTTTTAAATTTTTGCTTAAGTTTGGTTTGAAAATTTATTTTGAAGGAATTCAAAGGGCATAGTAGAGGATTATTATTGGTAACTGATGCCCCGAGGAAATAAAATGCAAACACCTAGTAAGGAACCTGAAAGCTCTAGCATGACTCATGAAGAAGAGGAAGAAATGCTACATGATATATCAAAATTACAAGAACAACTGCAACAAATGTCACACTCACAAAAGTTAACAGATGCCAAGATAAATGGCGTGGAAGCTAAGATAAATGGTGTGGAAGCTAAGATGAATGGCATGGAAGCTAAGATGGACAATTTGAAGATAGATTTGAACACAAATTTGAAGACATGCATGGCAGATTTGAAGACAGATTTGACAAATTTTCTACAAGAAATACTTACTAATGGTGAAAAGGTAGTAAAGGAAACTCATGATGAGAACAAAAGAAATGTTAATCATGATTCCTTATACGCTAATGTTGGATTGAAGAATCACCATATTCCAAAAATCGATATGAGGAAGTTTGATGGCAAGGATCCCGCCAGATGGATATTACAGATGGAGCAATTCTTCGATCTCAATAATGTGCAAAACGCACAAAAGGTACGTATGGAAACTGTATATTTGGAACCAAATCAGTTTGTATGGTATCAATGGCTTTGTTCTCATAAACATTTTATCACTTGGGCAATTTTTACGGAAGAATTGATAGCACATTATGAGGATACAAAAAGCAACACATTGTTTAGCCAATTGATAAGTCTCAAACAAAAGGGTTCAATAATGGAGCACATTGAGGAGTTCCAAAAATTGAACATAAGGGTAAAAGATATTCCAGAGGAGCATAGGATTGATGTGTCCATAGGGTCTTTAAAGGATAATATCCAACATGATGTTCGCCTTTGGGAACCTGATTCATTAGAGATGGCATTCAGGTTAGCAAGAAAAATGGAAAACAAAATTATGGCTACTAGGAAGCATACCACTCACAACTATAAAGACGGAAGTGTTGTTGCCCCTAGTCTTCCACAACCTACAAGGTTGACACCACAAAAATTGGAAGAAAAAAGAGCAAAAGGGCTTTGTTACAATTGTGATAGCAAATACACAAAGTGTGCTGAGAAGAAATTATTCTACATAGATTGTGAAGAGGAAGAAGAAAAGGAGCAAGAAAGGTCAAAAGAAGAGGATATATTCCAGGAACAAAGCCTAGATTAAGAACAAATAAATCCGACCATATCTTGTAATGCATTGGCGGGAATTACCACTCCTCAAACCATCAAGATAGAAGGACAAATCAAGAAGAAAAAGGTAATAGTGTTGATTGATTCAGGAAGCACCCACAATTTTATTCATTGTAGGGTAGCAAAAGAATTGAATTGCTTCCTATATCCAGCACCAGAGTGTCAAGTGATGATTGCAAATGGAGGAACAATAAATTGCTCTGGAAAGTGCCATAATATCAAGCTATCCATGGGAGAATATGTATTGACTAGCCCAATGCTCTCCATTCCAATGGGAGGTGCCGATGTTGTACTAGGAGTCCAATGGCTACAATCCTTGGGTACAATAGCTTTTAATTTTCAAGAACTTTTCATCAAATTTTCTACAGAAGGAAAGGAAGTTGAATTAAGGGGTATTGCAGAGAAACCAGGAAAGATAATCAGCTCTAATGGCATGACTAAGCTTCTAAAAAAGGAGCAAAGAGGTGTAATTGCACAATTATGTTCGCTAGATGTTTCCACATTGGAATCATCTATTTCTCCAGATCTCCAAAAAGTCTTGGACAATCATTCCAAGGTATTTGAGACTCCCAAAGGTCTCCCACCTATGTGTGATCATGATCATGTTATTCATCTGATTCCAGGAAGTGTTCCTCCAAACATCAGGCCGTACAGATATCCCTATGTCCAAAAAAGTGAAATTGAACATATGGTTGCAGAAATGCTAGAGGCTGGTATAATTCAACCGAGTCAAATTTCTTTCTCAACTCCAGTAGTATTGGTAGACAAGAAGGATGGATCATGGCGCATGTGTCCGGATTATAGGGAGCTCAACAAGCTCACTATTAAAGATAAGTTCCCCATTCCTGTCATTGATGAATTACTAGATGAATTGCATGGATCAATTTACTTCACCAAGTTGGATCTTTGTTCGAGATATCATCAAATCAGAATGAAGATTGAAGACATTCCGAAAACGGCATTTAGAGCTCATGAGGGTCATTATGAATTTTTGGTTAGGCCTTTTGGCCTTACCAATGCACCTTCAACATTTCAAGGTTTGATGAATTCAATTTTCAAACCATTCCTTAGAAAATTTGTGTTAGTATTTTTTGATGATATACTAATCTACAACAAGTCTTGGAAGGATCATGTTGAACATGTTGACAGGGTGCTACAACTATTGGAGGAGAAACAATTATATGCAAAAAGACCCAAATGTTTCTTTGGAGTCCAGGAGGTGGAATATTTGGGCCATATTGTATCTCATGAAGGAGTTAAGGTAGACCCTAGAAAAATTAAAGCCATTAAGGAATGGAAAATCCCCACATCCATAAAGCATCTGCGAGGATTTCTTGGGTTGACAGGGTATTATCGCAAGTTTGTTAAGAATTATGGGAGAATAGCAGCACCTCTAACAACATTATTGAAGAAAGATTCATTTTCCTGGACTCCGGAAGCAACAAAGGCCTTTGAACATCTTAAAGAGGCAATGTGCCAAGCACCGGTCTTAGCTACACCGGACTTCACAAAAACCTTTATTGTGGAATGTGATGCTTTAGGAAATGGAATTGGTGCTGTTCTAATGCAAGATGAAAGACCCATTGCTTTTGAAAGTCGTCCAATCAAGGGAAAATTTTTAAGCAAAGCTATTTATGAGAAGGAAATGTTGGAAATACTCCATGCACTTAAGAAATGGCGACCCTACCTAATGGGAAGACACTTCAAGGTAAAAACAGATCATGATAGCCTTAAATAATTTTTAGAACAAAGATTATCCTCTGAAGAGCAACAAAAGTGGGTCACAAAGATGTTGGGTTATGACTTTGAAATCATCTACAAAAAAGGGAAGCAAAATGTGGTGGCAGATGCACTCTAAAGAAAGGATGAGGATGTGGAAGCATTGTTGTGTGCCATTTCTATTATCCAACCAGATTGAATAAACGAAGCAAGGGAGGAATGGAAGAATGATGAAGAAGTGTGCACACTTATTCGAAAGCTACAACAAGATTCCAGTACTTCTGATACATTTAGCTGGCAAAATGATTCGTTATGGTACAAAGATCGCTTATACCTCTGTAAGAATTCCCAGCTAAAACAAAATATTCTTATGGAATTGCACACTTCTCCCTTAGGAGGGCACTTAGGATTTTTAAAAACTTACCACAGGGTTAAGAAGGAATTTTTTTGGGATGGCCTTAAATCAGATATTCAAACGTTTGTGGCGGAATGTTTGGTTTGCCAACAAAATAAAGTTGAAACAATTAAGACACCGGATCTATTACAACCTTTATCCATTCCAAGCCAACTTTGGGAGGAGGTTTCAATGGATTTTATCACAGGTTTGCCCAAGTCTGAGGGAAAGAGTGTCATCATGGTGGTAGTTGATAGACTTACCAAGTATGCACACTTTTGTGCATTATCACACCCATTTAAAACCAGTACAGTTTCTATTGCATTTATGGAAACAGTTCAAAAGCTACATGGAAACCCAAAGATTATTGTAAGTGACAGAGATCCCATTTTCACTGGAAATTTTTGGACAGAATTATTTTCTTGTCTTGGTACTCAGTTAGATCATAGCTCATCTTATCATCCTCAATCTGATGGGCAAACTGAGATAGTAAAAAAATGTTTGGAAGGATATCTTCGTTGCTTTGTATCTGATAAACAGACACAATGGTTCAAATGGTTGCCTCTGGCTGAATGGTGGTATAACACTTCCTTCCATACAGCAACAAAAATGACCCCATTTATGGCACTTTATGGGTATCAACCACCATCCATCACATCATATTTAAGAGAAAATTCTAAGGTTCAGGCAGTGGAACATCACATCGAACATCAACAACAAGTCCTCCAACTCTTAAAGGATAACCTCGTGTTGGCACAAAATAGAATGAAACAACAGGCAGATCAACATTGCAGTGAAAGAAGTTTTGATGTAGGTGATTGGGTATTCCTACGGCTACAACCATATAAGCAAATGTCCCTAAAGCAAGCTAAGAAGGATAATAAACTATCACCAAAGTATTATGGTTCATACAAGGTGTTGCAAAAGATTGGTACTATGGCATACAAATTGGAGCTTCCTGCAGCTTCTCGATTGCACCCAGTTTTCCATGTTTCATGTTTAAAGATGGTTATAGGCGACAAGCTCCCAATTCAAACAATATTGCCAGAACTTGACGAGGAAGGAAAAATTATATTGGAACCGGAAGCAGTCACAGAAACAAGAACTCGACAGCTACGAAATCAATCAATTTCAGAGTATCTTATCAAGTGGAAGAACTTATCCGCTGAAGATTCCACATGGGAGGATGAGAATTTTATGCAGAAGTATCCAGAATTACTCAAGCGTTGAGGACAACACTTTTTTGAAGGAGAGGGGCATGTTGGGTCCCTATAATACTAGTGATTACCCCATTACTATTATAGTTATATCCCTTATTTATATTGTTGTGCCCCTATTACCCCCATATTGTTATTTCTGTGCCCCATAGAATCCCTCTATTGTCATTTTTGTGGCTTTATATTATTATTGTTAGGTTGGCTGGATTATATTGTGACTCCTTAGACTCCTATATATAGAAAGGAGGTTTTTTCATTTGAATCATCAAAGAATTGTTCATTTATGTAATGTAAAGGAGGTTGCCCCCTCGAAGAGGCTGAATTCTAAGGCGTTTATCTATCTTTTCTATCTTTTCTTGAGCCGGTTTCATAACAGGATTCCAATAGTATGATTGACATTTTCAACTCCATTTTCCTTCTTCAAAAGACTGAAAAGCACCAAATATAGGTGGCAACTCTGTGATTGTGAATGAAAGAAGATTTATTGATTATCTGAACCAACCTGCATGGTCTTATGATCATTGTTCATCTGGGTGTAAAGGTGAAAATTATGAAGATGATAAAGAATATGAAAAACCAAACTCATTTCATCACAAGGTCTGGATCTTGATAAACAAATGATCTCCAAAAAAATGTGATTTGGATGAGTTTATTGTGTATAATTTGAGAAGAGGCCCTTTCTTTGCCTCTTTTAAGGAAGACCCTCATTATTACATGGACAGAGAGAACTGTAGGGAAAACACTCAACTGAGAACTAAGCATCATGTTGGCTGGGCATTTCCTAATCATTTTATTTGGGCAAAAATCTAGTCTTACAATGACCACACTATTCTGAAACATGACTATAAGAAAACTATGCACAACATATTTGGCAGCCTTAATTTGCCTTCAAAAATGAAGCAAATATATAATAGGTCTTAGAGTTACATTTTGATGATCGTGATTATTGTACTTTTGAGGATGCTGAGGCTGTCATCGAAGAGGGCATTTTAGAGTAACTTTTATCTTCAGATTCCAACACTGACATGAACAATGGACCTGAAGATTTCTCTAATGACAAATATGTGGAGAGATTCTCACCTAATTCTAGTGGACTTAATATGTATAAGGATAAACTTTCGATTTCAGATCACAGTTCTGACGCTGAACAAACAGTGTTTATACAACCATACAACTGTCGAATAGTTTACAATTTGCATGTCAAAAAAACTCTTGATATGACCACTGGGAATGGGAGAAGCACAAGGTATGTTTTCTAAAAAATCCATGCCATAAGCTCAAGGAAATAGAAGCCTACTCCCCTTTCCTGAATATTGTCTAAAAGACTTGTTTTGCTCTTTGGTTGAAAGCCTTGACTCAAGAGCAGGGTAGGAATTTCAAATCAAAATCACTCATCAAATTTGACGGTTTAGACAACTCTAGCCTATGGATTGCCTATGGATTTCCTGATCACGAGATCTATTTTCTGTCACCATGCCTATTAGGAGGCAAGAAACTCTCTCTAAAGGTGATTAAGCATACTCTACAAATGTGACTTACATGATAATTTGATCATTTTCTTCATACGAAGCAGAGAATACCCCTAATTTAGGGTGAGAATTCCTGGTATTAAATGAGTATCTATTCGAATAGCAAATAGTGTTATGCTTAACACTAGAAACTTAGTGGATCTAGATTTTCCATGGCTAGAGCTAGTGCAACGGTGAAGTTTTGGATCTGACGGAAGAGGTGCTTAACCCTTTCATAGGTGGTAGTTCGTCTCGAAAGAGAGGATTCATGGATATCTGGTAGGTCAAACTCTAATAGATATCTTGATGCCAAATGGGATTCTATCTTTAGAAGACGGTCATGGGGAAGAGAATGAAAGGTCCCATCTTGTTGCTTGTGAAACACCAATCGATGGATTCATAAAATTTGACCAGTCATTCACAAAGGAAAAGAGTAAACAAAACCTTCTCCACCATATGTAAGAATTTTCATCAACAAAGCCTTATAAATCCGAAAACAACAAAACCCTAATCATTATCTAAAGCACAAAACAACAAAATCCTAATCATTATCTAAAGCACTAGAATAATTAAGTTTTAGCCCCCAAAATGAAAATGATGAAAAATACCTGGATTGCTGGTCAACGTTCGACACTGGTAAAAATACCTTCTCTATTATATGCCATGCCCACCTCGACTGCTTCTGTAGCCCAAAACACAATTGCTTCTGTAGCCCCAAACACTTCAGATAAAACACAATGCCATATGGATGAGAAAGACTATGATATGGATTTTAGACTACTCCCCAGTGATGGCAGCAGCTAGTGCAATTCACCTTGGACCCAAACTTATATCCTTGACCCTTTCCCCATTATTGCATCAACACACTCCATTAATGATTTCCCCATTATTGCATCAACATATTCCATTAACGAGAAGTTACCCTAAAATGGGGGTGGAGAAGGCCCAAATAGAGGAGATTGTTGTTGCGAACAAAGGTATCACCCAACAGAGCCGAGGTTGTGCTGTGGATTACTCCCACAGGCTATGATACTCTCGCCCAGCTATGATACAGGACTATGAATAGAGCTCTCGCCCAACAAAATAGGTGCAAAAGAGCTGAGGTTGTGCAACAGAGCCAAGGTTGTGCTGTGGATTACTCCCACGGGCTATGATACTCTTGCTCAGCTATGATACGAGACTACAAACAGAGCTCTTGCCTAGCTATGATACGAGACTATGAACAGAGCTCTCACCCGGCAAAATAGGTGCAAAATAGATGGTGCATTGGTGGTGTGCTATCACTCACACCTCTCGCCTCTTTTGTGCCTCCGCTTGGCCATTTTTTTTAATAAAAAATACCCTATAATTTATATATATATATATATATATATATATATATATATATATATATATATATATATATATATATATATCTATATATATATATATATATATATATATATTGTTATATAACATATAAAAACCCCTCTAGCCCCTATTAGATAGTTAATATATTGTTTTTTGTTTTTTATTATTTTTTATTGTGTATACCCCTATGTGAATGTATCTGATATTATATTGCTTTGTCAGTGAAGCCCCTGTGCCTTCATCTGAGATGGGTTTCGCCTCCGCAGAAGGAGAATCATCAAATCCCTTTCCTTCCTTAGGAGCTTTATATCTACAATCATTTTTGAAGTTCTCTTCCTTTCTGCATTTACAACACATCTTTACAGTTTTTCCTGGAGATTTAGATCTCCCACTCGAGGATTTATTTTTGTTTCTGTTTTGGGACCATCCTCATATAGACAAGGCATCACCATTCTGGCCCTCTGTATTTTTCTGTCTCATATCCTCCTACATCAAGGATGAGACTATTTCATCAAACTGCAAGGCGGTCACATTGCTACCTATTGCAACAACTAGACTATCCCACGAATCTGGTAGAGAACACAATAAACTGATGCACTTATCTTCATTTGAAACTTTTATATCAACAAATAACCATTGGCTTACCATAGTATTAAAGGCGTTCAGATGCTCTGTCACTGAGTCTCCATCCTTCATCCTCAGGTTATACAACTTTTTCTGTAGGAACAGTTTATTCACCAGAGACTTAGATTGGTACAAAGTCCCTAACTTGACCTGCAAAGCCTTCACCAAAGCTTCCCCTGATACATTCAACAATACTGAACCTGAGATACACAACTGTATTGTGCTCTTTTCCTTCTAATTCAACTTCTCCCATTCTTCATATGACATTGTCGATGGTTTAGTACTCGGATCTACTGCGATCCACTGACCTTCATCCACCAACATATCCTGCATCTTGAGTTTCCATAACTCAAAAATCTGACCATTAAATTTCTCGATCTCTATCTTTCCACTGCTTGCCATCTTCTTTCACCACAAGAATCGATCTCGTAGATCTCCCACTGAACATGGTCTGCCACAGGCCCGAGAAAAACCCCTTAGCAGCAAAGGCATCCCCTTTAAGCCAAAACAACTATGATACCAAATGTAGGTTTTAACCCCGTACATAAATTACCTGCATACAAATTCTAAAAATAGAAAATAAACAATGGTGATAGCACAAAACATAAAATAGATATACATAGAGATTTTCTCCTAGATCCCAAACCGGGACTACCAGATTGATTTTTCATTATATTCCTCTCAATGTTACAATATATATATATCTATATATATATATATATATATATATATATATATATATATATAGATATATATATATATATATATACATGCCGAAGCATTCATAAACCCTGGATTAGAACATAACCATAGTTCCCTTGACCAGATCCACAAAATACCATGGGCAAAAAACCATCATGTCCAAAACCATGTGCGAAAACCACGCAAAAAACTGTAGGTAGCTATGCCCAGCTAATATAGGGTCCAAAACAAAAATTTCCCGGGGCGCTACCCCGGACCCCATAGAGGGTGGCTTCCAACCCCTCGTGCGTGGGGCTAGTTGTGGAATGAATATAACACATACCCAACATATAAATGTTATAATTACATTATTTTTCTTCATCAATTATCTTTAGAAAGACAACTTAGCTAACTCCTTGTGAATATAAAAAATAAACATTTATGCACATTTATCATGCTATATGACATGGAAATAAATTACATATAAAAAAAAAAATCTAGGTCAAGGTGGCATTATTTGTGTTGAAAATGCAACAAGATGATGGAGCTTAGTGAAAAGAAGTCGCCTTCACTAAGTGGGCCCGTAGGCTATTTTTGGTGCAAAGTCTATTTTTAGACTATGTCTATTTTTAGACAATGTCTATTTTTAGACATATGGATCATGGTCTATGAGTTGCAGGATGCTATTTATGGATGATTGGTCATGTTGGTAAAAATAGATGGACCTCTAATTTTAGACATATGGGCGGAGTCTATTTTTAGACTGCGAGTCTAAAAATAGAACAGTCGAATATTATTAGCTCTTAAAAATATTTGGACTATAAACATTATCTTATCCTCTTGCAGCACTTCAATTCGAGCTACATATGTGGCACATGCAACTGCCAGAAGGAAATACGCTTTTCCTATGGGTTAGTTGAGCTATTGCATGATGGACTTCAGTTAGAACTCAAGTTATTGAGTTTGGTGGAGTTGATTGAGGAGTTGATGGAGTTGTGTTCAGTTTGACTTAGTTGAACTAGTTGTATTTAGTCT
The DNA here is from genome assembly GCA_031772625.1 of Pinus tabuliformis. Classification (NCBI taxonomy): domain Eukaryota; kingdom Viridiplantae; phylum Streptophyta; class Pinopsida; order Pinales; family Pinaceae; genus Pinus; species Pinus tabuliformis. The sequence continues at coordinate 1,125,887,588 of CM062819.1, read as the reverse complement.
AACTGCCAAATACACTAGTGATGAGTGATGTGAATTAATTATTAATTAATTCACTAATTATTAACTCATAAATCAACTAAAGAATACATCAGTTAACTCAGTGCATGGACAGTTCAGTGGAGACAAGTGTTAGAGGTGGGTGAAAGGGTGAGACTACTATCAGTTGTGACTATAGCTGTGCATGAAATTTTCACAATCATTGATTTAGATTTCCAATGAGGGTTGCGCAATACAAGCAAAGGGAATTTGAACTTGGATCAGATTCTATTCTCAACTTGGATTGTGCAGTTGAGGCAGGCAAATAGTGGAGGAGATTTGAACCCGTGACTTGTTCATATCTAAGCTAGTTTGTGTGTACTATGTACTGAGTACTTGTGAGGAGTATTGTACTAGGTATTGTTACATGTTCTCTATCATTATAATATACATATAGTTGGGGGTTTTCAGCTGTATGCTTTCCCCATTACATACTGTGTTGATATGTGTTATTGATGTTTCAATGTGTGCATGCAATTGTTTCTTAATTCTGCAAATTGATGATCAATGGTAGAGGAGGTTATGTATTATGCATGCATTCCGCAAATAGTGTATAATCAGGATAATCTCTGTGAATAAGTGTTATATTTTTCAAAATTTCTACATGGTATCAGAGCGAAGTTGATCATCAGATCTATTATTCAGAAAGTGATTACATTTTATTTCTTTAGGCAGAGTCTGTAATCGGGCCAGGTAGCCTCTGGATTCATCCTTCTTTTGGAAGGTGAGATATCCGGTAAAAACCCATACAGTCAATCTCTGTACGAGAAATACTTTTTTCTCACGAATTTTAGATCAGAAGCAGTTGAGTTTTGAGCTTGTGGAATTCAAATTTGCAGTAGTGTTTTCTTGGTGTCGAAGTTGAAGTGTCTTTCAACGGATTGCGATTGGAGTATGCCCTTGAAGGCAGCTCAAATTATATTGCATGGAAAGACAGGATGGAGGTGGTGTTAGATGAAAATGGGTTGAAGGAGTTCATAGATGCTGAGGTCCCAAAGCCTACTGATGCTGCTCAAGTTGAGGCTTGGCAAAAGAAGACAACAAAGTGTCGAAGGATTCTATTGGAGGGCATGAAGGATCACATTATATCCAGCCTGCATGGAAAGGCTTCTCCATACTTGATGTGGAAAGCATTAACAGATTTATTCCAAAGCAAGATCGACCAAAGGAAGTTGGCGCTCAAGGATAAACTCAGAAACATTAAGTGTGAGAAAGGAGACAGTATGCCCAAGTATCTCACGAAGTTCACCCAATGCCGAGATGAGCTGGGAAGTGTGGGGGTGACTATCGATGATGAGGACTTGGTGATCTTGGCTCTCCTTGGTCTTCCAAAGAGTTGGCATTCCTATCAGGACTCTGTCAATGGTCAGGAGAAATTGCCAGGACGGGAGAGACTTTGGTCTGATCTTGTGCGGGAGGAGATCAGGCGGAATACCAGGGACAGATCTTCATCAAAGGCATCTGATGAAGAAAATTGTGCTTTGGCTGCCAAAGCAAAGAAGGGGAAGAACAAGAAATCTTCTCATTCTGGTGCGAAAGGCAAGAAGCAGGACATGTCCAAGGTGAAGTACTTTCACTGTCACTAGCACGAACATTATGCCACAAATTGTCCGCAGAAGAAGAAAAATAAGCAAGCTATTGGATCTGTAGCGGTAGAGGCCTTAGCCTCGTATTTTGACCTGGGATTTTCGTTGATCGCATGCTTGGTATCAAGTGTGATGGGATCGGTATGGTTCTTGGATAGTGGTGCGTCTTTTCACATGACAGGAGATCGAGATTTGTTTTCTGATCTGGACAAGAAAGATCTTGGAGTGCACATCGAGATGGGCAATGATGGTAGATACAGTGTGATTGGTATCGGTACCATTTCCTTTGAGAGGGAGTCTGGTAAACCCTTCGTATTGAAGGATCTGATGCATGTTCCAGGATTGAAGAAGAATCTTATCTATGTGGCGATGTTAGAAGACAAGGGATATGATGTTGTCTGTAGCGAGGGAAAGGCTTTCCTGCGCAGTAAGACAACTGGAGAAACCCGGAAGATAGGGGTTCAAGTCAAGAACCTTTATCAATTGCATGTAGATGGCTGCGCAGCAATGGCATGCAAGGCAGAAGGATTGGTGAGCCGGGATGATGGTGAGTTGTGGCACCGGAGATTGGGCCACCTTCACCATGGAGCCTTGAAGATACTGCAGCAAATTCTACTGGGCTTCCTAAAGGCACTCTTGCACAGTCAGATCAATGCAAGGGGTGTACTTTGGGAAAATTTGTGAAAGCCACCTTTCATGAGAAGGATAGTCACACCATGACGATCCTTGAGAGAATTCACATAGACGTGTGTGGACCTTTCTCAATAGCTTCGACAGCAAAACACAAGTACTATGTGATCTTCGTTGATGATTTCTCTTGAAAGTGTTGGATCTTCTTCAAGCAGAAGAAGAGCGAGACATACTCAAAGTTCTGTGAGTTCAAAGCACTGGTCGAGAAGGAATCGGGGAAGAAGGTGAAGGCTCTTAGGAGCGACAATGGTGGTGAATTCATCTCTGGCGAGTTCAAGGACTTCTGTAGCGCAGAAGGGATTCGAAGAGAGCTCATAGCTCCCCATAACCCACAGCAGAACGAGGTTGCTGAGCGGAAGAATAGAACAATCGTGGGTGTTGCACGAGAAATGTTGCATGATCAGGGCCTACCCCTTCACTTATGGGTGGAGGCATGCAATACTGCAGTATATGTGCAGAACTGTTGTCCTCACAAGATACTTGGCATGAGTACACCGAGGAGGCTTATTCTGATAAGAGGCTTGATATTTCCCATTTGAGGATTTTTGGTTCTCCTGTTTACATGGATGTGATGAAGGATGCCAGGAAGAAGCTAGAGCTGACCGCAGAGGTTGGGATATTTATGGGGTGCACTGATACGCCCCACAACTATTGTGTGTATTTGCCAAATAGTCGCAAGACTGTTGTGCGACGGGATATCAAATTTCAAGAGGAGAAAGCCATGAAGTGTTCGCTTGAGAGGGAGCCACACTTGCATGCAGATGAGGAGCTATTAGTTCCTAAGGATGAGCTTCAGGATTTGGATTAGCCACAAGATGAAGTTCATGGAGTGGAAGAGACCACTCATGTAGTGCCAACCATCAGAGGGCGAAAACGCACTACAGAAGCTGAGTGACTGGCTCAAGATGTAGAGAAGGTTGTAGGACCACCTACAGCACAGCATAGACAGAGATAGTCACCTGATCGGTACACTGGATACATGGCTCTTGTGAGAAAATGTGTCGTGACTGAGCCATCCTCTTTCGAGGGAGCTATGGAGGATCCCGCATGGGTAGATGCCATGGTGGAAGAGTATGATTCGATTGTCAGAAACAGTGCATGGGAGATTGTCCCAAGACCGGAGGGTAAGTTGCTGATCATTGTACTTTATGTAGATGATTTGATTTTGACGGGAGATGAGTTGTTGATACTTTCATGCAAGGAGGATCTTTCTAGAGAGTTTGAGATGAAGGACTTGGGCCTCCTTCATTATTTCCTGGGATTGGAAGTTTGGCATCGCAATGTTGGATTATTTGTTTCTCAGGGTAAGTATGCCCGAGAGATACTGGAGAAGTTCAACATGCATGGCTGCAAGCCTGTTAATACTCCTCTTCCTGGAGGTTGGAGGAAGGAGGATGCTACTTCAGCGGAGGTAGTGGATGCCACTGTTTATCGATAGTTGGTGGGGTCGCTTATGTATCTGGTCAATACACGACCCGATATATGTTATGTTGTTAACCAGCTTTCACAAGCTATGGTTAAGCCAACCAAGCTCTTCTGGAAGGTAGGCAAGCATGTATTGTGTTATCTCAGAGGCACATCGGGATATGGATTTTGGTACAGATAGGAGGATGAGGCGAAGCTATGTGGCTTCACGGATGCAGATTGGGTAGGGAGCCCAACGGACAGAAAGAGCACGTCTGGAGGGATCTTTAGTATCGGGTCGACACCAGTTTCTTGGTACAGCAGGAAGCAGAGATCCGTGGCACTCATTTCAGCAGAGGCCGAGTATATGGCAGCAAGTTTGGCTGCATGCGAGGCTATATGGATGAGGAAGATCCTGGTCGGGTTGTTCGGGTCACACTTGGAGCCTACTGTGATTTATTGTGATAACCAGAGTTGCATTAAACTCTTGGCTAATCTAGTATTTCATGATAGATCCAAGCACATCGACATCAGGTACCAACATATCAGAGATTGTGTGCAGCAGAGAATCATGTTACTTTCTTACATTCCCACGGAGGATCAGGATGCTGATATCTTGACGAAGGCGCTCACCAGGAGAAAATTAGAATACCACAGAGGCAGGATAAGGGTTGCAGATAATCCATATCTTGTTGAGAGGGAGCATTGAAAATGCAACAAGATGATGGAGCTTAGTGAAAAGAAGTCGCCTTCACTAAGTGGGCCCGCAGGCTATTTTTGGCGCAAAGTCTATTTTTAGACTATGTCTATTTTTAGACATATGGATCATGGTCTATGAGTTGTAAGATGCTATTTATGGATGATTGGTCATGTTGGTAAATATAGATGGACCTCTATTTTTAGACATATGGGTGGAGTCTATTTTTAGACTACCAGTCTAAAAATAGAACAGTCGAATATTATTAGCTCTTAATAATATTTGGACTATAAACATTATCTTATCCTCTTGCAGCACTTCAGTTCGAGCTACGGATGTGGCACATGCAACTGCCAGAAGGAAATACACTTTTCCTATGGGTTAGTTGAGCTATTGCATGATGGACTTCGGTTAGAACTTAAGTGATTGAGTTTGGTGGAGTTGATTGAGGAATTGATGGAGTTGTGTTCAGTTTGACTTAGTTGAACTAGTTGTATTTAGTCTAACTGCCAAATACACTAGTGATGAGTGATGTGAATTAATTATTAATTAATTCACTAATTATTAACTCATAAATCAACTAAAGAATACATCAGTTAACTCAGTGCATGGACAGTTCAGTGGAGACAAGTGTTAGAGGTGGGTGAAATGGTGAGACTACTATCAGTTGTGACTATAGCTATGCATGAGATTTGCACAATCATTGATTGAGATTGCCAATGAGGATTGCGCAATACAAGCAAAGGGAATTTGAACTTGGATCAGATTCTATTCTCAACTTGGATTGCGCAGTAGAGGCAGGCAAACAGTGGAGGAGATTTGAACCTGTGACTTGTTTAGATCTGAGCTAGTTTGTGTGTAGCATGTGGAGATAGTACTGAGTACTTGTGAGGAGTATTGTACAATGTATTGTTACATGTTCTCTATCATTATAATATACAGATAGTTGGGGGTTTTTAGCTGTATGCTTTCCCCATTACATACTGTGTTGATATGTGTGATTGATGTTTCAATGTGCGCATGCGATTGTTTCTTAATTTCACAAATTGATGATCAATGGTAGAGGAGGTTATGTATTATGCATGCATTCCGCAAACAGTGTATAATCAGGATAATCTCTGTGAATAAGTGTTATATTATTCCCCCACGGGGCTTTGGATTGATGGTGAATGGGTGCGCTGTTAAGGCACTCCTTGCGATAGGTCACCGGTTCAAATCCCCCATGGGTACTTAGGTTAGTCTTAACTAAAAAAAAAAAGTGTTATATTATTCAAAATTTCTACAATTTTTTCCTAGTTGATCATTTCATCGTATTACCATTCTTACCCTCTTCAAGAGGAAATGCCCTTGGGAAAAGATCAACCACTAATATTTCAATATATTCTCATCATATCTAAATTATTAAGTCATATTATTATTGTTAGGTTGTGTATTTCACCAACACCCTCTTCTCTTCCCGAAGAACAAATCTTACCCTTCTCAAATGCATTTAAATTTTAAGTGCATATCCTATTATGTTAAAGACATAAAATGTTCAAAATATCAATTTCTTGCTTCTAATATTTTGTCACTTATAAAATTAGAGTAACACTAGCCTCTTTTTTGTAATTTGAAATATAGTGGCCTCAATAATTCATGCAAATTCCATAGAACCATTTTGTTTGTTAAGGGTAAACAAAATAGGTTGTAGTATCATATGCCCTACATAAACCTAGATAAAGTAACCTTCCCTATACTAACTTCTCAAATGTCCCCTTTTCTAATCCAATATTCTAGTTTTAAGTCATTTCCTACCCTGCGCTTGTCAAGCACTGAAAAAATGTCATTTTGACTCTATAATAGGTCAAATCAAACTAAAAATTTACTTCAAAAGATTATTTCCTAATCTCCTACGTAGTTTAATAGACATGGGATCCAATATCCTGATATTCATTCTAAAAACGCAATAAGGATGTGCAAAATTTTAAGCCAAACAAGCTAATTTATGCTTAAAAAATGCACACATACACTAATATAAGCCATGGTTTGAAAAAGTTAAGAGAATACATCTATGTTAGCATGGACTACCAACAAACCCACCTTTTATATCCTTTTCATTCTTTTTTTCTGCAATAGATACATGCCTACTAAAATGCCCCTTTAGTCCCCTTAACTATTTAAATTGTGCTAAGTTAAGGGCCCTCAAGGCATTTTAAATCTAAATGCTTGAATAAATACAATATGGAAAAATAAATATTTTTACCTTCTTGCGAAAACCTAAGTGATGAAATTTTGGCTTGACCATCAAAATTTTATACCGGTTCATCTTTCACTCAAATTTTCACTTAGCAACAATTCTAGGTGAGTCTGCTAAAAAACTTGACGAAAATAGATTGAAGGGACAAGAACACTAAATACAACAAATTATACATGGAAGAACCATTGAAATGACATTGACAAGTAATTTTCATTATTCATTATCAAAATTTGTGCCAAACTAGCTCAATAGAATCTGATATAAATTTTAAATGGAGATAGATAAGATGGATGGTTGATTTTTACTAACACAACAAGTGAAGCAATGTAACGACACAAATAGTAAAAATAATATTTGAGTTGAATTGATTTTTTCCTAACAAAAGTGAACACAATATGATAGATAGGGCACGTCTTTAGTATGTGGTGCATAGTCATCTAGAAGGATATTCCTATGATTCTATATTAAGGGAGGAGCTAAAGACCGAAAAAAAAAAAAAAGGAAAAAAAAAAAAGAAAGACAAAAAAGGCAAGGAACTTATTGAGGGAGGAACTAAAGACAAAAAATACTATGGGTATAACCATTTACTAAAACTCCACTTTTTTGTTTTGGGGATAATTGTAATTGATTGAAACTCACCAAGGAAGGGTTAATCTCTCTCCCTCTCTCTCTCTCTCTCCATGTGTTGGTTCAACACATACTCAAATGGTCATATCATTACACACAAGATACTAACATAGTAAAATAAAAATAAATTTAGTTTACAGAAGAAACTACATAAAATGATGGTAAATTTATTTGCATAATATTTTGAATGAGGTGACCCCAATCATCACATGGGATCTTGGATGCCCTGTTTACACTCCCATAGTCCTTTGCATAATGCTATTGAATGAGGTGACCCCAATGAGCACTTAGTATCTTAGATTTCCCATTTACACTCCCATCTTACTATCAACAATAGTAGTATTGTATTTCCATTTACATTCAAAGCTTATTTGTTTCAATATGTAACAACCCACAATTAAAAAATACAACTAATTATATCAATTTATGTGATTAATAATAAACGCACAAACTATTCAACTAATTAGCATATAATTTTCAAAAAACACGAGCGAAGACAGCTTACTTGTAACGATGATATTCTTTGTGATTTTGGAGTTGAACACTATTTGAATCCCGCTAGCCTCAACAAAGTTTTGGGGATGAATCTGCACCCAACCGTAGGCACAAATGCACATAATCTTCCTACAACTGGCCACCAATCTTTCTACAATGGGTGACCCTCGAGCTCTCAATCAACTACTACTGTCATGGAATCATTTGTTTCACAAATTTCTTTTGGAAGGAATGAATAATGCATCTCATCCCCCTTTTCATCCATTAAATAGAACAAATGTTTCCAAAAATGGAAAGAGATTGGAAAGGGATCTTCATGCACACAATCTACGTGTCAACATGCCAACTTTAATTTCTTTGTTTTAAGTTTTACTTAATTCAATATTTCTCTTCATTTAATTCTTTCTTATTTTATTTCTTTTTAATTTTTGTTAAATTTACTTATTCTTACTATATATATATATATATATATATATATATATATATATATATATATATATATATATATATATAGGAGTAGTCTAACTTATAGACGAAATGGCCTTCTTTCACGACATTTTTCAGGTTAATTTTCATCAAAATTCAACATAGATTTTTAAAAATTTGAGTTTAATTTGTTTGTAGACTTCGAGTGTCGCATGGGTTTTTCAGGGTGTTGAAACCATTTATGCATTCAAAAATGCAATATAAACAACAAAAAATCACATTCTTTTTTGAAATTGTTTTGCTCAATTCCAATGAAAAAATCTATTTTGTTTATAAGTTAGAATATATATATATATATATATATAGAGAGAGAGAGAGAGAGAGAGAGAGAGAGAGAGAGATTAATCACATAAATTGATATAATAAACTTCAGTTTATTATTTATTATTTTATTTATTTACTATTATTATATTTTCTTCATTACTTATTGTTTATTTACTATTATTATCTTTTCTTTATTATTTATTATTTATTATTTATTTTCTATTATTATATTTTTTATTTATTGTTTTATTTACTTATATATTAATATTATTTATTATTATTATTACATGGCACTATCAGCGCATAATTGACAGTATTATTAATGGATCTTCCACCCCATCTCTCGATATTATATCTTGTTCCTCTTTCAATATGCTTGGATCGATCATGAAATAATGGATTCTTAGAGAGTTTGATACAACTCTGATTGTCACTGTAAATCACTGTATGATCCATATTCTGACTAAATAATCTAAAAAGAATCTTTCTCATCTAGATAGCCTCACATGTTACTTGACTTGCAACGATGTACTCTACTTCTCCTAAGCTGAGTGCCCAAATCTCTGCTTCCTGTTGTACCAAGAAACTACTGTTGACCCAACACTGAAATTTCCTCCTGAAGTGCTCTTCTTGTTTGACAGACTCCCCGCCGAATCTGCATCTTTGAAGCCTTGTAACTTCACTCCCTTTGTCCATCTATTCCAAAGACAAAACTAAGTAGTGCCCCTGAGGTATCTCAACACATGCTTTGATGCCTTCCAATATAGTTTGGTTGGCTTAAACATGGATTGACTAAGCTGGTTAACTACATAAAAAATGTATGGTCGCGTGTTCACCAAATACATGAGTGAACCCACCTGGGTCAAAATAGTATTAAAGGAATTAACTGGTTGGTTATAGAATCACTAACATATATTCTCAAGACAAATAACATTTTCTATAGAAATGTTTATTAACCTACTATTTAGCTTGATGCAAATATTGTAAATGGTAGCCTCCATTTACTCACCTAAAGTGGCATCCTCTTTCCTCCAGTTACCTGATAGAGGAGTGTCGATGGGTTTTCTACTCTCCATTCATAACTTCTTCACTATCTCGTTGGCATACTTGCCTTGAGAGACAAACCATTCCCCATCTCCTTGCCATACTTCCAAATGGAGAAAATAATGCATGAGTCCCATGTCCTTCATCTCGAACTCTCTTGCAAGTTCCTCCTTGCAAGATCTGATTAGTTGCTCATCACTAGTAAGGATTAATTCATTGACATATAAAACAATAATCAATAATTTACCTTCTACCACAATGTGATAAAGGTTTTCATATGCTTCACTTTGGTGAAGCCCAAACAGGTGAGATAGTTGTTGATCCCGGTATACCATGCATGAGGTGCTTGCTTGAGTCCATACAACGCTCGCTTGAGTATGCACACATGCAACTCTCTATCGAAAGTATCAAACCCATATGGTTGCTCAATAGACACCTCTTCCTCAATAACTCCATTAAGGAATGTTGCCTTCACATCGATCTGGTGGATCTTCCACCCCATCTACAATGACAATGCTAGAATTGACTTGATGGATGAGTACCTTTCTACTGGAGCAAAGGTCTCCTCATAGTCAATTCCCTCCACCTAAGAGAGCTCCTTGGTCACAAATCTGGCCTTGTGTTTCTTTATGCTCCCTTATGATGCATGTTTTACCTTATAAAGCCATCTCAAACTAACCATTGATTTTTCTACTAATCTTGGGACCACTTCCCAAAAATTGTTTCTGATAATGGAATCATATTCCTCTACCATATAATCAACCCATACAGGTTTCTCTATAGCTTCCTCGAATGAGGATGGCTCTGTCTCTACCAGATCACTCATCAGATCCATGTAGCCAATTTACTGATCTAGTGACCTTCTCTGTCTGTGTTGTGATGTGGGTGCTCCCAAATTCTCTGTAACATCCTACAATAATATGCCAACTTCCCTGGTTCACTTCCTTCCTTCTTAGGACGTCTCTGCTTGAGTGGATGTCTCCACAATCAGCGCCTTTACTTGTGGTTGCTCCAACCCTTTATGAGGTTCTTCCTTTGGAGCCAAAATATCCTGATTAATATGCAACTGAAGCTCCCACTCAAGAGAACACCTCATTTCCTTCTCCTCATCAAATTTCACATCTCTTCTGACCACAGTCATCCTGAGAGATGGAAAGTACACAAGATAGTTGTGAGGTGTATCAGTGGACCCCATAAATATGCCCAAATTTGTTGTCGACTCTAGCTTTTTCCTCTCTTTCTTGGAAACATGACAATAAACTAATGATCCAAAGATCCTAAAGTGTGACACATCTGGTTTCTTCCCTGAAAAATCTTCCTATGGTGTACTCATGCCAAGAATCCTTTGAGGACTCCTATTCTGCAAATAGACGACTATGTTGCATGATTCAACCCACAAGTGTAGAGGTAGACTTTGTTCATGCAACATCACCCGTGTTAGTCCCACAATACTTTTGTTCTTTCTCTCATCCACCCCATTCTGTTATGTGTTATGAGGTGTTGTCAACTCTCGTCAAACTCATTCCTTTGCACATACATTTTTAAACTCATTCGACACATACTCATCACTGTTAGAGCTCCTGAGAGCCTTCACTTTCCTTCCAATCTCTTTCTTAACAAGTGCTTTAAACTCAAAAAAATTGGAGAATGTTTGGTATTTCTTCTGCATGAAGTAGATCTGGCACTTCCATGAGAAATCATCTACAAATATAACATAATACCTATGCTTTTCAGTGGATACTGTCGATAAAAGTCCACAGACATCAGAGTGGATCCTTTCAAGGATTTTGTGTGCCCTATTGTCCCAATCATTGAAGGTGGATTTTGTGTACTTCCTCAATGTACAACCTTTGCATGTATCCCACTACTCTAGTGCTCCATTGGGGAGGCTTGTAGAAATTTGTTGCATGATATTCAAAGCGCCATGATGCAAATGACCAAGTCATCTATGCCATAATTCGTTGACATCTCGACTCTACACCTTCTCTGATTTTGTGCTCAATGTTGCACAATATTCCACATCTAATTTGTAGAGGTTCTTCACTTGAACCCTGATCTTCTTCACTTGTCCCATGGCGATGTGTATCATGAAGGCCTTCCTTTTGATGAATACCACATTGTAGCCACGGTCTTCCAAAACCGTGACAAAAACTAGATTATTCTTTAGACCTGGTTCATACATCACATCCTTGAGCCTAAGAGGGGATCTAGAATCCCTATGAAAAGTAACTGTACCAATGCTAGTCACGTGGAACGAGGCACCGCTGTAAAGATACCACACACTACCCATCACTATGCTTTTCATGCATGCAATGATGGTAAAATCAAGTTCGAACTATGAAGCCAAGGCTTCACCCATTTCTCCTACTATGGTCTTCTTGATTGCCTTGTTGTGTGGACATTTCATGGCATAGTGTCTCAGTTCATGATAGTGAAAGAACTTGATTTTGGACAAGTATTTCTTCTTGATCCCCTGACCAGATTCTACTTTGGATTTTTATTTCTTTCCTTTCCCTTTCTTTTCCTTTCTAGCCAAGGCATAATTATCTTCATCCTCACCCTTGGATGAAGTCCTATCTCTGTTGCTCTACCTTATTTCTTCCTACAGTAGATCGAACCATAACCGCTCCCATCTTGGTAGTTTCTCTCTACCATTTACCGAATCTTGATAACTATGCCAACTCTTGGGAAGGCCCAAGAGGGCTAGAGCTACCAAATCTTCTTCAGGGACAGTAACACCGACCCCGCCAAGTTCATCATGACATTGTGTAAACCTGCTCAGGTACTGTGGAATTGTTTCATTCTTTTGCATCTTAATACTTCGAAGCTTGTCCTTGAGTGCCAACTTCCCATGGTCATGTTAGCCTCTCTCATAAAACAATAATAAATCCAAAAACAAATAAATTAATTAAATATTCCAAGTTAGGAATTTGTGCCTAACTCTTGGGTTGTTCCTCTAAGATAGGAGTTATTTTAGGTAACTCCTATATTGGTGTGTGTCTGGTGAGAAATTATCTCAACCAAAGGAGAAATTATCTCAACCAAAAGTGTCTAAGATAGCACGCACTATCTTGAGAACACTATCTCTCATCTATTTATTTGTAACACTATATTCAATTATTTTGATGAATGAGAATGAGAGAGAATACCTGAGGCTGAAGCCTTTTTCCGCCAATATTTTGGGTCTGGTTTTTATGTGTGCTTTTCTGTAATTTGTCTGAGTTAATTTCATTTTCAATATGTGGTATCAGAGCTCGGATTGGAAAGTACCCGCTGAGGTCGAAAATTGAAATCGCTGGGTTTTTCATTTTTTTCAGTGATATGATTTATAATCGACATGAATAAGAGCAAGAAAGTTGTGGCGGCTTTGGGAATTAGTGGCGCAGGAAGATTTGTGATTGAGATTGCATCATCGTAAGCTCCAGGATTCCACGTGCTTAAGATGGAGTATTGATATCTCTTTCCTTGTCGAGACTGAAAGTCACTTTTTATTTAGGAGAACCATCTTCCAAGTTCTCATGTTGATCCTCAAAAATATTGCCTGAAAAAACCGCCAAAAATGGATGCTGGAAAAAACTCAAATCTGAAGAGAACATGAATCAGCTGCATGCCTGATTCATCTCCGAATGTTGCTTGACAACTCCATCACTTGGAAGTTATTCTCAAACAACTCGGTCAATGTTTTCCACATCGCAAATGTAGTCTCTTTCCTGTGGAGATGCAAGACGATATGATCCTGAGCTCCCTCCAATATGATCATCCTCACTTTATCACATCCTTCTTCCACTGGGCAAGCTCCTGGGCATCAGATGCTCAGGGTTTTGCTACATATGTCTTGATGTATTCTAGCAGCCCATTATCATCTAATACTTCCTCCATGCAGATCTTCCATGCCACAAAATTTGTGGTTCCTTATAAAACATGCTTGAGCCTGAGTCCACTGAAAGCCATCTTCTCAGTCCTGAAGAAAACCTGCAACATTGATCTTCAAATTTGAACCTTCTGCAATGACAACTTCAAAATCTCTTCTCTATTGTGAATCTAGCTCTGGTACCATGTAGAAATTAATGTGTAGATTCTAAACTACTCATGAAATACTCAATCACAATATTAGAAGCTACTCTATTGATTTGCGAAAGAAAATTCATGATCGAGAACACAACTCATTAACATGCATCAATATTTAACACACATACACATAGATTTATCTAGGGGAAAGCAACCGCTCAAAACCCCTTACTAAATGTATTGCATTAATTAAAGAATCTAGATGAATACAATATGCTCTGCTCAAACTTGAGCTCAACTTGCACCTGTATCTCCTATCTTCTGCCTACCTGAATAACCTTGGCCAATACTTAGAAAAAAATTTGAGCCTCCAAACCCCTATTTCCTACATTGTTCCTCAAAGAATTAGTCCCCTATTATTTAGGAAATTCCTCAATCTTGATTGCACAATTCCTATAGGTCCTTCTCTAACTACATGCATGACATGTACAACTTGGAATAGTTTACCATTGATAGTACACTACCCTTGAACTCCAATCTCAATTGGGTAACTCAAATTATCTACATGCAATAATTTTTTTGGGTCGATTGATCAATTAACTGGATGATCACTCAGTGTGAAAAAATTTACACACCCTTAACTTGACCTCCACTAGTTCTACTAATAGTGAGAACTAGTTACATTGGCAATAACTCAAATTAACTTAAATAACTTTCTACAAATTAGAAATCAATCATGTAGAACTGAACGCAAGTGTCTCCAACTCAAAATTAATGAGTTAAATAAGTGACAAGAGTCATGTCACCTCAGTTAACTACCTTCAAGTATTCTGCTGAAATTGAAATTCGAATTTCTCCTAATTTAATCAAGGGAAAATTAAATTAGGAATTTCTTGCTGCATTTTCAACAATACTCCCCCTCTTTATGGAACTTTGTCCCGAATTTAAGTTGAACCATTTAAATTTTTATTTTATTTTATTTAGCTATTTATTACTTCACATTTTCCATACACCCTCTACTAAACTAGTAGAACCAACAAACATCGAAAGTCTACACATCACCAAGGAAATCCCAACGAATCTCTATCCTTTTTCCCAACCTTTGGAACCATGCATAAAGCCTCATCCATCTATACCATAGCATGAGGCTGGCCCCAATGATCACGTCAAGGCTTAGACCTCATCTGCCCCAAGGTAGGCACTCGAATCAGTACTCCAAGCAATAATAATCCAGGAATCTCTAAAGGTTGGATCACTCCATCCACACTCACTAAGGTGCACAACCCCAGGCATCAAATTCCTTACACCCCCACTAGACTTCGACATCGCAATCCAATATCAGGCACTTGACCTCCTCAAGATGGTCCCATAGCCCCTCAAGAGCTATGCATTAATTCCTATACAATACAAAGGAACCAATGGATTATGTAGTGTTGATTGAGTCTGTCCCCAACCCATATGGTGTTACATATTCTACCTTGCAGGTATGGGCTCCCACAAAAGCATAAAATAAACCATCCCTCTTGGCCCATTCGTGGATTTTTTGCCAATCACCACATCTCAACATGGAACAATGCATTAGTTATAACATCATGGTATCATAGAAAATAATCCACATGCCAAGTGTTGCATGTCATCATGAGAACATAGCATCATTGTTAATCACAACATTCTGAATAATAATGATCTGCATGCTCATGCATGTCATAAAATATGTATGCAATTACCACATGCTTTACCTTATGAAATACCATCATAAGTTACAACATTAACATATTTTCATCAAATATATATCATGACATCACATAATAAACCAACCACGTGTCAATATAACCTCATATCATAACATCATAATCCTTATGCTACAATATGCATATCATATCCATCATGAGCATACAACATCATTATCATAACAAAATAAATAAATAAGAACCACATGTGCATCATTATCCTCTCATCAGAACTATGTCCAATTACCACATACCATCATATCATGAACCCTCATCTCAATATTATACTTCAACAGTCCTATGTTGAAATAACAATTAACTGAAACCATACTGAAATCATATTGTATGATTTAGATGTATCAAAAATAAAAAATTAAACAATAAGTCATGATTTTCGACACTCCACAAAAGTATCTATCTAAGCTAAGCTCTGCAATCATATCTAGTTCACCACACAATTTAATCAAATAGACAAGGAAACTCATGAAAAATAACATTTGCATCTTCCTATGTAGCTAACCCTAGGCTATATTGGTCCCACTGGACCTTGACTTGCTCAAACTCACAATTCCCGAGTCGATGAACCTGGTGCACCAATATAAAAAATGGTTCGACCCAAAGGACTCCCTCCTCGAAAATTTGAAGACTCCAAAATGTTGGCTTGGTGCTCAGCCTAACAATGGTTTGCAACAAAATGAATTCGATGTTGGGTCTATGGTTTCTCCCCTTTTTCTTTTTGCACTTGTTGTCTAAGCCCAAATTGATACTTTAGACAATCTCTTCTATAATGTGGAGCCCCACATTCCCAAATTCTAATTTACCTCGATCCCCAATCTATCCTTGTCCTTGGCCACCAAATCCTCTAGCTCTGTTATTAGTTATTTTCAATTAGGGTTGATTCCTACATTCTTTTGGAGGAAACCCAAAGGTTGCACTAGAAATCCTAACAACAATGTTTCATCTTATGTGGAATTCATATTGGTGTCCCCCTTTTTTTCTTACACCCCCCTTTAGGGATTCCTTCTCTATATTTTCATCAACAACCATTTTCCTTTTCATGTTTATCATCCTCTGGACTTGTTTGGCCAAACTAGTGGTTTCTTCCATAGTGGTGGGTTTCCACATGGCGACCTTCGTTCGAACCAAAGGATCAAACCCATGCAAAATATTTCATCTTGATGTTTATAATTTGTCATATAGTATACATGATGGAACAATGCATATAATTCATCTTCACGGTCTTCGATTGATCTACCATTTTGTCGTACTATATGGAAGGCCCCTATTTATTGGCATATGTATTCCTATGATAGGTACCTGGTTCTAAAGGCCTCCTCAAAAATTTCCCAAGTAACTTGTAGTGGGGTAACTTGCATCTTCATCTCTTAATTTACCCACCATAATTAATTTTCTCCTTTTAGTAGAGTCATTGCTATTTGAGCCTTTTCCCCTAAAGAGTATTCCTTAAAGCTAAGTGCTCTCTTCACACCGATTACCCAAGCTTATGCTACTGAACCCCCATCTTGACCCGTGAACTCTAGTAATTTGGATTTTTGGACTTCTTTCATAATATTGAGTTTTGTTACATTGAACTGAAAATTTATGTCTTGTCTCTATTTTTGTTCTAACTCCCTTCCTTGACTTTGATCATTTCTTTGACTTTGGCCTTGGTTGGTGACCCAATCCTTAAATATGTTTGTCATTTCCCCAAGGGAATGTAATATGACTTGCTTAGCTGGGTTCCAATCTCTACAGTGACTTGAGGTGGGGATTCCACCTCAGGGGTGACTTAGGTTTGTCTTCGACGCTTAGGATCCATGATTCCCCTGTAGCAAACCATGTTTGAATTCCACATCACTTTTAGTGTTACATTTATACAATACAACATGACATCACAAAATTTACACTTACACAAAATAACACATTACTACACAATAAGACAATCAATAATCATTCAATAATTTTTATAAAAAAATAACAATAATAATATCTCATTTTACATAGTCTATATACATTTTACAACCAATATAAATTAAATTACACCAATAACCTTTATGATTTTGTGAAAGTATATGTACTCATAATATTTATAAATTATTCTTAGTGCCATTTTCCATCTCATATTAATAATAAAAATATAACCCATTCAAATTATATAATATATTTATTTTAATAAAAATATAAACCATTCTCAGTATAATAATATATTTATATAACATACTCTATCATAAATTAAATTTTCATACTTTCAGTACACAAAGTATTATTATTTATTATATCCTAAATTAATTTCTCATAGAGCTCGGACATTTACAAAATACACATATGAAATTATTTCACCTCACTTTTTCAATACATGTTTAACGCTTAAAAAAACTATAACCATTTTATCATCTATATACAATGTACAATGGTATTATAATTATTTAATTATTATAATCCTAATTTAAATGGTTTACAAAATATAAGGCATTGTGACTAAGAATTATAGTTACACTATTTTAGAGAACGCAGTAAATACAATCCCCTTTATAATTTCATTGTCGCAATATACAAGACCATAAATATTTTATCCAACTTGACTACACGCATATTGTAGTTAAATTCGAATGATTTGCGATGATTAAGTGATGATATGAAGTCTTGAGAATATTGGTTATTGAAGTTAGCACTATAATATGCTTTCCGCCCCCGCTATATTATATAATATTTGATTGAAGAGGATCACCACGAATTAACGGTACACCAGGTTTGTCTCTAGTCCTCTGTTACTACTCATTTTTATAGTGATGGTTTAATAAGAGTTAATATACAAGTAGACATGCACTATTATAAACCATGATCCCCACATGAAGTTTTGGTGTAGTGAATAATTGTATTTAATACAGCTCTGATCAAGAACCATGGTCGGGGATTCGAAACCAAGATCATGATGTCTAGGTTTTGTTATCATTTAGAGAAAAATCCCAATTCATGAGGAAAAAAACTAAAGTAACCTCAAATCACTTTGGAGTCTAAAAATTAGCTTTTCTAAACTCAGAGGGAATTTCTCATTAACAACTCAATCAAAATGAAATGTTGTGTTCTTAGGCTCAATGACTAGATCAACAGTAGGCATGGATTTCTTTACATAATGGAAGGCTCAAGAGATTTCCATCGGGCATGGAGTCATTTCAAAATGAGTTAAGAATATTTGGAACTTGGTTTGTAGGGTATTGGATTCAAAAGGCATGTATTTCAGCAATATGCTAGACATTAATCATCTATAGCATGAGAAGAAGAACAAGAATACACCCAGAGCTTTAAAAACATAACATCATAATGAGGAATTATGTTTTTAACTCATCCACTGAAAAGTGAATATTTGAATATAAGATATAGAGCATTGTGTGTTGAAAACGCAGCAAGAAAGTCTCAATTTTGATTTTGCCTTAATTGAATTGAGGAAATTCAAAATTCCACATCAATAGACAACTTGGATGAGTTAACTGAGGTGACATGGTTGTTGTCACTCAATTATCTTAGTTAATTCGAGTTAGGGGCATGAAGTTCAGTTGTGTGCAATGTTTCCTAAATTTTAGGAGCCTAGGTTGAGTTAATTTCAGTTGTAGCAATCTAATTCAGTTAAATTGAGTTATCGTCAGTGAAACTAGTTCTAACTATTGGAGGAACTAGTGGAAGGTCAAGTTGTGGAAGTGTGACTTCAGCCACACTCAGTTTTCATCCAAATAATTGATCAATCAGCGTCAAATATCTCATGCATGCAGATAATTCGAGTTATCTAGTTGAGATGAAGATTCCAAGGTAGTGTACTATCAGTTGTAGACTATTCCAATGTGTACAGGTGGTGCATGTAGTCAGAGGATGAGTCTAAAGGAATTGCACAATTCAATTGAGGAAATTTCCTAATTAATAGGGGTCTAATTCCTCAAGGAACAACATAAGTAAATAGGAGCTTGGAGGGCTTGAAAACTGGTGGTGAGTCAGGCAGAGGGATAGACTATACACTTGCATGTGGTGCTCAAGTTTGAGTAGCATATGTATTTCATTTTTATTCTTTGATTAATGCAATACAAATAGGAAGGGGTTTTGAGGATTTTCTTTCCCCTAGTTAAATCTTGTTGCATGTGTGTTATTTCTTCTTGCAGGTATGAAATTTTTGTTCAAAATTGTGAAATAATATCTGCAGAGCAGTAATGTAGATATGTGTCTTATGATTTTAATTAAAACTCCATGAGAATTTATAAATCTACATCCTAATTTCTACACTGTGACATGAATTATACATCTACTTAATAATTCAAATGAGAAGCTTAAACAGTCAATGAATAACAAAGAAAGAACACAACACTAAGAAACATACCACAAATGGTGAAAAATGAATCTTTGGCACAAAACCCTAGTACTTCTATCCAAAGGTTCTTCTATTGATCAAATGCACATGGTTACAATAGGTTTTCTCTTCAAAGTCCAACTCCTCTCTCTCCTTTCAACATAAGTTTTATAGAAAAATTACAACATACTTAGATTCATAATTTGTGAGAAGTTTTAATTACAAAATATCTCAAAATATCAAAAGATTATCAAGATCTACAAGAAATAGATCTAAAAAAAGTCCTTATCTATCTTTAGTTTTCTATTTGAAATTATAAGGAAGATAGTAAGATTTGATCCCCAAGTCGAACAGATGAGGTGGCTCATCAACAACTATCCATATGTTTTTTTCTGGCGAATTCCTGAAAAATAGGCTTCAAAGAACCATTTGAATATCCAAAACCATGATAGTTGTGTAAAATCTAAGAGAGGTTTTATTAATGGGTTTGTTCCTGATAAAAACCTCTTTTTGTTTTCAAAAATTTGTTTCCATTTGTTTGGAAACGTGATCGAAGTTACTATCTTTTACAAAAAGAAGAAGAAGAAGAAGAAAAAGAAAGAGTTTTGTCAAGTGAAAACAAAACATGCTTTGGCACCTTTTCCTTTTGAATACTGAGTTTGTGTCATTATGTTTGAAATAGTAACCTTGGTGAATAACATAATATAATGGATTAACCCTGCACGACTCTTAACCCTGCACAATATAACTTCCACCATCCAGAAACACTTGAGATTAAATGTGACAGTAAATCAATCATACATAAAAATAATTAATTACACCACTAGTTTATCATGATGATTACCCTCCGGCAATGGAAATTCAAACGAACTCTGATGTAAAATCATGAAACAACATGTCATTGTATATTTAGCTAGCGCTCGCTTGTTTTGGTACCCGCTCCTTTATTGATGTGTGATCTGTCAGTGCTTTGATCTTGAAATAAAAAATTTAAATTTTAAATCCGTGCTGAAAATCCAACTATTAGCGCCTTTAGTTTGTTGTTTTTATTAAATTTTTCATTGATAATCCAACCATGAGCGCCTTTATTCAATCTTTTCAAATAAGCACTGACAATGCAACTGTCAACGTGCCCAAATTTTCAACGAAAATTCAATTTTTTTGAACCTTATACTTTGAAGCTAAAATGAGATAACAATTGGCTCCAATGGGGATGTTGTCCTCCCTATGAGGCAGCAAAGAACTCATAGCTCCAGTTCCTGATCCATTGAGCTTATTCCAAGCCCTGAAACCTGCTCATTCTGAGACCTATGAATATCTCCAACTGAAACCAAACTATAACCCAAACCAATTCATTATGCAACTGAAAACAAACTGCAAACTGAAAATTAAATGCTAAAGGTGTTATTCATAAAATCTAAAAACATGCACTTCTGATAGGGATGCTTAGAGTGTTGAGCTTATTCATAAACTATTTCCTACTCTAAGCTGGTGAAACGTCTATTAGATCAAATGATACAAAAATTCCAGTGTAGCCATGAAAGAAAATGGCTATTTGATTGCTTTCTTCTTTCACTCTCTTCAAAAAGAAAGAAAAAACATAAAAATTGACAACTCAAAATTCAGCTGAATCTTATACCCCTAACTTAAAAACATGACAACATCCACCTTCTCTGTTGATGTCAACAAACTTACAAAAGGATCCTTAAGAGCATGAATAAATACCTCCTATTGGATAGCAGAATGAATAGTACATACTTGATCTTTAGATACTGCTCCTTATTTCATTTCATTAAGCTCAAGATTATTTTCAAAATAAATGGAAACAATTTGTTTGACAGAATCCTCCTTCATATGGAAATACTTTGAATATTCTTGGAGAGCTTCAATAGGAACAACCACATCATGTTCCACAAGAATGTCTAAAGGTGCTTGATATGATTCAACAGAAAAACATCTTGATTTTCAAAAGATTTAAGGACAACTTTTTCTTCTTCATTTTTTTCTTAAGTAAATGGCCCAGGAAAAGATTAAAGAGTTTCAAAAACTAATAAATTATCAATATCCCTCTCTTGGTCCTTTGGAACTTCTACAGATTGAAGAATTTTACAATCATTCTTATTGGATGGAACATGAATTTGAATTCTAAGGTCTTGTTCTTCTTCATCTACAACCAAAGAAAAAACTAGTTTCTACTGAAAATCATCCTGAATATCATAACAACCAGCCTCTAACATTTCTCCTTGATGTTGAAAAGGATTTTCATACAAGGGTTCTTGAATTTCTTCATCCATAAACTCTTCATCAACATACATATTTTCAAGATGATGAATGAAACTTTCAACATGTCAACAACAGTTTTCAATCAGCAATAAAGAATGATTCTTTGTATTTCTCAAAAAATACCATATAAAAGTCTCGTAAAAAATAAATACTAGCAGTAAGTAAGTTTTCATAGCAGGGTCTAGCCTTTCCCTCCAAGGAAACCATGAACATTTTCATCATGCAATATTCATGATAAACCTTTAGCTTACATAAATGCATGTGAAACTTAACCAAATGAATAGAAGCATCATCTTTTTTTTTAATCTTTGAATCTTGGCAAATATGTTTGCCAATCTATACAAGGTAGATGATTTGGAAAACTAGGGACATGAGAATGATTCATAGGAGCATACCTTACAAATTGAGAAACCATCTTGAGACAGTGGAGTCGCTAAGAAACTCTTCAGGTTTCTGATTCTTTGGACAGTGGAGTCACCATTGATACTTTAAACTCTGGATCCTACTGACAATGGAGTTTCCAGGTGTATGATGTGCAATCTTTCCGTGTCTGTCCTTTGTTCACCATCAGAGAGCAGATATGTTAGTTGTCGTTCTTCCAGGATGTTGACTTGAAGCTTCGCATCCTCGATAACGACACCAAAATGTTATCACTTAGAAAAAACCCTGACTGCAGAGGGAAAAAACTAAGGTAACCTTAAACCACTTTGGAGTCTAAAATCTAGCCCTTCTAAAATTAGAGGGGGATCTCTCATTAACAACTAAATCAAAACGAAAGGCTGTGTTCTTAGGCTCAATGTCTAGATCA
This sequence comes from Pinus tabuliformis, assembly GCA_031772625.1. NCBI lineage: Eukaryota > Viridiplantae > Streptophyta > Pinopsida > Pinales > Pinaceae > Pinus > Pinus tabuliformis. Next base: position 1,125,864,861 of record CM062819.1, on the reverse strand, counting down.
ACAATAGGTATGGATTTATTTACATAATGGAATGCTCAAGAGACTTCCATTGGGCATGGAGTCATTTAAAAATGAGTTAAGAATCTTTGGAACTTGGTTTGTAGGGTACTGGGTTCCAAAGGCATGCATTTCAACAATATGCTAGATATTAATCATCTATAGCATGAAAGGAAGAAGAGGAATACACTCGAAGCTTTAAAAACAGAGCATCATAACGAGGAATTTTGTATTTAACTCATTAGCTGAAAAGTGAATATTTGAATATAAGATATAAAACACTGTGACATGAATTCTACATCTACTTACTAATTCATATGATAAGATTGAACACTCAATGAATAACAAAAAAAGAACACAACACTAAGAAACTTACCACAAATGCTGAAAAATGAATCTTCGGCACAAAACCCTTGTACTTCTGTCTAAAAGTTCTTCTCTTAATCATATTCACATGGTTACAATAGGTTTTCTCTTCAAAGTCCAAACCCTCTCTCCTTTCAACATAAGTTTTATAGAAAAATTACAGCATACTCAGATCCATAATTTGCGAGAAGTTTTAATTACAAAATATCTTAAAATATCAAAAGATTATCAAGATACACAATAAATGAATATAAAAACCTCCTTATCTATCTTTAGTTATTTATTTGAAATTGTCAAGGAGATAGTAAGGTCTGATCCCCAAGTCGAATTGGTAAGGTGGCTCATCAACAACTATCCATGAGTTTTTTTTCTGGCCAATTCCTAAAAAATAGGCTTCAAAGAGCCATTCAAATCTCCAAAACAGTGATCGTTGTGTAAAATCTAAGAGAGGTTTTATTAATGGGTCCGTTCCTGATAAAAACCTCTCTTTTTTGAAAACTTTGTTTCTATTTGTTTGGAAACTGTGTTCGAAGTTACTACCTTTTATAGGGAAAAACAATCTAAAAAACATAGTTTTGTCAAGTGAAAACAAAACATGCTTTGGCACCTTTTCCCTTTGACTACTGAATTTGTGTCATTATGTTTGAAATAGTAACCTTAGTGAATAACATAATATAATGGATTAACCTTGCATGACTCTTAACCTTGCACAATATAACTTCCATCATTTGGAAACACTTGAGATTAAACGTGACAAAAAATCAATCATAAATAAAAATGATTAATTACACCAGTAGTTTACCATGATGATTACCCTCTGGAGGTGGAAATTCAAATGAATTCTAATGTAAAATCATGAAGCAACATGTCACAATTTATTTAGCTAGTGCTCGCTTGTTTTGGTACTCGCTTTTTCGTTGACGTGTGATTTGTCAACACTTTGATCTTGACATAAAAAAATAAAATTTTAAATATGTGCTAAAAATTATTTGTTAGTGCCTTTAGTTTGTTGTTTTTATTGAATTTTTGCTAAAAATCCAACCATTAATGCATTTATTCGATACTTTCAAATAAGCGTTGACAATCAAATTGTCAGTGTGTCCAAAATTTGAGTGAAAATTTAAAATTGTTGAACCTTATACTCTGAAGCTAAACTGAGATAACAAGTTTTATGTTAAACAATTTTGATAGAAAACTCCGAGACATAATTTACTTATTTATTATTTATTAAATTATTTCTTGACTCAAATTTTTACCTAAAGGTTACATATTGTTGGAACCACAAAAATATATAATATAAAATTAAGATATTACAATTTGTTTTTTTTATTTTAACATTGAAATGTTATAGGCCCTAAGGGTTTGAGCCTAAGCTCTGATACCATATGTAACGCCCCACAATTAAAACATGCAACTAATTATATCAATTTATGCAATTAATAATTAACGCACAAACTATTCAAGTAATTAGCATATAATTTTCAAAAAATATGAGCGAAGACGACTTACCTGAGCAACGATATTCCTTACTTGTGATTTCAGAGTTGAATGCTATTTGAATCTTGCTAACCTCAACAAAGTTTTGGGGACGACTCTGCACCCAACCGTAGGCTTAACTGCACATAATCTTTTTATAGTTCTGCCAGGGAATCCTTTGTCTCACAACATTTTCCTTCCAAATGAATAAATAATGCATCTCATCCTACTTTTCATCCTTTAAATAAAACAAATGGTTCCAAAAATGGAAAGAGATTTGCATGAACACAATCTACATGCTAACAAGCCAAATTTTATTTCTTTGTTTTAAGTTTTACCTAATTCATTATTTCTTTTAATTTAACTTTTTCTTATTTTATTTCTTTTCACTTTTCGTTTACTTTACTTATTCTTACTATATATATATATATATATATATTTTATTTATTTTTTTATTATTATCTTTTCTTCATTATTTATTATTTATTTACTATTATTATCTTTTTTTTATATTTTTTTTGTTTTTCAAGTTGTTTGTGATCCTCCTAGCTTCATATGGCTTGAGGAGTCACGACTCTGGGGCATCTAACCTGTCAAAGTCACCTGGGGATCACACCTGGCCTAGGCCACACTAGCCCTAAGCTGACTAGATTTTTTAGCATGTCTCCTCCCCTTAGCACATGGCACAACCATCCCCCATTATGTTTGATCCTGGGTTACCTTATCAACGAGGCATATCCTAAACCGGTTGTGCTAGTAGGACTTAATAATATATTTTTATTATTATTTATTGTTTTATTTACTTATATATTAATATTATTTTATTTATTATTATTACTAGACATTACACAATATCTATGGTGATATATGGTCATGTATTAATATAAGTGATCTTTTAGTTAATTCATAGATAAAGTGCAAACATGCAAGTTAATTCATAGATATCAATATAGTGTTCTTTTAGTTAATTCAGAGATAAAGTGCAAACATGAAACGTAATCAAAGAACACATAGTGTTATAGATTTATTGTTTCCTCTTATGTAAAGACTATTGCAATATGGGCATAATATTTGATTAAATAAGGGGAAAATTGGGTTGCTCGAAATATAATAATAAGTATATGAACATAATATTTGATTGCATAAGGGGAAAATTGGAATGCCAGGAATATAATAATAAGTATTGATGAGTTTTATGAGGGAAAAAATTAGTGTGTTTTATTTTGGCAATAAATAGTTATTAGGATGATTGAGTGTGAGCTTGGCATGGGAAAGGCTGCAATAAACCATAGTTATCAAGTTCAAGTTCGAATTCAAATTCGATTCGGTATGGAAAAAATTAGATTACTTAAAATTTGATACGGAAAAATTTGGAAATACATCTCTTATAGATATTCAAATATATTAATTTTCCAATATTTCAAATCATTTAAATAGACCTATTATATCATCAAAAATTGTTTCAAATATAAATATTGCAATTAAAATTGTATATTGGACCAAATAGTTTAGTTTTACTTTTAAAATAACAACTAAGATAATAAGTTTTAAGATTTTCTTATTCATCTATACACTTAACTACACCAGAAATTATATGATATTTAACAAAGAGTGAGTTTCCATGCAAATTCCACATCACAATGAACCATATAAATTCCACATTATCAAGTGTTTTATGTTCCGAATAAAATCTTATATTAAGTGTGTGCAAATATTCTTTAGAAATATACACTTGTAATTGTTAATTACTCATTAATCAAACCAAACCAAACTCTAATTTATAACATATAGTAACATCTATTATTTTATATAATACAAAATGTTAAGTCTTATAGTTTAATACTTACTTAAAATCTAAAAAAAAAATTGAAAATTTTCTATTTAAAAAAATAATTTACCCAATTTTTTTACTTCTAACATATTTCAGTTTAAATTTGATAAATTTACCGATTATAAATTACACGTGCTACTTTTCTCCAAAACCAAAAAAGACACCGTACCGAACTTCGAATTGACTTATTAATTTGCAGATTAAAAACGACCTATCAATTTCTTTTTCGGCAGTACGGCCGAATTTGGTAACTATGTTTTTGTTGTTCTTGTTCTTCTTCTCAAGAGATGGACTCTTTTTGCATTCGGCATTTTTCTAATGGTTTTTGCACCAGACTTCGTTTTCCATCATCAAATCGACTCCGCTGGAATAGAATATGACAATAAAGCCTCCAATAAATTCCTGACAACAATTCAAAAATAAATCATAATTACCTTTAAATATTCTATTCCAATAAAGCCTCCAATGAATTCCTGACAACAATTCAAAAATAAATCATAATTATCTTTAAATCTTTTTATTAAGTGATGAATATTCCTACAAATTTTGAAAGAGGAGGTAAAGACCAAAAAGCAAAAAAAAGGAGGCACGCCATCTATGAATAGAATCAATTTATGAGGAAAAGAATCAAAATTATAACCATTTGCTAAAGAAAATGAATCCATAGAGATACTTCTAATGGGCATTTATGGTTGGATTATAAGACATCACGTTTGGTTTATTATAATAAACTTTCTATGTATAGTTGGTTCAGAATTAAATGTTTTCATAACACTCTTTTCAAACCCTACCATGTATTCTTAAAATAATCAACATTACCTGCATCTGCATTTTCAAAGCAATATTGAATTTTAAGTTTAGGGTTAAACCTTAAATAAATTATCATATTGTAATGGTCACCAAGATGCAATATATCGAATGAAAAAATATGGGCCTGTAAATTTCAGGCGGTTTACTTTTAGTAACATTGAATTTTTATTTTATCCTTCTTATTAATAAGGTAGAATTTTTTTTTAAACCACAACACATCTTGACTCTCCTTGCCACCCATTTTCGAACTATACAACTAAGAGCTCTTGAATGAGCTCAATAAACTACGTATCCAACTGCTATCTCTTCCATAATATGATTGCCAAAGCAAAAAAAATAATCTCATTATCTTCTCCACATTTATTAAAGAGGTAATCTTCATTTCCATCTATCGAGAAAAAACAACTCCATGCATGGCCTTCATTTATTATCTTTTCATTATACAATTTTGATTTTTTTTCATCTATCGAAAAAAAACAACTCCATGCATGGCCTTCATTTATTATCTTTTCATTATACAATTTTGATTTTTTTTTTTTTAAATTTGACTGGTAATTAATTTTATTCCAATATTTGTTTTTTAGTAAAACATTTTTATTTAATCAAGTTTAAATATTAAAAATATATTAAATTATATTTTATTAATGGATAAAATTTTTAACATTAACTTTTTTTTAACCAATTTATTTATTTTTTAACATTTGCCTAATATAATTTTATAGTGTAAATTATCAAATAATAATGGCACAAGTGTTTGTATTATAATAAATTTGTTGGTTGTCATTGTATGTAATTTTTCTCATTGTCATTATTAACAAGTCTTAGCAAGGTACAAATATTAAAAATATATTAAATTATATTTTATTAATGGATAAAATTTTTAACATTAACTTTTTTTTAACCAATTTATTTATTTTTTAACATTTGCCTAATATAATTTTGTAGTGTAAATTATCAAATAATAATGGCACAAGTGTTTGTATTATAATAAATTTGTTGGTTGTCATTGTATGTAATTTTTCTCATTGTTATTATCAACAAGTCTTAGCAAGGTATATATTTGATACACACTTATATTTCTTTAAAAAAATTTATATGATGGGTTTCTTTTTAGAATTGTTCTTCATGATGTTTGATTTTTATTTTTACCTATCAATTAAATATCATGTATTATATGTCTTTTTTGATTTTTTTTATTATGGGGTTCTTTTTAAAATTGCCCTTCACATGAAGTTTGATTTTTATTTTTACCCATCAATTAAATATCATGTATTATATGTCTTTTTGGTTTTTTTTTTTTGTTTCAAATTATGACTAAAACATTTTTTTCGGGTAAGTTATGAGACACATAGGAAAGATTCATTGAATAATCTGATTCTCTGGTATGAGACTAGAGAAGCTAATTATTTTGATTAATTAAATTTAAAAAAAAATTATGATTTAGCTCTGAATAATCATATTTATCTTATTAGATTATTTACTATGATTTTAAAACATGCTTTCAGTCTTACACAACCATTAATTTTTTATAAAAAAATATGACTTTAAAAATAAATAAATTTAAATTAAAACTACTTGTTATTTTATAGAAAAATCAAATTTTTTGTTACTTTATGGAAAAATCAATAAAGTGGATATATATGTGTGTGCGTGTGTGTGGGTGGGGGTGTGGTGGAGGCAAATTTTAAATATACCGTTTACATTAAGATTTTAAAAAAATAATTAAATATCATTAATAATGTGCAAATTTTAAAAATACTAGTAAAATACGCTTAAAAAAATCAAATACTAATAAATACCCATCAAATTTAACTACTAAACCAGATCACATCAATAATAAGTTCTCTACCATAACCCTTGGCATAAAAAGAGGTTCTCTCATTATAAATTCTTTCTTCGTCATTACCTATCGTTGTTAATTAATCACAGATTAAGTGGATCGCGCTCCTAGTGTAGAGAGTTTTGAAGCCTTCAAGGTCAAAGTAGAGGACAACATACTTACAAGTGGTGGAAGGAGCAAGAAAACGAGTGCGATAAGTGGTAAACGGTGGAAAATTCTAGATACTAGGAAATTGTTTGGCGTGGGTGGGGGAATAAAGCTTCATATAAAATTTCAATGCGAAGGCGATTAATTGGTTCTTGAAATGATTTTAAGTTTTAAACAAGGAAAGTTGCAAAGCAGCAAGTCCTTGCCAATGAGACGTGTTTGACAAAGACTATGTTTTGCCAATGAGACATGTTTGACAAAGACTATGTTTGGATGGATTTGTGTTTGAAAACAATCCATATGGTCATTGAAACTATAACACCAAATTAAAAATGAAATGAAGAAAGAGAGATGGGTTTGACACTAGAAAACAATTTGGAGGTTTTGTTAAAACCAAAACAGTTATGCGAGACCCTAAACTACTGTTGAAAATGGAGGCATGCCCCACATCGATCCTGGTCAATTTAGATAGATATTTAGATAGGCGATTTGACCAAACCATTGAACATGACAACCATCCCCTCACTAAACTTTGATAGGACTAGGGCTCCCGCACACCGTTAATCTGGGTACATAGCAATTTGTTCGGTCGATATAAGAGGTATTTTTTCATAGTAAGCTTTGCAACTCTCGCGCTAATGCCCAAACAGAAGAATGTTGATCAGCCTATAGAAATAGGTCTATAATATCATCAAGGCATCCACCTATAATTTTTACAAATGCAAGAGAAGCATGATCTGTTTCCTTTTGATCCTCTGAAAATTCTACAGGTTTCATGGTTGTAAATTTTGATGTAGATTACGCCAAAATTTTATACATCACTTTTATCTCTAAGATGGAAGTTTTGGAATTTTGTCTCTAAACTTTGGCAGTAAGGGAAGGATAGTGGCGTTGAAGGCTTCGACCAGGATTTCTCTGCGACCATATCAGATTTCTAATAGGTGTTGTAATGATTCTCTATGGTTGGTGATCTACAATTAAAATATATGATTGGCATAAATATGTCCTGAATATAAATAATAGCTGAAGAGCACTTGGCTTGTAAATGACATTTTCATGATATAAACAAGTGTAATCAAAATAAACGTAGGAATATTGGTACCAAAATGGCACAAAATGTTGGGTTGTGTTATATTCTTTCCACGACTAGCTCCCCTAGTTAACTGGGGGGTTAGAGGGGGGGTAGAGCCCCCCCTTCGTTGCGTTGATTGCGCAACAGGGGGTTCACAGGGGGTTTGAGGGGGGCGGGTAGCCCCCCTTTACAGGGTCTAGGGCAGCACCCCGAAGAATTTTTTTGGGAGCCTATATTAGGTTGGGTCGACCTACCTATGGTTTTGTGCATGGTTTTTTCACATGGTTTTGGACGCAATGGTTTTTCGGTCCATGGTATTGGATGCTTCAGCATGTATATATATGTATTGTAACATTGAAAAGAACATAATGAAAAATCAAGTTGGTAGTCTCGGTTTTGGGATCTAGGGGAAAATCTCTGTATATATGTGTTTTATGTGTTATGCTCTCGCTCTGTTTATTTTCTATTTTAGAATTCATATGCAAGTAATTTATGTACGGGGTTAAAACCTACATTTGGTATCAGAGTTATTTTGGTTTCAAGGGGACACCTTTGTTACTGAGGGGTTTCACTCGGGCCTATGGTAGACCCTGTTTAGTGGGAGATCTGCCAAATCGATTCTGGTGGTGAAAGAAGATGGCAAGTAGTGGAAAGATAGAGATCGAGAAATTTAATGGTAAGAGTTTTGAGTTATGGAAAATCAAGATGGAGGATTTGTTGGTGGATAAAGATCAGTGGATCGCAGTAGATCCGAGTCCTAAACTGACGGGAGTGTCCGATGAAGAATGGAAGAAGTTGGATCGGAAGGCAAAGAGCACAATAAGATTGTGTGTCTCAGATTCAATATCGTTGAACGTATCAGGGGAAGCTACGGTGAAGGATTTGTAGGACAAGTTAGGGACTTTGTACCAATCTAAGTCTCTGGTGAATAAAATGTTCCTACGGAAAAAGCTGTATAACCTGAGGATGAAAGATGGAGACTTAGTGACAGAGCATCTGAACGCATTTAATATTGTGGTAAGTCAATTATTATCTGTTGATATTAAAATTTCAAATGAAGATAAGTGCATCAGTTTGTTGTGTTCTCTACGATATTTGTGGGATAGTCTGGTTATTGCAATAGGTATCAATGCAACTGCCTTGCAGTTTGATGAAATAGTCTCATCTTTGCTAACGGAGGAGATGAGATGGAAAAATATGGAGAGCCAGAATGGTGATGCCTTGTATGTACAAGGACGGTCCCAGAACATAAACAAAAATAATTCATCGAGCGGTAGATCTAAATCTAGAGGGAGATCTAAATCTCCAGGAAAACCTGTAAAGGTGGTGTGTTGGAAATGCGGAAAGGAAGGGCACTACAAAAGGGACTGTAAATCTAAAGCTCCTGAGAAAAGAAAGGGATCTGATGATGATCCTTCTGCAGAGGCGAAAACCACCTCATATGAAAGTGGGGATGTGTACTTGGCTTCTTCAAGTACACACGTAGATCATGAGGCATGGTTGATTGACTTTGGTGCATCCTTTCACTTCACTCCCCATAGAGAGTGGTTCTGCGAGTATGAGAAATATGATGGTGGTGATGCCTTCTTAGGGGATGATAGGAAGGCTAGAATCGTTGGCCGCGGAAAATTAAAGTTGAAGTTGCAAGGTGGAAGGGTTAGAACACTTCCAGGTGTTCTACATATTCCTGCGTTGGCCAGAATTTGATTTCTGTAAGCAAGCTGGATGATGCAGGTGTAAAATAGTGTTTGAGAAAGATACTTGCAAGATGGTTTGGGGAGCACTGGTATTGATGTGGGGAGTTCGGATTGGAACTCTGTACAAGCTGCAAGGTGGCATTGTTATTGATGGGTGCAACAATTCTATGGTTCCTAAAAGTGGAGCAGAAAATCTAGTGGTCTCTAGAGAAAAGACTATGCTATGGCATCAAAGGCTTGGACATATTGGAGAGAAGGGCCTTTGAATACTTCATGGTAAAGGTATGGTAGAAGATATGACTAATAGCTCTCTAGATTTTGATTTCTATGAAAATTGTGTATATGGAGAGTAGAATTAGGTGAGTTTCCCCTTTGGTGGTAAGAGGGTGAAATAGATATTAGAGCTTGTTCACAGTGATGTGTTTGGACCTGTGAAGGTTCCATCACTAGGTAAATTTGTGTACTATGTATCATTTATAGATGACTTCTCAAGCAACACATGGATATATTTCCTCAAGAAGAAATCTGAAGTCTTTGACAAGTTTAAAGAATTCAAGGCTTTGGTGGAAAATTAGACAAAGAAGAAGATAAAGGTGGTGAGGACCGATAACGATGGAGAGTTTTGCAGCAAGGAATTTGAAGAATTCTGTAAGAATTTTCGTATAGCATGATAGGACTACTCCATACACACCTGAGAACAATGAAGTTGCAGAAAGAATGAATAATACATTGATGGAAAAGGCAAGAAGCATGCTCAGTGGTGCCGGGTTAGGACAAGAATTCTGGGCAGAGGCAGTGGAGACAACATGTTACCTGGTCAACAGATCACCTTCATCAGCGTTGGAGGATAAGACTCCACAAGAGGTATGGACTGGTAAGAAACCCTCTCTTTCACATCTGAGGGTATTTGGATGTGATGCATATGTACATATTCCAAAGGAGAAAAGAACAAAGTTGGATAATAAATTTGAAAAATGCATCTTTATTGGGTATAAGGATGGTTTAAAGGGTTATAATCTTTGGAACCCAATAATAAGGAAGGTTGTGTACAACCGAGATGTGGTGTTCAGAGAGGTGAAAGAAGTTATTAAACATGAATTCCAATCAAAGGAACCTGAGAAGATAGAGTTTGAGCTTAAGGAGGAAGAATCAGACTCTATAGCAGAAAAGGAATCAGAAGATGAGGAGCCACATACTCTGGTTGTGAGAAGATCGGTTCGAGAAAGAAGGTAGCTAGAAAGGTATAGTCCATCCGCTTTCTGTTCAAATTTTGTTTCTATCTATTACTGATGATGATCCTAGAACTGTGAAGGAAGCAGTAGATTTAGAGGATGGAAAACTCTGCAAAGAGGCCATGGTTAATGAAATGGCATCTTTGCACAAAAATGAGGCTTGGGATCTGGTGAAGTTGTCGGCTGGAAGGAAACCCATTGGTAGCAAATGGGTGTTCAAGAAGAAGACAAATGCAGAAGGAAAGGTGGAGAAATACAAAGCTCGGTTGGTAGCAAAAGGTTATTCCCAGGTGTCGGGAATTTATTTTGGTGATATTTTTTCGCCTGTTGCCAAGGTAGCTTCTATTAGATTACTTTTATCTATTGCTGCTACTTTTGATTTTGAGGTAGAACAAATGGATGTGAAGACAACATTTCTTCACGGGGATCTGGAAGAAGAGATCTACTTGAAGAAACTTGAAGGCTTTGCGGTGAAGGGTAAGAAAGAACTGGTATGCAAGTTAAATAAGTCTCTGTATGGGTTAAAACAGTCACCAAGGATGTGGTATTAGAAATTTGATACATTTATACAGGGACTTGGCTTCACCAGAAGCAAAGTATATCACTATGTGTATTTTAAATTAGTTGGTGATTGTGTTATTTATCTGGTCTTGTATGCAGATGATATGTTGCTACTTGGAAAGGACAAAGAAATTATCCAGGATTTGAAGACCCAATTGTCCTCCAAATTCGACATGAAATATCTTGGTGTTGCAAACTATATTTTGGGCATGGAAATTAAAAGAGATTGGGCAAAGAGGAAGCTTTGGTTAAACCAGAGGAAGTATGTTGAGACAATACTGCAGACGTTTACTATGCAGGATAGTAAACCGGTGAAGGTTCCTATTCCTGTTGGTGTAAATTTATTTGTTGAACAGTGTCCCAAGACACAAGAAGAGGAAGAGGATGTGTCCCGTGTTCCATATGCAAGTGCAATCGGTAGCCTAAAGTATGCGATGGTCTGTACTAGACCATACATTGCACAAACAGTGGGAGTATTAAGCAGGTTTATGTCAAAACCAGGAAAGGAACATTGGAAAACAGTGAAGTGGGTTTTCAGGTATTTGCGTGGCTCTAGTGATTATGGTTTGTGCTGCCAAGGAAGACCAGGATTGTACAGAGTTTTGGATATCCTTGGCTTTGTTGATGCAGACTGGGCTGGAGATCTGGATCAGAGAATATCTACAAGTGGGTATGTGTTTAACCTATTTGGAGGTGCAGTTAGTTGGATGAGTAAGAAACAATTTGTAGTGGCGTTATCAACTACAGAGGCAGAATACATGGTAGCCACTCATGCAAGCAAGGAACAAGTTTGGTTGCAGAGATTGTGTTCAAGTATGGGGTCAGTACAGGGAGCTATAAGGATAGATTGTGATAGCCAAAGTGAAAATTTCTTAGCAAAGAACCCTGCTTATCATTCAAAGAAAAAGCACATTGATCTTTAGTATCACTTTGTGAGGGATATGATAAAAGACAAAAAGTTGTTGTTGGTAAAGGTGGACACTTTGAAGAATACTGCAGATGCATTGACAAAACCTGTGAACTTTGAGAAGTTCTCTTGGTGTAGAGAAACAATGGGTGTTGCAGGGCTTGATAAATGACTAAGCTCTCCTATGGCCCCCTGTGGAAATAAAACAACAAGTGGGAGAATGTTGGGTTGTGTTATATTCTTTCCATGACTAGCTTCCCTAGTTAACCGAGGGGTTAGAGGGGGGGATGGAGCCCCCCCTTCGTTGTGCTAAAAATACATCAATAGCTCGCTTGTCAAGAACCTTTGCAGGATATGAAAAGATTTAGTCAAAAATAAATGAAGAAGTCTAAAGTCCTTAAGATAAAATATCAAACACTTAGCTTGTCTAGAGCCATTACATGATATGAACAATTTAGTCAAAAATAAATGTAGAAATCTTGGTGCTCTAAATGGCTGGCAAGTTCATAAGAAAAATCATCAACACTTAGCTTGTTTAGAGCCATTACAAGATATGAACAAATTTAGTCAAACATAAATGCTCCATAAATGTTCAAAATGGTGAAAAACACATGCGATTTGTTTTCTAGACTCGATAATGTGGCCATTATTAGTGTTGATCACGTTGGCTGATGCTAGAATAAAAGGTTGTTTTTTTTGTTCATGTGCAGAAAAACTTAAATTCACATGCATTGTGGAGGACTTTTCTGGTAGATATCTGGTCTACAATTAGCTAGCTCTTTTAGGTTCTTGGTGAAATGCATGTTTCTAATCCAATACATATGCATGCACATAGATGTCTCTTTTTTTCACAAAAAAAAATCATATATAACATGGAGGGGAAAAAGATGCCACCCATATATACAAAACCATCATATGTAACTCTCCTTTTCTCTGCCATTTTCTAGTCATATATAACATGGAGGGGTAAAATGTGCCACCCATATATACAAAACCATCATATGTAACCCTCCTTGTCTTTTCCATTTTCTAGTACAATAAATAGAGGGTGTAGTTACCAAGGTAAAAGGAAGAAGGTTGAATCCAAAAAATGTCAGCAATTTGAAGACATATAAGAGGTATAATACACTACAATGTTAAGAAATTGTGAATGTTTATCAATGGAAATGATGAACATGACATTATGCAAATAGAAGGTGCATGAGTGTTACATACATGTACAGTTTGGACCCTGGGGAGTTTGAAGGAACAGAGTAAAATTGTTACTGGCATGGTGAGTTACAGGCTTCCCTAGTGACAATGAGAACACAAGTGTCAAAAACATGTGTACAAAATTCAAGCGATTTTCCAAATAGCAAACTACAAATTATAAAATCAAGTTAATCATTGAAACAAAAAATCATTCTGAATAATAGAGAGTGTATTCTCGCTGTATTTTTTGGAATAGAACCATGAAGAAACAACATAGTCACTGCATTAGTTCTTTGAGGATTTAGACTAAATTAATACATTGTATAGTTTATTTTAGTATATGTAAAGAGGCATTTGACACAATAATTCTTATGTAGTCACCACTGATATTATGAACAAAATTGGTTTTTTTAGTCACCACTGATATTAGTCCAAAAAAAATGGACAAGAACAATACAAAGAAATGCAGACATGGAGTTTTCCCTTGACAAATCAGATTAAATTAGTACATTGTATTGTTTATTTCACTATCAGTAAAGAGGAAACCGAGACACAATACACCTCTTGTCAACCCACATCTTGTCCTCATCAAGATTTGAAAACATGCAGTTATTCTCAACATTCATTTCCGATGTGGTTATAAATGTCTCACATTTAGGAATATAAAAGAAGAATTCTTATAAAGGATAGAATGATGAAATAGATCTAGAATTTTTGTGTGGGCCAATAAATTTAGTTATATTGCAAGATTGAGCAAGACATACCATATAAGTTCATCATACAACTCATGGTAAACATTTGTAACAAGAAGATATCTATACGATTAGAATGCCTAGTGGTTATCACACTATTAAAAGGAGAATCAATCTGCTTACAAGGATAACCCTACACTAGATATATAGTGGTGGGACACACTTGTAAAAAGATGGCAGTGATCACTCCTAAATAAATTGAATTTACAACAAGACTACGAGTGACCAGTCTACTACTATACTAACAAGCACAACTTGGGCCATATTGATTTTTTTTGGAGGATCCATAGAACCTCAATCATAGGTGTGTGCATGTGGTTAACTTAGAAACCCCAAAATCCCTTTAGTTAATAAGCTACCAAAACAAAAGTGTTTGTGTTAATAGTTTTGCCTGACAAGGCATGTCATGCCAGATCTTTGCATTAACATGAATATTTATATCTCATATAAATATTCATTTGTTATGAAAACCTTGCAAACCTGACCATATTTGCAATATAGTGCAACTACAGGCAAGACAAACTAATACAAATTTAGAGTGGAAAAGGATTAAATTGGAAGCTATATGCAAGGTGCTAGTTAAGAAATTCCTTTTTGACTTAAGAACAATCATGTCTTCCATTTCTCATTATAGCTCACCACCAAGACAACACAAGTTGCAAACAATTCAATTTGGGTATCTATGGAGCAATAACAATTTAGCATTAGTGCAACAAATTTTAATTTTTATCTGCATAGAATGAAAATTGAATGAAGTCCAATAGTTTTAATACAATGTCATATTATGTTAAACAAAGCTATACATTGGTTTCAATACATAATGCTCTGGGTATGCAAATCAAGGATGGTTCTTATAGTGAAATGAGAATGGTAAACAATAGAGGATGGAAATTGTTCATTAATATTTGTATATGCATTGCTAGTTTATTCTCCTTTGTGTACTTTATGCATTGTTTTTCAGTTAGAGGTTAACACAAGTTGAAAAGGTGTGGAAACACACCTAATAAACATTTTTTGGAAGTGTTTTATTTTTGAACTGAAATAACTCATAGAATATTCTATTTGAATTTCATTGATATAGCTGATTGTTGATTACAATTCACATACACAAGAAACTTGGGCCATACTGACTGTTTCTGGAGGATTCATAGAACCTCGATCAAAACACTACAATTGGTATTGTAAACGGGGCTAGGCCTATCATTCTTTCAAATCTCATTAGGCAATGACAAAAACACATTTCGTTGTGTTTGTGAAGCTAGACCCTATTCTGCAGATGCACACCACAATTTCAATCAAATACAATCCACTTACTTGATAATAATTTCTTATATCCTATACAAATGCAAGAAGAAAAGAGAATTAAAGGCCAAAGGTAGAAGCAACATGACGAGATAAAATCCACTATACATAAGATCATAGGTGTGTGCATGAGGTTAATTTAGAAACCCAAAATTCCTTTAGTTTATAAGCTAGAATCTCCAAGAGAGAATGTCATCAACGAAATCTAACAGTGAGCATTGAACATCTAGTTTCCTTTAAACAAGAAACTCTTTGCAACAGATAACTAATTCCACAGGTACTGGTTAAGTGACTGTGTATTTTCAACTGGTTAGACATCCTACAAAGAATTTTAGCTCATCTGTCTAGAATTTACTTTTAGACAACTTGAATTCATTAATTGAAAGAAAATTACCTTTGCATTTTTTGAAACACTTATGAACCATAAGAGATCTTTCAACCACATGATGCCAGAAAACTCGCTGCAATAAAAATTACATGCAATAAGTGCATCAACGATGCAACCTTCCAAATAGAAAAAAACATGTAACTATTCACATTAATATCTTCAAGCTACTGAATAATATGTAGATATTTCTATAGATTCATAACTCATATAATTTCCTAAAAAACAAGACAATAATCTACTCTACTCTCAAACAATGGAAACCAATGATCGATGAAAAAAAATAACCAACAAGAGGAAGAACACCAATGGCACATAACACAATATTTCTTTAGGGAAAGAAGCTACTCAAAACCCCGACTATCTATATTGCATTAATCAGAAATCCAAGATGAAAATACAATTCTTGTTCTCAATAGAACAATCCCCACACAAGTATAAACAACTCACTGCTCACAAGCTAGCTTAAGCCAAACCTTAGCCATTTTCATTGCTCTCGAAACCCCTATTTCCTTGTTTGATTCCTAGAGGAATTAGCCTTTATTTAATGAGGAAATCCTTCTTCCATAATTGTGCAATCCAAAACTAGGTCCTCAACTGATTGCATGCACCATCTGTACAACTTGGAAAATTATACAACTAATAGTACATTGTCCTCGCACTCTAGTCTCAACTGGGTCTTCCTCTGAATTGACATGCATGAGTTTCTCTTGAGTGAATCTCCAGTTAGCTGGAGTAGCACTGAGGATGCACCAGTGCACCAACTCACTATTGACCTCTATTAGTTCCTCCAATAGTTAGAAATAGTTTAATTGATTATAACTCAGTCAAACTAAGTTATCTAATTACAACTAAAATAAACTCAATTTGTACCCATAAAACTTGGGGATCACACTTACGTGACTCTAGATATATTTCCAACTTGAAGTTGCTAAGTTAACTAAGTCAACTTAACTTAATTAACTATTACAAGTTGATATGAGAAAATAATTACAATTTAATTCAAGGACAAATTAAATTGGAATTTCTAGATGCTTTTTTAACATTTCTTGTTGCTATTTTCAACAATCCATCTCAAAAAGAAAGGAATTAAACTCTATCCCGATCTTGAACCTTCGAAATGTTCTACATGCAACACTTCTCTCTAGCGTTGTTGCTACAACAACTCCTGAAACCAGAAAAAATGCATCCAAACTGAATCAGTATGATGCATCTATCATTGAAGTCTTTCACTACTACTAGCTCTGCCTCTATTGACTAAAAACTATATGCTTCTACTGGCTCTACCTTTCGACACTATTGTCAACCCTTCCCTGCACTCTTCAGTATTTGACTTCTCTAGCCTCTATCACTCTGATCTCTGACTACATTAACCTCCACTAATTCCTCCTGCTATTATGTACTTTGGGCTCCCGTAGTAAGGTACGATCCATGAGACAAAACCTCTCAATGGACCCTACCTAATTTCATCCCTCTTGGGACTATCACTTCACATCGCCCCACCTCACACCTAGAGGTATGGTTGCATGTGCTCCCTCTTCCCACTTGGCTCTAAAATTCCCCCTACTGGAGGTCTCTACATGAGTGGATGCCTCCACTTGGTCTCCTCTCTACTTCTCCAATTGTGGCTACTCCACAATTGTCTAACACTGCTTATGAGGTTGCTTCTTGGGTTGCATGTTGAGAGGTAATTCACTCTCCCTTTCAACCACCAAGTCTCTAACCTTTTCCATGCTCCTCTAGGCTTTGCATGCATCTTGTACCTCAAGAGCATATAGGTTCTTGACTCGTGCATCGATCTGTTTCACCTGTCCCAGGCGATGTGTCTAAGGAAAAACTTTCCCTTACTAAAAATCACATCATAGCCATGGTCTTCCATTACTGTGACTGAAACAAGATTCTTCTTTAGACCTAGAACATACATCACATCTGTGATTCTGAGAGGGGAGCCAAACTCCCTCTGAAAGGTAACTGTACTAATCTTGGTAGCTCTATACCTCTTATCATCTCCAAAATCTATGCTCAACTTGAGGTCTTTCTCCTCAAAATCACTAAAGAGATCTTTGTTCATATGGAATGAGGCACCACTGTCAAGATACCACACGCCTCCCATTACAGTGTTAGTCATGCATGCAATGCGAGTGAAATCAAGTTTGAATTGTGAAGCTAGAGATTCACCTTCTGCCACTATTGCTGGCTCCTTCTTTCTTTCTTTCTTATGTGGGAAATTCATGGCATAGTGCCCATACTCGTGACAGTGAAAACACTTGACTTTCGACAAGTCATCTTCTTATCGTCCGCCTCACCTTGGGACTTCTTTCCCTTGGCCTTCTTTGCCTTACTCGCTAACGCAAATTCCTCTTCTGGAAGAGGTCCCATCTTTGGTGTTCCATCAAAACTCCCCTTGTACCAAATCCGACCATAGTTGTTCCCAATCTAGAATCTTCTCTCTCCCATTGATAGAGTCTTGATAACTATTCCAATTGTTGGGAAGTCCTAAAAGAGCTAGACTCACCATATCATCCTCAACAACAATGATTCCAACACTTCCAAGCTCATCCTGACAATTGGTGAACTTGGTCAAGTAATTTGGAATTGAGTCACCCGCCTCCATCTTGATTTTTCGAAGTTTGTTCTTTAGTGCCAACTTCCTATGTCACTTTTGCTCTAAAACGGGTCCGTCAATTCTTTCCACATAGCATACGAAGTTTCCTTGCAATGGAGACTTGAGACAATGTGGTCTCGAACTCCCTCAAGGATAATTCGCCTCGCCCTTGCAACACACTTCTTCCTTTCAACTAGATCTTTGGCATCCGATGTTGGAGGCTTAGGAATGTCTTGATTGATGAATTCCTTGAGGCCATTATCTTCCAACATTGCCTCCATCCTGTCCTTTGAGGCTATGTAATTTGAGTTGTCATCCAAGGCATACTTGAGTCTCAAACCATAGAAAGCCATTTTCCAAACCTAAAGTGTGAACTGCAACTTCGAATTTCACATGTAACCCCAAATGCGAAATCTCCTCTATTATATTGTCTTTAGTTCCGATACCATGTAGATATTTCTACAAATATAGCTCTGATACCATGTAGATATTTCTATAGATTCACAGCTCATGTAATTTCTTAAAACACAAGACAAGAATATAATCTACTCTCAAATCACGAAAACCAATGATCGATGAAAAAAATAATCAGCAAGAGGAAGAACATCAATGGAACATAACACAATATTTATCTGGGGAAAGCAACTTCTCAAAACCTCGACTATATATATTGCATTAATCAGAAATCCAAGATGAGAAAACAATGCTTATTCTCAATAGAACAATCCCTGCACAAGTATAATCAACTCACTACTCATAAGCTAGCTCAAGCCAAACCTTAGCCTATTCTACTACTCTCCAAGCCCCTATTTCCTTGCGCGATTCCTAGAGGAATTAGCCTATATTTAATGAGGAAATCCTTCTTCCATAACTGCACAATCCAAAGCTAGGTCCTCAACTGATTTCATGCACCATCTGTACAAGTCGGAAAATTATACAACTGATAGTACACAGTCCCTGCACTCTAGTCTCAATTGGGTCTTCCTCTGGACTGACATGCATGAGTTTCTCTTGAGTGAATCTCTAGTTAGCCGGAGTAGCACTGAGGATGCACCAACTCACTACTAGACCTCTACTAGTTCCTCCAACATTTAGAATTAGTTTAACTGACTATAACTCAATCAAATTGAGTTATCTAATTACAACTCAAATAAACTCAATCCAGACCCCTAAAAATTGGGAATCAAACTTACATGACTCCAGATAGACTTCCAACTCGAAACTCCTACGTTAAATATTACAAGTTTCTATGAGAAAAGAATTACAATTTAATTCTCAATTTAATTCAAGGACAAATTAAATTGTAATTTCTATATGCTTTTTTTAACATTTCTTGTTGTTATTTTCAACACTCCCTCTCATCAAGAAAGGAATTCAACTCTGTCCTGATCCTGAACCTTTGGAATGTTCTACATGCAACACTTCTCTCTAGTTTTGTTGCTACAACAACTCCTGAAACTGAAAAAAAAAAAAAATTCAAACTGATTCAGTATGATGCATTTTCCATCAAATTTTCTGACTGCTACTAGCTCTGCCTCTATTGACTGAAAAATCTATGCTCCTACTAACTCTTCCTTTTTGAATGCTTCTCAACCCTTCTCTACGCTCTTTAGTATATGACTTCTCTAGCCTTTATCACTATGATCTCTGACGGCATCTGTTATCACAAAACCTAACCCTGACAAGTTGCTGATCAGGTAGACCTTGAGTAACTGTTTCAAACCAACTTTTGGTTGAGGCTTAGCCTCCTCAACCTGAGAGGGCTCTCTCACTAAGTTAAATATTTTGATAGTGGATTAGACGGATAACTCTTTGAAACAAATGAAGGAGTGTAAATGGTTGAAATATAGTCAATAAACAGCCATTGGGCTTATGGAGTCAGAAAATGCTTAGTATGACAACAACATTAGCTGAACATGGAAGTCAGGGCATCAAAAGTTCAATATATCATTTAACACATAGAAACATGTAGGAAACACAGTCTACAAATGCATGAAGGAAGTTAGAGCATAGCCAATGAGTTCTAAGTATCATACATTCATACTACTGCAAATTAGGAAGTGAACACAAACATAAAACAAGCCACCCTTGAACTCTTTTTGAATCCTGAGAAGTAAAGCCAAAGTCTATTTTCATAAAAACATAATCTTCTACAATGACACAATATGAGTGTTTTGTCTGAAAATTTCCAACCCTTGGTGCATTACAACTCTTCTCATATATAGAGTTTCCTTACAAGCTTGAATTCCTTCCTCCAGCAAGAGGGGAATTCAAATTTCTCTAGACCTGACAACTATTGAACTTTAAACAAACTATTAATTACAACTTACTGTAAAATAACAGTCTGAGAGACCTAATTTGACTAGGAGTGTAAATCCTTATCTATGTTGGTAACAACCTTAGCTATGAAAAAAAACTCGTTCTTTGACATCTGTCCCTCTTCATCTTTGGCTTGAGTGATGACTTTAAGCTTCATGCTGGCCTTTGATTACTTGTCCTTTAACTGTCCTTGGATACTAGGAAAATTGCCGTTGTTTTTTCTGCTTTGGTCTCCAAATTGGTTCCTCGAATTTTGCTAACCATATTATCCTTTTAATGATATGTGATGCCTTGAATTAGACCAAAGGTCCTGCTCATATACTCGTGCTAAGGCAAAACCCCTTAGATGTTGGTTGAAGCATGACAACTGTCTCAGCTACGAAATGACTATTGTTTTCATAGCGCAGAGTTTTGGAGATATTAAATGTCTCTCATTCTTTGAATTTTCCTTTGCTTAGCATTCAAAACTTCTGAGGTGGCCCTTTTGTGTCTTCTACAGCAACATTCTTTCATAATGGTTCCCCCCTTTCATTTCAAAATTGATTCAAAAAGAAAAACTGGCAGCTTCAGCAGTTTCGTAGCGCACTACGAAACTGCTATGCATTATATGTCATTTTTGGCAGTTTCGTAGCGTGCTACAAAACTGCTGTGTGAATCAAAAACACAGTTTTTTGTCTTTCTTGGGATTTTTAATGACTTCTCCATATGATAATGAGCCAATCAAAACTGACATTGTCCATCCAAAAATAACCTTCAAAAAAGAAAACTTCACATCAAAATTGTCCCAAAATTGTTTCACTTACTGTCTGCTTCATTTATGTTGAGGCTGTTCTGCTGGTTCATTCAACTGAATCTTCAAATCTTCAATATGTCTTTTCATCATTCGGATTCTAGTTCTCAATTTTTCATTGACCCTTCTGATATATCTCGCCTCTTTTATTGCAGGGACCAACCAAGTGAAATATTGATCATGACAGCTAACTACTTCGGGTATTGAAACTGTTTTATCTTCCCACAGAGCCTCCATTCTGTTGAAATTGGCTTCCTTAACTGCATGTTTCCTTGATTTTTTCCTAAGTTTGGCAATCTCAAGATTGGCAAGCTTCAATTTCTTTTTTACCTCTTCAAAACCACATTCCTCCTGCTGAGTGATAACTGCCTTACCTCTATCATCTTTGTACAGTTGCGATGATGTTTCTGATCGAACCACAGTTTCTTCATGTAATTTTTCTACCTCCTCTGTCTCACTTGCCTCTGGATGTGCCTCTTGTATCCTTCTTGAATGCCTTGTCTCAGGTCTTCTTGGTTCAAACACAAACTCTAAGACATGGTCATCAAATTTAAGCTTTTTGGAAGATTTAACTTTTTTGGTTTTGTTCCTGTTGGCTTCAAGTAGCTCTGCTTGGACGAGAGGAGTCTCTTCTATATCGATGGCCTGGAGGAGATCGTTCAATCTTCCCTTTGAAGCTGGGCTTTCATCAGAAATCACAACCTTCACCTTTTCCTTGGCTACTTGACTTCTTGTTACTCTTCTTTGGATAGTTTTATCAATAGACTGCTCTTATACCACCTCATTGATTTGAACCTTCTTCCTCTGTGACTGTTGAGGGGTGTCTTGAACTGCTAGTGGTGTCATAGGCTCCTTCACCTGCTTTCTGGCTTTCAATTTCACAAATATTCTTGATCTTGTTTCCTCCTGATGACTTACTGCTGGTGAAGAAATCTCCTTAGCCTTAGGGCTAAGTCCTATTTGAGTTTTAAACCCTGTCTTAAACAAGAAAGCATACCATTTTCTTCCAATCTTCTGAAGCTCATGTAAAACTTCAACTTGATCAACCCATGATGGAATAAGGAGGTTTCACAAGCTTCTTTTTTCAATTGAACCTTATCCGACATTTTGCCTAAGCTTCGAAACAAATAAAAAGGTAAATCAAGAGATATCTTTCCAGTGAAATATAAGAGGAGCTTGAAATGGTAAGAGTACACCTTATGGTATCTCCCCTCACAGGTAAAATATCTTTGGATGCATGTCAACAAGTTGGCATATGAATCCTTTACATAGCTTCTGGGCACTGATTTGGTTAAGTCTGAGCCTATGAATTCTGGCTTCAAAAATTCTTGGCAGGGTGCCATTTCGAATTTAAAGTTCTTGAGCCATCTTTCCTGGCCTCTTGGTATCTCGGTGACTGCTGATATGACCTCAGGAGAAATTGGAATTTCTAGCACTCCGACTCTTGAATTCAAATGAGAGAAATTGAAAGAAAAATCTTTGGTGACTTGAACATGACCACCTTAGAGTTTTTCACAGAATCTCCAACAGCCCACCTGTTTGAATTCCTGTTCAACCTGCTTCTCATGAGCACATCTAAACCTTCAGGCTCAGCTCTAAGACACCGGCATGATCTGTGACTTTTCCTTTCTTCAGACATGTCTATGAAATCCCTACAATAAAACTTGAAAATAACCCTGCACTGTATTGGTTTGAACACTGCCTCGCTTGCATTTGAAACTGAGAACTGCCTCACTTGAGCTTTCAAAAGGTTATGATGAATGTTGTCCTTAAGCTTGAAAATTATCTTCTTATGCGTGTAAGGAACACGAGAAAAACCAAGACTAACTGACCTTACCTCATTTTTTTGAAATTTGAAAGAATGCGTAAAGGACATCTAACGAATCTAATGATGAGAATGAATGGCTACATGTGATAGGCATGGTTCAAGGATTGACACATGGTGATGAAACATTAATGGATTTTGATGGAAAAGACAGTTAGACAAGATCTGGCATGAATCCCCGATTTTGTAGCGCACATAGTGTATTTTTATGAGTTTGCGCTACGAAAACTCCTAGTTGATTTCGTAGTGCATGCCAACTTTAAAACAGTCTTAACACATGACACCTATGAACCAATATGGGACTAATGGTAGTTAAAAACAAGATTGTTGACCTTATTTAACAATGGAAACAAGACTCTATCCTATGTTTTAGAATCCCTAAACAAAACAATAGAAATGACTTGACCAAGACTGACTTACAACTTTGAAACCATACAAGTTGTCCAATTTTTTTTTTTTTTATAGTGATAATAGTGGCTCCACTTGGGATAGTGTGCCCTTGTGGTACACTAAGACCTTGCAGATCCAGTGCTTTATCCATTTATGATAAATAGAAATTTATTTGACAAGCATCCCCTTTAAGCTTCTTAGGCCTTCACCTCGGGCTTAAGCCTTCTGTTTCAGCTTGTCATTATTAGCAAAAACTGATAAAACACATATATACAATGTTATGAGAAATTGATAGTACCTCAACAATGATAATGCTTTAGGAACCTACCATTAATAGGTCCTCCAAAATATGATCCTCCATCAATTTCCTGCAGAATGTCACTGTTGTTTCCATGGAAAGCAACAATCTGATAAGGACCTTTCCACAAATTCTCAAACTTACCGTGCTTGCTTTTTTCTCCAATTCTGGCCTCCCATTTCAGCACTTTGTCATGGATTTGAAAACTAACTTCTTTGATATTTTTATCAAATGTATTCTTGATTCTGTTCTGCCCATGTTGATGATTGTCATATACTTCATTTCTCTTCTCCTGCAAGGCTATTAGCTGACTGATTCTCCTTTGAATGCCATTTGGTTCCTCTTCTAGTCCTTGAATTAGTTTCATTACTAGTACTCCAAGTGATGTTGGAAATATAGCTTCAGCACCGTACACTAATTCATATGGTGAAATGCCAATAGATCTCTTTGTACAAATCCTATCAGCCCACAAGGCATACTTCAATTTCAAATGCCAAGCTTTCTTGTTTTCCTGTAGCACCTTTTTAATGATCCTTACAATGCTTTTGTTTGATGATTCAACAAGACCATTCCCTTGCAGATAGTAAGCAGTAGAGTGTCCAAGAGTAATGTGATATTGGTGACAAAAGTTAATCATTTTCTTGGACTTAAAATCTTGAGCATTATCAGTTATAATCTTCATTGGGAAACCAAATCTAGACAATATGTTATTTTCTAGAAAAGAGATAATTACTGAATCATTAGCTTTCCTGGTTGGAATCGCCTCTATCCATTTGGTGAAGTAATCCATTGCTGTGAGAATCCAGCGATGTTGTCCTGATGAAGGAGGATGAATTTCTCCAATAAAATCCAATCCCCATTGCTGGAAAGGCGCCTCCACATATATAGGAACCAAAGGCAAAGGCACAAGCTTTCTTCTTCCTTCAAAGATTTGACATTCATGACATGCAACCACCCTTTCGTAAATGTCTTTGAACATAGTTGGCCAAAAATATCCAGCTCTTAAGATCTTATTTGCAGTGTCTTTCCAATAATGGTGTCCTCCACAATCTCCCTTATGAAATTCTTCAATCACTTTATCAGCTTCTTCTTCAAGGAGACAATTTAACAAAATCCCTCCTACATCTTTCCAAAACAGATTTTGGTCATATACAAAATATCTTAAGGATTTCAGCTTGACAAACCTTGCTTTGGACTTTGTTAAATTGGCAGGAGCTTTATTATGTTGTAGAACAAAAGCCACATCCTTGTACCATTCTGAAACTAAGAATTTCTCATTGATTTGGACCAATTCTTCCTCACTTTCAGAAATTTCTGAGATTTCTGCATTCAAATTTATGTCAAGACAGTCCAGATTTGACTGAGTCATTAGCTTTTCCAAGCCTTGACCCTTCACCAATTTGGTAGGTTTGATATCAATGTCATATTCTAGCAATTTGGATATCCATTTTCCCCTTTTACCATCCAGATCTGCTTGTGTTAGGATATCTTTTATTACAGCATATGGAACATGAGCAACAATATGAGAATGCAAAACATAGATTCTGAAATCTTTTATAGCCTTCACCAAGGCACAAGCTTGCTTTTCTAGAATATTGTACTTCAGTTCAACATTAGCTAATGTCCTAATAAAGAAATAAATAGGTTGTTCAGTACCTTGATTTCCTTTTTGTAGCAGAACTCCAGCAATTGTATTTTCAGAAGCAAATGTAAAAATAAGAAATTCTTTGGAAAAATCTGGATTGATGAGTATCAGTGCTTGTGTAAGTGCCTTCTTGATTTCCTTAAAAGATTTCTTTGCCTCAACTGTCCACTTAAAGTCCACTCCTTTCTTTAAAATCCTTGTTATATCCTTGACTATCTCAGCAAAATTAGGAATGAAGTGTCTAGCAAAATTCACCTTTCCAAGAAAAGATTGGATCTCTTTCCTACTTCTTGGTAGATCTAGCTTTTGAATTGCATTGAATCTATTAGGATCAATCCTAATTCCTTCTTCAGAAATAATATTACCAATTAGCTTGCCTGATGTTAAAGCAAATATACTTTTAGTGGGATTAAGAGAAATACCAAACCTTCTACATTTCAATAGAATTCTTTCAAGGTGGTTCAAATGATCTTCCTCTTTCTTTGAAAAGATTGTGATGTGATCAAGATAAACAACCACTGATTTATCCTTTTCTTCAGCAAAAGCAATATCCATTGCTCTTTGAAAGGTGGCCCTTGCATTCATGAGACCAAAAGGCATCTTGGCGTACATGAATGTACCCCATGGTGTTGTGAAGGCTGTCTTCTCTTGATCATCTAGATGCACAAGAATATGATTGTACCCCAAGAAACCATCAAGCATAGACATTCTTTGTGAACCAACAATATTTTGTAGAATTGAATCCATTTTGGGAAGATCATAGCTGTCTTTCAATGAAGCCTTATTCAAATTTTTGAAGTCAATACAAATTCTAATTTCTCCACTCTTCTTTCTAACTGGAACCAAATTTGCAAGCCAATTTGAGAATCTGATTGGGACAATGATTTTGGCATCAAAGAGTTTCTTAATCTCCTTTTCAATTAATGGCATGAGAAGAGGATTAATTCTTATTAACTTTTGTTTAAAGGCCTTCTCATTCTCTTTAATAGGAATAATATGTTGAATAATGGAGGAATCATATTGTTTTAAATCAACATAGCTCCAAGAAAAAACATCAACAAACCTTTTCATCATCTCAACATATTTGGCTTTCATATCAACTGGAAGAAACTTTGAAATTTTTATCACCTTAGGTACAACTGAAGTCCCTAAATTGCAGCTCTCTACTTCCTCCTCATTAGCCTATATCTTTGGGGATTTGAACACATCATTTCGATTGAATAACTTCTCAAGAGGAATAAGACCTTTTGGTATTGAATTATTTTTTAATTGTAAGACTTCGGAATTCTCTTTTGATTCAACAAACATGTTTTGTTGATCCACTTGAGTGCTTTCAAATTCTTCCTTTAATTCAGAAGAATGAATAGGAATAACAAACAAACTTGCCGAAACAGCAAGAGAATCAGCAATGGAGTTTTGGTCTCTAGTTTTGATAGTGAAAGAATATGCTTGAAGATTTTCCAACATATCTAACACTAGATTTCTGTATGCTCTCATTCTTACATCCTTTTTTTGATAAGCACCTTCCACTTGTTTAATAACCAATTCAGAATCTCCAAAAATAGAAATATTTTGAGCCTTCATGTTCAACAAAACTTCTAAGCCCAAAATCAGAGATTTGTATTCAACCATATTATTTGTGCAATCAAAGTTTAGTTTGTAAGAGTAAAACTTACTTTCATCACTTGGACTTGTGATCCAAATACCAGCTCCTGCCCTTTCCTTTCCTGCTGATCCATCAAAGTACAAAGACCACTTTCTCTTCATCCCTTTCTCATCTTCTTGTTGATTTTCTACTTTCATCTCTTCTAGTTCACTATCAACTTGCTCATTGAAAATAATGGCCGATCCAAGTTCAGTATCAAATAAATAAATAGGAAAATTTTAAGGTTTGTCTTTGCTGCTTACCATATATTCCATTCTAGTCTCCCGATACAATCTCCTTTTCTCACCAAAAACAGGGATGGTAGCATAGGTAAGGTCCATCTGCATTATGCCTTTGATTTTTGTTGCCCATGATCTTGACAGCAGCATCACAAACTTTGGCGGAATGTCAGCCACAACAATGTCCATGACAATTGTCTTTGCTGGGATTTGTGTTAGACCAACAACAACATCTTTGATTAAACCAATGCATTGGACTCTTTTTGAATCGAAAGAGAATAAATCCTTATATGGTCTTGTTACCTGTAATCCTAACCTCTCCATGATTACCTTAGGCATAAGATTATGAGAAGCCCCCGAATCCAACATAGCATTATGTAAGGTCATATCATGAATACTAATGCTTACATAGAAAGGAGGAAATTCTTCATTCTGATCATCTTCTATCCTTGGACCCAAGTATATAGTAGGATTATCTTCTTGCACATTTAAGATATCAGCAGCTCCTGGTTGTGAATTTAGCATCTCTACAATCTTACTTCTGTATTTATCTACCTTGAGAATTTCACTAAAAGGGATTGATATTTTGATTTTTGCAATTTCATTCTCAAGGTTAAAAATAGAAACAGTTTTTTCAATTTCTTTGATAGGAGATGGAGGTTGAATGTCCTTTTTACCAAGAAGGGAATCATTTTTACCTTCACCAACCTTTGGGGTATCCCTTTTGGCTTCAACAGCTTTTGAAACATCCTTCTTGGGCTGTGTTTTGTTTGCAATAATTGGCACATTTCTATTTATGAGATTATACTGTTTTTGCATTTCAAAGATAGCATGTTGATACCCTTTTAAATAATTTGAAGGCTCCTCTCCTTGCTTGGTCAAACTGGACTCATCATGCTCTTCCTTAGTTAAGAAAATTCCTGACATTTCTTCATCAAGACAATGGATAGACTCTTCAGGAATCTCAGGCTCATCTTCTTCATAAAAAAAATTCTGCTGAAAAGGAGATCTCACTGGAGGATCAAGCTATTGATTCCTATTTTCTCTTGGTCTTTGTTGGTTTTGAGGTCTCCTAAATTGAGGATTTCTAAATTGAGGTTCCTATTGCACAGGATGAGCAGAGGTGTTTCCAAGAGCTAACCTATCCATCAGCTTCTCCATGGTCTTCATCATTGAATCTATCTTATCTTCAGGAGCTGAAGAGGAAGCTTTCTCTTCTTCTTTCAATTTAGCTTTACCCATCTTTGATTTTTTAGTAGCAACCATGTTTACTTCTACTTTTGTTGCATCATTTTGCATACCAGCAAGTGTAGTAGAGTCTCTCTCTCTAAGCAACAAAAAAAAATCAGAATCAAATGCTTCAGCATATCTCATTTGTGCTAAAGCTTTCGAAGGTTTTAAGTGAGCTGGGATTGAATTAAACACTTTGTTAAACCTCTTTGAGAAGTTTTGAATGGTTTCATCAGGTGCCCTTCTAAGATTATTGTACTCGGTAAGAGCTTGAACCAGATTAGTTCTATTTCCCCATTTCCTTAGAAAGCTATCTTCAAACTCTACCCAATTATGAATGCTTCCTACTAGGAGGGCTTTAAACCATTTTCTAACTTCCCCGATAAAGGTTTGTGCAAATAATCTTAGCTTCACATCTTCATCATCAACTTCCTCTCTGTCAGCAAAATCATTGAATTTGTCTACATGTTCTTCTGTTGTGATTTCTTCATCACCACCCCATGTTGGAATTCTTGCAGCATATTTGCTAGGAAGGTCATGCAAAACAGTAGGGAGTGCAAGTGGAGAATACCGAGCAGGTACGACCATGATTAAAGGAGGAACAGTAGTGATAGGTACAATGGGGACAGAGGATGAAGAACTGATGAGAGGAGGACTGCTTGGTGTCTGAAAGCTACTAGGAATAGCAGAAGCAGAAGATGAGGTACTGATATGAAATGGACTACTTGGGCTCTACAAACCAGTGACAAATGTACTCCAATTGGGAATGGCTAAACCAGCTTTAGATCTAAGCAAGACTTCAAAAGGATCAAGTTCTTTCAGTTTATCTAAGGCTTCCCTTTCTAACAATAATTCAGAAGTAACTACTTCCCAAAATTCCTCTTTATCTTCTTGTGATACTAAGGCTGAGGTATCAATTCCTCTCTTTTGCAAATCTAAAATAATTCCAATGAGCTCTTCTTTGTTTTCTGATCTAAACAACACCTCATGAATTTTGTCATCAACTATTTTGTCCTCAGGACTTCTTGAGAATTTAGAGAGCAAAGATTTTGAATAAGATGGAGTACCTGGTGTTTCAGTAAATCTTTGTCTCCTCCTTGAAAGAGTGTTGGGATTATCCACAAGAGCAGGTGGATTTGGGTCAAGATTGCTCCATGTATATCTCCCTCTCAAAGCCACCTTTAAAACTTTGAAAATGTATGGAGTCACCAAGGCAGATTGTAGCTTCGAAAAAGGCTTCTGAGCTCCTGCTACCTTCATAAGTTCAGCTTCTTGATTTTGGGAATGAATAATCTTCAGGCTCCCCGGCAATGCACCAAAATGATATCACAAAACCCAACCCTGACAAGCTGCTGATCAAGTAGACCTTGAGTAACTGTTTCAAACCAACTTTTGGTTGAGGCTTAGCCTCCTTAACCTGAGAGGGTTCTCTCACTAAGTTAAAGATTTTGATAATGGATTATATGGCTAACTCTATGAAACAAATGAAGGAGTGTAAATGGTTGAAATACAGTCAATAAACAACCATTGGGCTTATGGAGTCAGAAAATGCTTAGTATGACAACAACATTAGTTGAACATGGAAGTCAGGGCATCAAAAGTTCAATATATCATTTAACACATAGAAACATGTAGGAAACATAGTCTACAAATGCATGAAGGAAGTTAGAGCATAGCCAATGAGTTCTAAGTATCATACATTCATACTACTACAAATTAGGAAGTGAAGACAAACATAAAACAAGCCACCATTGAACTCTTTCTGAATCCTAAGAAGTAAAGCCAAAGTCTGTATTCATAAAAACATAATCTTCTACAATGACACAATATGTGTGTTTTGTCTGAAAATTTCCAACCCTTGGTGCATTACAACTCTTCGCATATATAGAGTTTCCTTACAAGCTTGAATTCCTTCCTCTAGCAAGAGGGGAATTCGAATTTCTCTAGACCTGACACCTATTGAACTTTAAACAAACTATTAATTACAACTGACTGTAAACTAATAGTCTGAGAGACCTAATTTGACTAGGAGTGTAACTCCTTATCTATGCTGGTAACAACCTTAGTTATGAAAACAAACTCATCCTTTGACATTTTTCCCTCTTCATCTTTGACTTAAGTGATGACTTTAAGCTTCATGCGGGCCTTTGATTACTTGTCCTTTAACTATCCCTTGATACTAGGAAAACTGCCCCAATTTTTTCTGCTTTGGTCTCCAAAGTGGTTCCTCGAATTCTGCTAACCATCTTATCCTTTTAATGATATGTGATGCCTTGAATTAGACCAAAGCTCCTGCTCATATACTCATTCTAAGACAAAACCCCTTAGATGTTGATTGAAGCATGATAACTGTCTCAGCTACGAAATGACTATTGTTTTCGTAGCGCAAAGTTTTGGAGATATTAAATGTCTCTCATACTTTGAATTTTCCTTTTCTTAGCATTCAAAACTTCTGAGGTGGCCCTTTTGTGTCTTCTACAAAAGCATTCTTTCATAATGGTTCACCCCTTTCATTTCAAAATTGATTCAAAAAGCAAAACTGGCAGCTTCAGCAGTTTCGTAGCGTTTTACGAAACTGCTGTGCATTATATGTCATTTTTGGCAGTTTCGTAGCGCGCTATGAAACTACTGTGCATTATATATCATTTTTGGCAGTTTCGTAGCGCGCTACGAAACTGCTGTGTGAATCAAAAACATAGTTTTTTGTCTTTCTTGGGATTTTTAATGACTTCTCCATATGCTAATGAGCCAATCAAAACTGGCATTGTCCATCCAAAAATAACCTTCAAAAAAGAAAACTTCACATCAAAATTGTCCCAAAATTGTTTCACTTACTGTTTTCTTCATTTATGTTGAGGCTGTTCTGCTAGTTCATTCAAATGAATCTTCAAATCTTCAATATCTCTTTTCATCATTCGGATTCTAGTTCTCAATTTTGCATTGACCCTTCTGATATGTCTTGCCTCTTTTATTGCAGGGACCGACCAAGTGAAATATTGAGCATGACAGCTAACTACTTCGGGTATTGAAACTGTTTTATCCTCCCACATAGCCTCCATTCTATTGAAATTGGCTTCCTTAACTGCATGTTTCCTTGATTTTTTCCTAAGTTTGGCAATCTCAAGATTGGCAAGCTTCAATTTCTTTTTTACCTCTTCAAAACCACATTCCTCATGCTAAGTGATAACTGCCTTACCTCTGTCATCTTTGTACAGTTGTGATGATGTTTCTGATGGAACCATAAGTTCTTCATGTAATTCTGCTACCTCCCCTATCTCACTTGCTTCTGGTTGTGCCTCTTGTATCCTTCTTGAATGCCTTGTCTCAGGTCTTCTTGGTTTGAACACAAACTCTGAGACCTGCTCATCAAATTTAAGCTTTTTGAAATATTTAACTTTTTTGGTTTTGTTCCTACTGGCTTCAAGTAGCTCTGCTTGGACAAGAGGAGTCTCTTCTATATCGAAGGCCTAGAGGAGATTGTTCAATCTTCCCTTTGAAGCTGGGCTTTCATCAGCAATCACAACCTTCCCCTTTTCCTTGGCTACTTGACTTCTTGTTACTCTTCTTTGGACAACTTTATCAACAAACTTCTCTTGTACCACCTCATTGATCTGAACCTTCTTCCTTTATGACTGTTG
This sequence comes from Pinus tabuliformis, assembly GCA_031772625.1. Lineage (NCBI taxonomy): Eukaryota > Viridiplantae > Streptophyta > Pinopsida > Pinales > Pinaceae > Pinus > Pinus tabuliformis. Next base: position 1,125,832,671 of record CM062819.1, on the reverse strand, counting down.
ATGGGTGTCTTGAACTTCTAGTGGTGTCATAGGCTCCTTCACCTGCTTTCTGGCTTTCAATTTCACAAATCTTCTTGATCTTGTTTCCTCCTGATGACTTATTTCTAGTGAAGAAATCTCCTTAGCCTTAGGGCTAAGTCCTGTTTCAGTTTTAAAGCTTGTCATAAACAAGAAAGCAGACCATTCTCTTCCAATCCTTTGAAGGTCATGTAAAATTATCAACTTGATCAACCCATGATGGAATAAGGAGGTTTCACAAGCTTCTTTGTTCAATTGAACCTTATCAGACATTTTGCCTAAGCTTCGAAACAGATAAAAAGGTAAATCAAGAGATATCTTTCCAGTGAAATGTAAGAGGAGCTTGAAATGGTAAGAGTACACCATATGGTATCTCCCCTCATAGGTAAAATATCTTTGGATTCATGTCAGCAGGTGGGCATATGAATCCTTTACATAGCTTCTGGGCACTGATTTGGTTAAGTCCGAGCCTATGAATTCTGGCTTCAAAAATTCTTGGCAGGGTGCCATTTCGAATTTAAAGTTCTTGAACCATCTTTCTTGGCCTCTTGGTATCTCGGTGACTGTTGATATGACCTCAGGAGAAATGGGAATTTCTAGCACTCTGACTCTTGAATTCAAACCAGAGAAATTGAAAGCAAAATCTTTGGTGAATTGAACATGACCACCTTGGAGTTTTTCGTAGAATCTCCAACAACCCACCTATTTGAATGCCTATCCAACCTCTCTACTTCTCATGAGCACATCTACACCTTTAGTCTCAGCTCTAAGACACCAGCCTGGTCTGTGACTTTTCCTTTCTTCAGACATGTCTATGAAATCCCTACAAGAAAACTTGAAAATAAACCTGCACTATATTGGTTTGGACACTGCCTCGCTTGAATTTGAAACTGAGAACTACCTCGCTTGAGCTTTCAAAAAGTTCTAATGAATGCTGCCCTTGAGCTTGCCAATTGTCTTCTTATACTGTAAGGAACATTGGAAAAACCAAGACTAACTCACCTCACCTCATTTTTTTGAAATTTCAAAGAATGCATAAAAGACATCTAATGAATCTAATGATGAGAATGAATGGCTGCATGTGATAGGCATGGTTCAAGGACTGACACATGGTGGTGAAACATTAACAGATTTTGATGGAAAAGACAGTTAGACAAGATCTGGCACGAATCCCCAATTTTGTAGCGCAGCTAGTGCAAATTCTGGGTTTTGCACTACGAAATCTCCTAGTTACGAATCCCTATTTTCGTAGCGCACATAGTGTATTTTTATGAGTTTGTGCTACAAAAACTCCTAGTTGATTTCGTAGTGCATGCCAACTTTAAAACAGTCTTAACACATGACACCTATGAACCAAGACTGACTTACAACTTTGAAACCGTACAAGTCCATTTTTTTTTATTATAATGATAATAGCATCAACCACCACTGATTCTTTCTGCTACTATGTACTTTGGGCTCCCGTAACAAGGTATGATCCATGATACAACCTCTCAATGGAGCCTGCACAATTTCAACCCTCTTGGTTCTATGACTTCACATTGCCCCACCTCACATCTGGAGGTATGGGTGCATGTGCTCCCTCTGCCCACCTGACTCGAAATTTACCCCTACTAGTGGTCTCTACCTAAGTGGATGCCTCCACTTAGTATCTTCTCTGCTTCTCCAATAGTGGCTACTCCACAATTGTCTGAGATTGCTTCTCAGACTGCTTTTGGGGTTGCATGTTGAGAGGTAATTCACTCTCCCTCTCAATCAGCAAGTCTCTAACCTTTTCCTTGCTCCTCAAGGCTTTTCATGTATTTTGTACCTCAAGAGAATATATGTTCTTGACTCGTGCACCGATCTATTTCACATGTCCAGTGGCAATGTGTCTAAGGAAAACCTTTCCCTTACTAAAAATCACATCATAGACACAATCTTCCAATACTGCCACTGAAACAAGATTCTTCTTTAGTCTTGGAACATACATTACATCTGTAATTTTGAGAGGGGATCCAAAATCCCTTTGAAAGGTAACTATACCGATCCCGGTAGCTCTATACCTCCCGTCATCTCAAAACTCTATGCTCAGCTTGAGGTCTTTCTCCTCAAAATAAATAGAGATATCTCTATTCCTCTTCATATGGAACGAGGCACCACTGTAAAGATACCACACACCTCCCATTACAGTGTTGGCCATGCATGCAATGAGAGTGAAATCAAGTTTGAATTGTAAATCTAGAACTTCACTTGTTTCCGCTACTACTGGCTCCTTCTTGCTTTGTTTCTTCTCTTGGTAATTCCTGGCATAGTGCCCATATTCATGGCAGTGAAAACACTTGACTTTCGATAATTCCATCTTCTTGTCACCCACCTTGCCTTGGGACTTCTTTCCCTTAGCCTTCTTTTCCTTACTCGCTAAGGAAAAGTCCTCTTTCACTTCTTTGGAAGGGGTCCCATCTCTGGTGTTCCCTCGAAACTCCTCTTGTACCAAATCTGACCACATTCGTTCCCAATATGGAAGCTTCTCCCTCCTGTTTACAGAGTCTTGATAACTATGCCAACTCTTGGGAAGTCTTAGAAGAGCTAGGCTCACCATATCATCCTCAACAACAGTGATTCCAACACATCCAAGCTCATCTTGAAAATGGGTGAACTTGGTCAAGTAATTTGGAATTGAGTCACCCACCTCCATCTTGATTTTTTGAAGTTTGTCCTTTAGTGCCAACTTCCTATGGTAACTAATGTTCTGAAACAGGTCCATTAATGATTTCCACATAGCATACGCAGTTTCCTTTCCATGGAGACTCAAGATAATTTGGTCTCAAACTCCCTCAAGGATAATTCGCCTCGTCGTTGCCACACACTTCTTCCATTCAGCCAGATCTTTGGCATCCGATGCTGGAGGCTTAGGAATGTCTTGATTAATGAATTCCTTGAGGGCATTATCTTCTAGCACTGCCTCCATCCTATATTTCTAGGCTATGTAATTCGAGCTACCATCCAAGGCATATTCGAGTCTCAAACCATAGAAATCCATTTTCCAACCTTGAAGTGTGAACTGCAATTTCAAATTTCACCTGTAACCTCAAACTCAAAATCTCCTCTATTATATTTCCTTCAACTTTAATACCATGTAGATATTTCTACAAATTTAGCTCTGATACTATGATCACCCCAACAAACTCTCCTAGGTTGTATCTTGGAGATGCTTGGGAACATTACAAACTCAACAATATGTTGGAAATGGATGAATGGAAGGAATGATGCATATTCAAGCCAGATAACCACTTCTACTATGCTTAACTCCAGACATGGGTGAACACCCCCAGACTACAAGGCTTTAGACCACCAATTACTCACAGTTTGAGGATTAGGTGAACATGGAGAATACTGACCACAACAACAGATGCACAAGACCATGTGATGGCCAGCTGCAACCAGTAAAGAGGTCTGCAAATCTATTTCCTAATGCACAGACAGGATGACAGCTCTTTGGCATTAAGTAAACAGAAACCTGCATAACAAATTCAATGATACATACTAGACTTCAACACAGAGGTGGGATGACAGCCCCTCTAATGCTAAATATCAAGAGCACATGAACAAATGCATAACAGGCACAACCTAGAACAGAGTAGAAATGGAAAGTGAGCAATTAACAACAAAATAAGCTTGTATTAGCTAAAAATGAAGACCAGACGTTGCAAGTATCAAAGTAGTTACAGTCTCCAGAAGTTGAACCTTACATCAAAACTACAACCATCAACCATCATTACATCTATTTTCTGGGTATATATAGAGTTTGATTACAAAGATATTCTGTTGTGCTATGCGTGAAGGGGTCATAATTGACCAACAACCACCTTAACTCTCTGATGGAGTCTCTGGTGCAGTCTGCCGCTTCAGTGAACAAAATTGATCTTCTTGGATGCTCTGTTGTCCTTCTCAAGCAAGTGGAGTGTTGTAAAGGATGAAATCCCTTAATTGCTGGATGTGATGATCTGCCCGAGTCTTGTCCTCTCCCTTCTCGGCCATCCTGTTTGTTGAATGCGGTGGTTGAAGAGTAACTGCACAGAGTGGCGAACACTGGCCACCTTCGTCCTTTCGAGAATATGAAATGGCTATGTTGCGTTGTCTATGCTCCTTGATCACTTCTGTTGCAGGCTGCATCGTGTTGAGCTATTGCCAAGACTGCTTTGTCATTAATTCAACCTCTTCTTTGAGCAATTATGAGAATTTCCGCTCCTCTTTGTCCTTTTCGGACTTAAAAAAGTCCATAAACTTTATTAATTCCTTTATTGGGTCCGCCCTTTAGGTCGTTGTGGCATATCGCACTGCCCCAAGGTTCCTTTGTATTTTGTTTATACAACGAAAACACACAAAAATACATTGAAAATGGGCTTTGGCGGATGTGAAAGATTATACATTTTTCTTCCGAAACCCATTGGGTCCGGGTCTTATCACATCGCGCACATATACATGTAAAGGTTGTGCCCCTTTGGTTTCCGCCGATAGTGATATAGCGATACGATGTGGGCCGTTGATCTGCACGCGCAATCAATGGTCCACATTGCATCGCTGATCGTAATCACAATGCCCCTTCTGTCCCTGCCGATACCACCGATTCGCCTTCGCCGATTGTGACCCACTAATGCGATCTGCCGATTAGATCTGGACCATTGATTGGCTAGATCGAATGGCTGTCGTGCAACCATTGTTGAAGCCTGCGCCTGTTGGTTTTTTCATGGTTTTAGAGTGTTTTAGGCCTCCCGATAGTGTATTTTGTCCCTTCCAAGGGCTCTCCAGCTACAACTATTTCGATCGGTGGATGACCTTTGACAAAAAGTGGAGATTTCAATAGCATGAATGGATCCCTTGGCATGATTTTAAGCAGATTTGGAGACTTTTAGAATAGATATGGATCCAATTTTGGGCCTTCTGTTCATTGCATAACAGAGCTAACACTGGCTCCTTCTGGGGATGAGATCCTCCCTGTGAGGTCTCAAGAACTGCAGACCAATGCCTTCATACAAAACAAGCTTAAAACATTGCCTAGTATTCCATTGGGCATGGAGTCTAATTAAGTCTACACTAAAATCTGTAAAAGAACATGCTTACAATCATTAAGGCTCGAAAACCTTAAACAACATAAATCTTCAAAAACTGGCCATCTACTGGACCATCAAAACTATTTCTCCTCCTCCCGGTCAGCCTATCAGCCGGTTCATCAAAGATCTGTAGAATTGGATTTATTTGATCATCTACCTCAAAATTTTTATGGCATTTGACCTTATCAGGTAGAGATGGCTTGTATTTCACCCCCTCTTTGTACGCTCTCATCCTTGGATGTTCTTCGTGGAAGCCTTTGTACATCTGCTGAATAACAATGGTTGCTGCATACTTGACTGTGTCATCTGTGACCTGCACAATTAATATGAATGGTGAACCAACGTATTCTTGTATGGAGGACACAAAGACTTCGTCTGCTCCTGCATCCTTCTTAGAGAAGTCCACATCCAAGGAGGTGTCCAGAAACCATGCATCCTCGTCCTCTGTGATCTAGAAAACTGCCCTTTCAAACTGTGTGAGATTATCCATATCAGCCTTGGGCATTGACTTATGACTGGCTCAAGTGTTCTAGGGGCAATTGTGAGGGATTGTCACTTGAATAGACGGAGGAACACAAGATGATGGGGAACTGATCTCACCCTTTTTGATCATTGGGCTAGGGATAACAATGGGCTGGTCAATTTGCAGATCTACATAGTCATTAGAAGATGGGCTGGCTTTAGGCTCAAATTATTTGAGGATGGTAGGACCTGCTACTAGTTGCTTCTGTTGATAAGCTTGTTGTTCTGCAGGTACAAAAAACTCACAAGAAGTGCCTCTGGATAATGATTCTTCATAGGTAGCTCTAGTTAAGAAAGGGGCGCTGCCCTTATCTTCCAAACCATGGACCTCCTCCTCTTCATCAAACTGCTCTTCTTCCATGACTATATTCTGAAAAAGGGTCTTCACCCTTTTGTCTTCGTTTGCATCTTTATTTCCCTGCAAAATCTGCAGCTGCTCCTGTGTTCCTCTATGTAGATTTGGATTTGGAAGAGAAAAGGCATTAGGAGCTCCTGCTTCTTCAGAATGCTGCTCAACTCTTAATCTGGAAACTATAGAGGCTAATGACTCTATCATCCTGGCCAATTTATCGATCTTAGGATCTGAGGATGATGAGAGCTCACCCCTCTGTCTTCTCCTATCAGCATCACCTTCGAGCCTCTCTGCAGCTATGATGTTTGATTCTACTTCAAAGGTTGCATCTTGCATATCAGCCAAAGAAGCACATCTTCTTTCTCTTAACAGTAGGCAGAACTGAGAATTGAAGGCATTGGCATAAGTGAGCATAGCAAAAGTAGGGGTAGGTTTCACTTCAGCTGGTATTCTGTTGTACATATGGTTGAATCTGATATTGAAATCAGACAACAGCTCACCATTCTCCCTTTGCAAGTTCCCAAATTCAGTATGATAGTAGAGCAGATCTTTCTTATCCCCCCAGTGCTTTAGGAACACATCATCTAAGGCCTCAATGTCTACTATAGACCTAGGGGTTAATTCTATGAACCATTTCCTAGCTTCCCCATCTAGGCTTTGGACAAAAACTCTCATCCACACATCATTTTCACTTATATCTAAGTTATCAGCATAACTATAAAAGGATTCAAGGTGCTCTTCAGCTGTTACTCCCTTTGTACCAGTAAACTTAAGCATATATTTCTGATAATCTCCAGCAAGAATGGAATTCAAAGGGAGAGGAAAGACCAAGGGTCCATACCTAGCAGTTATGATTCTTTCAATCTTTGTGAGAGCTTGCTGGCTTGCCATGACTGAGGTAGGTGGAATGATACTGGTAGATTGAGCAGTATGAAATGATGCAATGGATGACAGAGACAAAGGAATGTGATGGACTATATGGGATGCCTTCTTTGGACTGAGATTCAAAGGGGAACTAAATGGATAAGGAGCTTTATGAATCTTTGAAGGTATTTCTTAAATAGCAGAGATACATGGGATTTTTTAGGCTTACCTGATCCTGATGCTCCTTTCTGTGATGTTTTCTTCAAGTTAACAATCTTCTCAGGGTCAGGCACCAGAACAGCTGGTGATTTCTGAGGATTTCTTCGAGTGTGTCTCACAAATTGAGCCAGGACTATAATGTGGAGTCGCCAAAGGTTGGTCTTCCTCCAGTGGAGTCGCCAGATAGATGATTACAACCATAAATGTGCCCAGACTTTGTCCATCATCAAAATCTAGAACTGTGTCGTCTCCAAGGGAAGCTGAGCTTCAATCTCCTCTCCCCGGCAGCGGCGCCATTTAATGTTATCACCCTAAGAAACTCTCCTAGGTTGTATCTTGGAGATGCTTGGGAACATTACAAACTCAACAAAATGTTGGAAATGGATGAATGGAAGGAAAGATGCATATTCAATCCAGATAACCACTTCTACTATGCTTAACTCCAGATATGGGTGAACACCCCCAGACTACAAGGCTTTAGACCACCAATTACTCACAGTTTGAGGATTAGGTGAACATGGAGAATACTGACCATACCAGTAGATGCACAAGACCATGTGATGGTCGGCTGCAACTAGTAAAGAGGTCTGCAAATCTATTTCCTAATGCACATACAGGATGACAGCGCTCTGGCATTAAGTAAACAGAAACCTGCATAACAAATTTAATGATACATACTAGACTTCAACACAGAGGTGGGATGACAGCCTCTATAATGATAAATATCAAGAGCACATGAACAAATGCATAACAAGCATAGCCTAGAACAGAGAAGAAATGGAAAGTGAGCAATTAACAACAAAAGAAGCTTGTATTAGCTGAAAATGAAGACCAGACGCTGCAAGTATCAAAGTAGTTACAGTCTCCAGAAGTTGAACCTTACATCAAAACTACAACCATCAACCATCATTACATCTATTTCTTGGGTATATATAGAGTTTGATTACAAAGATATTCTGTTGTGCTATGCGTGGAGGGGTCATAATTGACCACCAACCACCTTAACTCTCTCATGGAGTCTCTGGTGCAGTCTGCCGCTTCAGTGAACAAAATTGATCTTCTTGGATGCTCTGTTGTCCTTCTCGAGCAAGTGGAGTGTCGTAAAGGATGAAATCCCTTAACTGCTGGATGTGATGATCTGCTCGAGTCTTGTCCTCTCCCTTCTTGGCCATCATGTTTGTTGAATGAGGTGGTTGAAGAGTAACTGCGCAGAGTGGCGAACACTGGCCACCTTCATCCTTTCGGGAGTATGAAATGGATATGTTGCGTTGTCTATGCTCCTTGATCACTTCTGTTGTGGGCTGCATCGTGTTGTGCTGTTGCTAAGACTGCTTTGTCATTAATTCGACCTCTGCTTTGAGCAATTCTGAGAATTCTCGCTCCTCTTTGTCCTTTTCGGACTTCAAAAAGTCCATAAACCTGATTAATTACTTTATCGGGTCCGCCCTTCAGGTCGCTGTGGCATATCGCACTGCCCCAAGGTTCCTTTGTATTTTGTTTATACAATGAAAAAGCACGAAAATACATTGAAAATGGGCTTTGGCGGACGTGAAAGATTATACATTTTGCTTCTGAAACCCATCGGGTCCGGGTCTTATCACATTGCACACATATACATGTAAAGGTTATGCCCCTTTGGTTTCCACCGATAGCGATATAGCGATACAATGTGGGCCGTTGATTTGCGCACGTGATCAACGATCCACATTGCATCACTGATCGCTATCGCAATGCCCCTTCTGTCCTTGCTGATACCGCCAATTCGCCTTTGCCGATTGTGACCCACCGATGCGATCCGCCGATTAGATCTCGAACATTGATCGGCCAGATCGAACGGCTATCGTGCAACCATTGTTTAAGCCTGCGCCTGTGGGTTTTTTCATGGTTTTAGAGTGTTTTAGGCCTCTCAATAGTGTATTTTTCCCTTCCAAGGGCTCTTCAGCTGCAACTATTTCGATCGGTGGATGACCTTTGACAAAAATTGGAGATTTCAATAGCATGAATGGATCCCTTGGCATGATTTAAGCAGATTTGGAGACTTTTAGAACAAATATGGATCCAATTTTGGGCCTTCTGTTCATTGCATAGCAAAGCTAACAGATGCCATGTAGATATTTCTATAGATTCACAACTCATGTACTTTCCTAAAACACAAGACAAGAATCTACTCTGCTCTCAAACATCGGAAACCAATGATCGATGAAAGCAATAATCAACAAGAGGAATAACATAAATGGAACATAACACAATATATCTCCGGGGAAAACAACTACTCAAAACCCTGACTATCTATATTGCATTAATCAGAAATCCAAGATGAAAATACAATGCTTGTTCTCAATAGAACAATCCCTGCATAAGTATAATCAACTCACTGCTCACAAGCTAGCTCAAGCCAAACCTTAGCCTATTTTCCTGCTCTCCAAGCCCCTATTTCCTTGCATGATTCCTAAATGAATTAGCCTCTATTTGATGAGGAAATCCTTCTTCCATAACTGCTCAATCCAAAACTAGGTCCTCAACTGATTGTATTGTTATGTGGAATTTTGCATCTACGGATAAACACAACTTCCCTAAGTGGGTAGCTACACTTAGAACAAAAGATTTAAAGAGTTTAACCTTTTCCTATAGAATATAAATAAGACAAGGGACCCAATTGTTATCTTTCGCTTCCCTTTGTCTCCTTTGAATAACTCTCGTCGCTCCTTCTTGAGCTAAACTCACTCGATAAGTACCTTCAATCATAAACAGAGGAAAAAAACCAATCAAAGCAAGAGAGATCTATCTACTATAAGAAAATGGAATCGAAAGAATTTACACATATAATCATCATACATAAAGATAAGAATATGGGAAAAGGTGTAAACAACTTTATTAAGTAGAAGGAAGAGTTACAATCAAAGAAGTCTGATCCCATGTCACTCATCCAGCTTGATTTCCATCCTTCATTGCACCAAAAGCACAACACTCCAATAGCATAAAAATACTTTCTTATGATCTCAAACCTCAAACAAATAGTATCTCCTTACAATTCTTCAAAGTCCAGCCCTTGATCATTATGATGAGTGCTCAATTTATAGGGAAATGGAGGTGGTTTTGTCATAAATTGGGCATTGAATGGATTTCCAATTTGGGAGTTAGTTTCCATGGAGGAAGGGATGAGAGGAGAGGAGGTTATTTGATTCATTCCCTATCCAATTTTGAGCTCATAGGAGAGTATAAGAGGTGGGAATATTCTAGAATGATTTAGAATGAAAGAATATTCCCAGAACCCTATGAAGATTTCGCTCAATCTCACCTAGCACAAGTCAAAGTGGGCCTAGGTGCTCTGCAGAGCAGGCTTGAATGGGCCTAAGTGCTCTGCAGAGCACTTACCCCTGACCAAGGCTACGCTGGTCCCTCAAGGAGTTATTTTAGGATGTCTTTAGGCCAGGAAACTCCCAGGAATGATGGCATTCAATGTGGTGACTTGTCTAGGGCATGTAGAAACTAAATTAGGGTTTGATGAGCCCTAATAGTATTGATCTGAATGTTGGGAATGATGTGCACAAATCGACCTATAGCAGCTTCCCCCTAAAGCATGAAGTTGAAAATAATAATGTTGAGTGATATGCTTTACGATGTGATGAGGAGGTCTTGAAGCAGATGGTGACCTGCATCAATAATAATACATAATATCATGATATTTTGGATTTTTCATGAATCCATGAGGGAAACCATACCCAGGCGCAGCATATAAATTTTCATTACATGTACATAGATAGTTGTCTGTAGATATAGACCCATGATGGGATGACCATCAATGTAAAGCCATCATACAGATGATTTAGTACTCTCCTGAAATCGTAGCCCGGATGGATGAAACTAGATCTGGGGTCTTCTATCTCATCTAATCGTTCACTCAAGTATGATTCTAACCATGTGAATATGTGATCTGAAGTTGAACATGGGAAGACACCATCTGATTACCAGCCAATGATGTAAGCCGTTAACAGATGCGAGAGAGATCACCAATAATGATAATGATTCTCAAGGTACTGTAGTACATTCTGCATGGTGTGAATGGATGTTTTGATGTCGAACACCATACAAAGTCTTTTGGTCAAAGGCTAGTGATGTCAACCTGTCACCGGAAGCGAGACACTTGCCATTGATGTATGCAAGCCAAAAGGTACTGGAAGGGTGTTCTAGGTCAACTTCTTGGATAATGTGTTGATTTCGAAAAGAAGCGACTCGTCGCAGGAGGGTCTTGATGTATCCCACATCAATGACATGAAACAAGTGTAATTCTTTTGGAGACAGAATGTGACAGACGACACAAGGTTCAAGAAGGGCGGTCATGAAAATGAAGATTTACGAGTATTGCAAAGGATGAATTTTACTGAGTGACTTCTCTTGAACATATCAGCGACACTAAATGAATTGGTAGCATTGATCCAAAACCAAAGTGATGGATGGTATGCTAACCATCAAGCAGATAATCCAACCCAAGTAGTCATAGAGATGAAGTGAAAGTATCATGTTCAAGAGAAACTTGCTACAGTAAAGTGGTTTACCCCTTTTCCCATTTTCCCCAGTCATTGCTGACCAGTGCCTCTTTATTTTTTATCAAGCTTGAGGACGATAACATATGCTTGTTGTATAATTCCATCCTTCGGGTGAATCCATCGCTATGTGATGTTTTAACGAGTCTAGTGAAGGTGAAACTCGGTCTTGTCATGATGGACAAGTTTGTCGCTATTTGATGTTTTAATGAGTTTAACGATAATGATAACTCAGTCCTTTTCATGTTTAGAGAGTTTGAAAATGGGCAAAAAGAAAACTCCACAAGTTCTTTTTCGTAGATTTGTCTCTCAAGTCCGAAAAAGCATAAAATAATATGAGAAAGAACCTATTGACCATGCTCGATCAACGTATTCCTTTTTCGTAAATAATCTATCTCATTCTGGAAAAGGGTTAAACTTATACTGAGTAGATGTCATTTCCAATCCATTAACAAGCTGAAAAGGACAAGCGCTTGGAAATCTTTTCATATTTCAAGAGTCTGAAAAGAGCTCAAAGAGGACTCCACTTAGAGGAACAAGTGGTGTCTAGGATAGCAACTGGTTCTGATGATGTTGGAAGTTCTCAAAACATGTTGATTTATGTGAAGATGCTGGCTAATAAGACTACTCATTGCAACTATTCCTCAAAAAGGGTAAAACAACCAAGTGAAAGCATATGATCGGCCAAGCAGATAGTGACGATGGAAGGAGAAAAACCAAGGCTCATCGAAAGAGGCTGATAGAATGGAAATCACAAGAGTTAAAATGGAGATGGGTTCATTTTTACACAAGATTGAACCATAGGGAACTATTCTTGGATTCAGTTTCATGTTTACACAAGCTTGAAACAAAAAACTATGCTTGGATTCAGTGTCATGTTTACACAAGCTTGAAATGAAAAACTATGCTTGGATTCAGTTTCATGTTTACACAAGCTTGAAACGAAAAACTATGCTTGAGATTGGTTTACATGCCCCCAAAATGATGACTCAATTCTAGGTGCATGCCCCCAAGTTTCATTGCATTCACCTAAGTAGACTACTCGTGGTTATCAGGTAGATGGAATGAAGGTTCATATACGAGATCAAGTGAAAGATTCGATTGGGATTTTACGAGATCTAATCAAAGACTCGAATTGGAACTTTTCTCCAGGGGACCTTGTTTCATTTTTTAATGAGCTTGACACAAGACAAAGAACTCTGCCCAGCCTCTTTGTTTCATTTTTTAACGAGGTTGACACAAGACTAGGAACTATCCTCATATTCCTTGTTTCATTTTTTAATGAGCTTGACACAAGAAAAGGAACTATGCTCATACCCTTTGTTTCATTTTTTAACGAGGTTGACACAAGACCAGGAACTATCTGCATATTCCTTGTTTCATTTTTTTTAACGAGGTTGACACAAGATAAGGAACTATCCTCATATTCCTTGTTTCATTTTTTAACGTGCTTGACACAAGACAAGGAACTATGCTCATATTTCTTGTTTCATTTTTTAGTGAGGTTGACACAAGACAAGGAACTGCCCTCATATTCATTTGTTTCATTTTTAATGAGCTTGACACAAGACAAGGAACTATGCTCATATTCCTTTGTTTCATTTTTTACCGAGGTTGACACAAGACCAGGAACTATCCTCATACACTTTGTTTCATTTTTTAACGAGGTTGACACAAGACCAGGAACTACCCTCATAAGTTGTTTCATTTTTTAATGAGGTTGACACAGGAAAAGAACCATCCTCATATTCCTTGATCATGACTCATAAGAGGTCATGACTTCCAAGAGGTTATCATCATATGGGAGAACAATGCTCTGGAAGGGATCTGTAACACGAAATCCGAGATCTGGTTCCAATTCCCCTTGTACATAATGCACAATATCACGTAATTGATTGTCAGTTGATGTTGGCATGGAATAGGTTGCCACATAATTAACCCGTGGTGGGGAAGATATCATTGGGACAAAAGGACCATTTAGGGAAGATGGTTGACTGGAAGCCATATTTGGACCGAGAAATGAAAGATGTTCAACGATGACAATTCTGCCTTCATGTGGGAAACACATCACTCGAAAGAGTGTTGAAACAACACCCCCCATGTCATAAACATAGTCACGCCCAAGAAGTAAATTGTAATATAAAGGGCCTGGGACTACCATCACATTGAGATAAACAATTTTTCCTCCAAAAGTAATAGGCAACTGAGGAAGGATCCCTAATGGTTGATTGGTTCCTCTATTAAAAGCCAATAGATTCTGGATAACAGGCACAAGTGGTGGCGAACTGAGCGCTTGCCAAGCAGTGGAGGAAAGGATACTCACTGATGCACCTTCATCTATAATAGTGCCAGAAACAACCATATTACAAACTTGTACTATGATCTGGAAAGGCACATGAGAAGGAAGATGACATCTTACCAGTCGATTCAAATCAAAGGAAGTGACCAGAATACTTGGAGGGGGTACCGTAAGAACGGAAGAATTTTCCTCCTGTCTTGATGGAACAGGAGGGTTGCCCCCAAGCTCATTTGAATTTGAAGAAACGAAAAGAAATTGAGTGGTATCATACTCACTCTCTATGGAAAGGTACGATTAACTAAAGGTGAAATCGGGTCAACTGTTTTCTCGACCTGTGATTGGTTAGGTATAGACTCATGGGATTCACATTCAGAGAGAGTGAGATTGATCGACAGTTGATTTGGGTCAGTCAATTCATCAACTAGTGAAGGATTAAGGGAGAGTCTCCTGTAACCAGATGGAAGTCACTGTGGAGAAGCAGGATGGCTATCCAACACTTTTTTGGCTTCATCCAAATAGGGACAAAGGTGAATGGGGTGATTCCCTTCACATAACCTATAGGGAAACTTAACTTTACCCTTCTTTCCAAGAACTTTACTACCACTAGTTGATGGTGTGTCACCAACATGATCTGGAGAAGTTGATGACACAGGACAATGTGAACGAGAAGACCATTCTTCTAATATCTGAGGAATATTAGGACAATTTCAAAGAAGATAGTCTCCCGTACAAAGTTTGCATGGATATCGAACTTTGTGAGGCTTATGGGACGGTTTCCTATCAGAGGTTGCATTTGAAACAATGGTTACTTGGTTGCCCCCTTGTTGAATTTTCTTCTTCCTCTTCTTCTTCCCTTTCTTCTTTTTCTTATCCGCCTGGTTACTAGTGTCAATACTTTCACCAGGCAAAGAGGAAGAAGGGGAGGAAGAAACAACCGAGGAAGAAGGTAAAGGGTCAACTTTATCAACTGGAGTTTGATTTTGTCCAGTTGTAGGAATATTCGGTTGTGGGGCCAAGGAGGTCGAGAACAACCATATTGGCAAGCCAATGGTAAATCCCAGAAGGGACAATGTAGCCATATAAGGAGCACCAATATTTCCGAAAGGAGGAAAAGGACTAGGATTCCCATCAAAAGGAATTCCTTGATCGGTGGACTCCGGAGTTGTTTCGATATATCTCAACCGAAGATCAACTAAGGAGTGAGCGTGGAGGATGTTATCTGCAGTCAATTAATTTATTTTAATCAAAATAATATAACAAAACAAAAGAGGGATAATCTAGACAAAAGTATTACCAAGCAATTGCGAATTGCAGAATACCTCCTGGCGAACCGAGAAGTACAGGCAGGCAATCTCCCTAAATGTTGTGTTCGGTGTATCACAGTGTACAAGGTGGCCGACTCGGTTACATAAGGATGGATAGCAACCTAATGTAGTCCTCCCATATATACCCAAAATTACATGGAGACCCAATCCGTGTTAGCGCTGTCTAATGTGAAACCGCACAGTGAGAGCATTCCTTTATATTTTACGTATTGTAACACCGCCCTATATACCCAAAGGTACGTGGACGAGCTACAATATGCTCATGTACGTGGAATGAGGCATCACACTCGGAATGTATTGCAAATGAGTTAGCGACAACTGCTATGTTTTACGATGCCGAAACACGTCTCTAGCCTAGAACCTCTAAATGTTTTTCGTTAAGTGACATTGCTTCATTAGGTTAATTGAGATAACTTTTAAGTTGATCTTATTAAGAATTTGCCTTTCAAGGTTCACCACGTGATGTATGTTTTCAATCCCTAGAATGCAACTAACGTGAGAAACATTATTTCATTCAGTTAACAATGAAAACCATATGTAGTAAGGGATAGAGCAACTAGATCTTTAACAAAGAGCAAAGAGCACACCTAATGCAATTTTCGTAGCTATTCCTATCAAGCATTCACAAACTACAATATGCAAAATGCAAGTTTTTCTTTTCATTCCCTTTATCATTTAGATGAACAAAAAGGAATTAGATGCACAAATGATCAGCCAATGCTTTTCATAAGAAATGAAGACTTTATGACAATTTCTTTTTCAAAGAAATTAAGAATTTATGACACTTCCTTTTCAGAAAAGACTAATCAATATAAACTAACTTTGACAATGAATTGATAATGATAAGGAAAACTATTAAGAAACACTAAACAATCAAGGTCAAAGTAGGGCTAGGAGAAGAGATACAAGTTGATTTCAGAACCATAGAAACATTGATCTTTAAACAAACAACTTCAAAAGAAAAATTGGAAAAATCCAAGCCAAAGATGGGTTTTTAAGCTTAAGGAGGATTAGGGTAGGTCAGAGTGGGAGTAACTACGTTGTAGAGCACTGTCTCTAAGCCAAGGGTGCTCTACAGAGCACTGTCCCCTGACCAAGCCTAGCTAGTGCAAGAGGGGCCAATCAAAAGACATCTAATCTCAATTTTTTGACCAAAAACACTTCAAAAAGACTGAAATAAGATCAATGAAAGCAAGTAAAGTCTACTAGGGTATACTATGATGAGGATAAACTACCCAGAACGATGATCGTTCCCCAGTATGGTCGCCAATTTGTTATGTGGAATTTTGCATGTACAGATAAACACAACTTCCCTAAGTGGGTAGCTACACTTAGAAAAATAGATTTAAAGAGTTTAACCTTTTCCTATAGAAGATAAATAAGACAAGAGACCTACTTGTTATCTTTCACTTCCCTTCGTCTCCTTTGAATAGCTCTCGTTGCTCCTTCTCGAACTTAATTCGCTCGATAAGTATCTGCAATCATAAATAGAGGACAAAAACCAATCAAAGCAAGAGAGATCTATCTACTATAAGTAAATGGAATCGAAATCATTTACACATATAATCATCATACATAAAGACAAGAATATGGGAAAAGGTGTAAACAACTTTATTAAGTAGAAGGAAGAGTTACAACCAAAGAAGTCTGATCCCGTGTCACTCATCTAGCTTGAGTTCCATCCTTCATCACACCAAAATCACAACACTCCGGCAACATAACAATACTTTCTTATGATCTCAAACCTCAAACCAACAATATCTCCTTACAATTCTTCAAATTCCAGCCCCAGATCACTATGATGAGTGCTTAATTTATAGGGAAATGGAGGTGGTTTTGTCATAAATTGAGCATTGAGTGGCTTTCCAATTTGGGAGTTAGTTTCCATGGAGGAAGGGATGAGAAGATAGGAGGTTATTTGATTGATTCCCTAACCAATTTCGAGCTCATAGGAGAGGATAAGAGGTGGGAATCTTCTAGAATGATCTATAATGAAAGAATATTCCCAAAACCTTATGAATATTTTACTCAATCTCGCCCAGCGCAGGTCAAAGTGGGCCTAGGTGCTCTGCAGAGTAGGCTTGAATGGGCTTAAGTGCTCTACAGAGCACTTACCCCTGATCAAGGTTGCGCTGATCCCTCAAGGAGTCATTTTAGGATGTCTTCAGGCTAGGAAACTCTCAGGAATGATGGCATTCAATGTGGTGAATTGTCTAGGGCATGTAGCAACTAAATTAGGGTTTGATGAGCCCTAATAACTTACTGATTTGAATGTTGGGAGTGATATGCCCAAATAGACCTGTAATGTGTATGCACCATCTGTACAACTCGGAATATTATACAATTGATAGTACATTGTCCTTGCACTCTAGTCTTCCTCTGAATGGACATGCATGGGTTTCTCTTGAGTGAATCTCCAGTTAGTTGGAGTAGTACTGAAGATGCATCAGTGCACCAACCCACTACTAGATCTCTACTAGTTCCTCCAACAATTAGAACTAGTTTAATTGACTATGACTTAGTCAAACTAACTTATCTAATAACAACTCATATAAACTCAATTTGGACCCCTAAGACTTAAGGATCACACTTACATGACTCCAGATAAACTTCCAACTTGAAATTCCTAAGTTAACTAAGTCAACTTAACTTAGTTAACTATTAGAAGTTGCTATGAGAAAAGAATTACAATTTAACTCTCAATTTAATTCAAGGACAAATTAAATTGGAATTTTTAGATGCTATTTTTAACATTTCTTGTTGCCATTTTCAACAAAATAATTTGTCACACACAGGAAGTAAAAGCATGTCCTTTGACTAAGAACAAAATAAATAAATAAAAGAAATATTTCTAGCCAAATGGAGAAATAATCCAGTAAGGCACACTAGACAGAGACAACCAATCACCTTTGTTGTGAGAAGTGGGAAAGTTTTTCACATATTGAACCGCATATGGACATAACAAATTTCGTGAGCATGTTGTCATACCCTCTAGCAAAGATTCATCTGCGAATATTACAGACAGGAACCCGGATTCAAGGGAGATAAAGAATAGGTTGCAGAATAATCTTGAGAGTATTATTAACACTGTTGGTGTTTATTTTATTTAATATATTAAAAAAAAAAACTAAACACAATAACTAATAAATAAGGTTAAATTAAAATAAAAATAAATAAAGTGAACTTCGGAACTGCCAAGTGGGGTTTGCATGCATGCAAATGCCCAAGTGCCTCTTCTGGAATTTAGGCATGATGAGACTCTTTATCAGGTTTAGGAGTTGAGCAAGGTAGATTAGGCATGCAAAACCACATGTACAACCAAAACCAAAACTAGGGCAATGAATGTATTACGACGCAGTGTAGAGAGAAAGACTCAAATGAGCAATTATTTCATTGTAGAGACAGAGACTGGATGGGGCTGAAAACCATTTATAACCAGATGAGAGAGCCCATATAGCAAGAGATCCTCTGGGTTTTACAGTTCCAACTCCAACTGCATCAATCAACCGACCTTAAGCAACTTCATACTAAGAGTTAGTTTAACACATCCCCTCCCTCATAAGGGCTTGCATAACTCCTCACTCAACGAGTTATATTAATATTGCCCTGAGAACCCTAAATCTAAAACTCCCAATTGGGAATAATGTGGGCTATAGGCCGAGAGGTTTTGCTCACATAAGGCGAGGATTTGGCCTGAGAAAATACCGTAGAAACACTGAAGTACCCAACTGAGAGATGCCCCATTGGAGAGTTCGGATATCTCAAAAACTGGCACCTGGGGTTGGAAAGCAAAGGTAGCTCCCCTCTAAAGTGTGATTTACTTCGAGCGTTTGATTATTTCCTTTGAGTCACTAACAAGCTCCTGCTTGAGGGCTCGAGAAAAAATGGTTACATAGAGCCATACATGTGAGCAAGCAACCAAGAGAAATGTGAGATAAGAAGTGAGTGTTTAGCTATTGTTCTCCCAGGGCCGATGGGCCGAGTGCCTCTAGTCCCGTTTTTTGGGAGAAAAATCACTTGCAACAACAAAATCAACTAGTCACCCAAAACCAAGCGAAGTTAGAGGTAAGAAACCAATGTTTAGCTATTGTTCTTCCAATAACACTATTCTTCTTCCAATACCAATGGGTCGAGGGCCTCTGGTCCTGTTTTTGGGAGAAAAATCACTTGCAACGACGAAATCGCCCAAAACTATTTGTGAGTTACACATCTTCGCGATCAACGCATCACATTCATTATATAGTTGCATGATCGCAACATTGCATTCATTAGGCAGTTGCATGATCACAACATCACATTTATTAGGCAGTGGCGAGTTGTGTGTAATCAGCGAGTCATGAGCCACATGCACATAAACATATGCGTGTAATCAGCTAGTCAAAAGCCACATGCACATTCCCACGAGACATAATATGTAACAAATATTAACTAAATAAATAATTCTAACTCTACTTCATTAAGCAAAAATTTCTTGAGAATATGCATTTTAACACTAAGTTTTCTTCCCCTCACCTCAAATCTTTTCATTTGCTAGCAAAAGACGTTGTCAGTTTTTAATAAGTTGCAAAAAAAATGAACTAAAACATTCGGAACCAAAACATTGGATTGTATGTTTTGGTCATTTGATTTATAACAGAACTAAATATTCATGCCCATATCAACGGGGATCGATTCCTATAGTCCCTTGCTGCCATAGGGCAGCGACTAAAAACATGAAATTAATATGAGAGGACTTAAAGCGGCGGGTGTGGAAATGAGCTAAAGAGTGAGACTAATGTTATGGTGGCCAACGCTCCCAGAGGGGCTACACACGAGGCTCATGACTACACTGCCACGTTTTCAAACACGTCGCAGTCAATGCAGGTAGCGGCATGAAATTCATCTCTGGTGGCGGCAGGAGCTTCACGACCAATCCTCAAACTCAAACCAGGAACGAACCAGAATGATACAGTACATCGCTGCGATACTTGCGGCAAAGCGTTGTGTTTGAAGGTGCATTAGGCGTCATGGAGTTGCGACGGAGAGAGACCGCCTCAGAAGAAGAAGAAAAACGGTGGAAATTGAGCGTTCCGGTTGGGCCGAAGGCCACGGAACTGGTGGTGAAAATGACCAGAAAGGGCGCCCATGCACCTACATCATCGCAGCCGGCGGGCTTTGCGGGCACGAACGAGAACGCAGCGATGGTGACAGGCTGTGGAGCGAGCCGAAATCTACGGCCGCAGGCAGAGTTTGGATTCTGTCTGCTCACGAACCTGAGTTGCAGACCGATGGAGGATTTTATCGTGGTGGAGTTCAGAGAGTTGGAGGACCGTGAGGTGGGGCTTTTCGGGATTTTCGATTCGCACGGCGGCGGAGAGGTGGGGCGGGCGCTGCAGCAGCTGCTTTTCCACAACATTCTTGCCCAGGGCTGTATGTGGGCGGACCCCGCTGGCGCCACTAGGGACGGCTACTTGCTCACGGACCGCTTGATCTTGGAGAGATGGCCGAGCGGCTCCGGCGGCAGCAGCGCGGTGACGGCAATGCTACTGGAGGGCGGGGGTCGCCTCGTGGTGGGCAACGTCGGGGACTCGTGGGCGGTGCTCTCGCATGACGAAGGGGAGGCGGTGCAGCTGACGGTGGAGCACGTGCCGTCCGAGGCGGTGGAGAGGGCCACGTAGAAATACGTGGCGGCGTCGTGAGCACTCTTCCGGGCGACATCAACAGGGTCGAAGGCCGGCTGGGTCTTGCCAGGAGCTTCGGCGATGGGCCCTTCAAGAAGCACGTGACTGCAAAGCCCGATATTTCCGACACGGCCGTGGAGTTGGTGGTCAAGGGGAGCAACGGGCTCTGGGCCACGGTGCGCAATGAGGAATGCGTGGATTTGGCGAGGCAAACGCTGAGGTCGGCGTCTCCGGAGTTGGCCGCCATGTCGGGAATTTCTGGTTATCCCAAACAGAATACAGTGGAAAAATCCTCTGTTTCCACTGTTCAGAATTTTCTGATAAATTCCGAAACAACAGAAATATGAACAGAGAGCAATACTCTGTTTTCTGATAATTCAAAAACTCAAAACCGAGCATAAAATAATGCTCTACTTTGCCTCAGGATCACAAAATGATCAAAATAACATTCTGGTTTTGACGCAGGAAAATACTCTGTTTTTAACTCAGAAAAACAGAAAAATTCGTTTGCTGGAAACGGTGTTTCAGCAACACAGTTTTTTTTCAGTTGCTGAAACAGGTGTTTCAGCAACGGTGTTTCAGCAACGTAAAAATTTTGACGTCAAGTATTTTTGAGTTATGAGCTGTTTCAGCAACTAAAAAAAATTTTGACGAAATAACTTTTGGTAAAACAGAAACGCACAGAAAGGAATTTCTATTTATGAAAGTAAACTAACTGATAAAATTAAGTCTTCCTCACATAGAGGGATTTCCACAACTGCTGTTATAAAACATCTTCCTCTTAACAGAGGGATTTACAATCTATGCTAAAGAGCATCTTCCTCTCAACAGAGGGATTCACCAAACTATGCTGAAAAGCATCTTCCTCTTGACAGAGGGATTACATCAGGAACGCTTCAGTTCCACACAACAACTATCTCATAAAATTTCAGCACTGCTATGAAAAATGGCTTCATTCATGTGAGCTCATGCTGCTGCACATTCTTTCTTAAAAACACAGAAATTACATTCCAACGCTGCTGCGCTATATTGCTAAACTCTTAACACTGCTGTGTGCTGCGTTTCCATATTCACTAACAGAAAACTATACTCACGCTGCTGCGTGCTCTCCTCTGCTCTCTATCTTTCTCTTTCACACATATATTTTACTTCTGTTTCTGTTTCTATTTATAGTGCAGGAAAGGTTCTTCACCGCCTTAACTTGCTGATGAAATATCTGCTGCTCATAATTAACAGATTTGATTTCTTGCTGTATTTCTTGAGTCGGTTGTGCTGAAACCCAAGACTGATAAGTGTTGCGGCTGGTACTTTCCTTCTCGGCCATGCTTCTTCTTTAATGCTGTTTGGTGAGCTGTTATGGCGCAGAGCCCAGATCTGATCTTCCTCCTCCTTTGGGAACACAAACAAGCAAACGGTGAAAAGATGGTAATAGCGGTGATTTAACAGATCGGGGGAAAAATGTGGGGCGCCGGATAAAGACAAATGAATAAAGTAAAACAGCTGTTGCTGCTGCACAGCAGTTGGAATTAATATTCCAACACTCCCCTTTTAATTTCAACTGCTGGGCGTTCAATCATACCCAGACATTTCATAAAAAAAACTCAAAACTTTTCTGATCCAATGGTTTGGTCAGAATATCAGCAACCTGCTCCTTCTCTGTTGTCATGGGAGATTTAATTCCATATCTCTTCCTTATAAGAAGATCTTCATCAAAGAATGACTGTCAATACAGTTCAGCAATAATGATAAAAAAAAATTACAGGCTCCCCTTTAATGTATGCATTATCTTCTTTCGGCAGAATCTTCTCAAAAGAAACTTAGATCGGCTAGAGAGCTCAAGGGACTTTCGGACTGTGTTTTCTTCCTCCTCCATACTTGTGTAACTTTCTTCTTTTGCATGGGTTTAGCTTGTGTAAAGGCCCATGTCAAGTTACAGTCACGTGCCATATGCCCAATGTTATGACACTTGAAACATTCAACATTGTTCATGAATAAAAATTCATGATTTCTTTTTGCAAAATTGTTTCTTGGAGATTGTCGGAGACTGCAACATCTATCTCTATGAGCTGCTCTGCAGTCTTTTGCCATATGACCAAAGTTTGAACAACAATAACAATAACCAAAAAATGAACTTTGATACCTGGTATATGGAGGTTTCCTTGATGTACTTCCGAAGCCTTTCTGCCTTGAAATTCTTTGCTGATAACCATTGCCTCTCGCATCTTTGTCGTCATCAACATTTCTTCTTGGAGCTAGTTTTCTATTTGGAGTAGAATTTCTTCTATTGCAGCCTTGATTTTGCTCCTTGCCTTTGCTGGAACTAGGGGCATCACAATTTCTTTCTACTTTCTTCACATCTCCTTTGCTTAAAGCATTTTCATACTTGTTTGTGGGTTCACGTACATACCCCAGTCCTGACTTATCATATGGAGATCTGTGATAGCTGAGCATATCATCCAAGGCTTGAGAGCTCTTCATGATTTTGTTCATCCCTTCAACCTTTTTTCTAAGGAGGACAATCTCTTCTTCTAACTTTTCACATTCATCATTCTTCTTTGTAAGTTGTTTCTCAGTTTCTTCCTTGCTACAAGTAGCTTCAGCTGATACTATTTTAAGAGAGATAATATCTGTCTTCATTTTGGAGATTTCTTCATCTTTTGCTTGACTGCTCTCCATTCTCTTCTCAGCTTCTTGTGCCTGCTTCCTGGCTTCTTGTAATTCAGACTTAAGGGAGGAGACCTCTACCTTGTACTGTCCAATCTCTTCTACAAGTTTGTTCACTCTCTTGTGCCTTTGTTCAAGTTGATTTGACAAGATATCTTCCTGCTTCCTTGCTTTATTCAACTGATTTGTCATGGATATGACTTCTTCATGATGCTTCCTTTTGCTTTGATCAAGTTCCTTCTTAAGCTTGGCGAGCTCTTCATCTCTTTCTTGTACTTGAAGTTTGATGAGGTCAACCTTCTCATTTTCAGCTTCTATGATGGGTTCAGAATTTTCTTCTTGACTGATTGTCGTGGTCAGTGCTCCCTTTGCATGAAGGTCATGAAGTTTGTCCCATATATCCTTTGCTGATGAATATTTTCCTATATTTTTCTTTAAAGAATCAGGCAGCCCATCCAAAATTGTCTTTGCTGCTTTTGCATTGCACTCCTTGGATTCTCTATCCATCTTGCTATCATCAATCACTGATTCCCAAATTTCAATCCCTTGAGACTGTAAGACAGTCCTCATTTTTATTTCCCACATATCAAAATTTCCATTAAATCTTGAAGCCTCAAATAGAATGCTTTCAAGTTGATTGTCTTCTATTTTGGGAGTAGAGGGAGACACATTCTTAGCAGGATTGGTGACTTTCTTCTTTGACCTTGCCAT
Source organism: Pinus tabuliformis (assembly GCA_031772625.1). Classification (NCBI taxonomy): domain Eukaryota; kingdom Viridiplantae; phylum Streptophyta; class Pinopsida; order Pinales; family Pinaceae; genus Pinus; species Pinus tabuliformis. The sequence goes on along the minus strand of CM062819.1, from coordinate 1,125,808,400 downwards.
TTGACTGAGTATTTTAAAATAACTGATTGTTTCTTCAACAGCAACACAAAAGAAATTCTTGAGAAATACCTTATATTTTTCTTGGCTGAGTCTTCACGCTGCTGGAGAAGTTGCTGCTGCAAGAAATCTTCCTTCAGCTTCTTTGACGCCTTCAAAGAGCCTGGTCAAGCTCTGATACCATGTCGGGAATTTCTGGTTATTCCAAACAGAATACAGTGGAAAAATCCTCTGTTTCCACTGTTCAGAATTTTTTGATAAATTCCGAAACAACAGAAATATGAACAGAGAGCAATACTCTGTTTTCTGATAATTCAAAAACTCAAAACCGAGCATAAAATAATGCTCTACTTTGCCTCAGGATCACAAACTGATCAAAATAACATTCTGGTTTTGACGCAGGAAAATACTCTGTTTTTAACTCAGAAAAACAGAAAAATTCGTTTGCTGGAAACGGTGTTTCAGCAACACAGTTTTTTTTCAATTGCTGAAACAGGTGTTTCAGCAACGGTGTTTCAGCAACGTAAAAATTTTGGCGTCAAGTATTTTTGAGTTACGAGCTGTTTCAGCAACTAAAAAAAATTTTGACGAAATAACTTTTGGTAAAACAGAAACGCACAGAAAGGAATTTCTATTTATGAAAGTAAACTAACTGATAAAACTAAGTCTTCCTCACATAGAGGGATTTCCACAACTGCTGTTATAAAACATCTTCCTCTTAACAGAGGGATTTACAATCTATGCTAAAGAGCATCTTCCTCTCAACAGAGGGATTCACCAAACTATGCTGAAAAGCATCTTCCTCTTGACAGAGGGATTACATCAGGAACGCTTCAGTTCCACACAACAACTATCTCATAAAATTTCAGCACTGCTGTGCAAAATGGCTTCATTCATGTGAGCTCATGCTGCTGCACATTCTTTCTTAAAAACACAGAAATTACATTCCAGCGCTGCTGCGCTATATTGCTAAACTCTTAACACTGCTGTGTGCTGCGTTTCCATATTCACTAACAGAAAACTATACTCACGCTGCTGCGTGCTCTCCTCTGCTCTCTATCTTTCTCTTTCACACATATATTTTACTTCTATTTCTGTTTCTATTTATAGTGCAGGAAAGGTTCTTCACCGCCTTAACTTGCTGATGAAATATCTGCTGCTCATAATTAACAGATTTGATTTCTTGCTGTATTTCTTGAGTCGGTTGTGCTGAAACCCAAGACTGATAAGTGTTGCGGCTGGTACTTTCCTTCTCGGCCATGCTTCTTCTTTAATGCTGTTTGGTGAGCTGTTATGGCGCAGAGCCCAGATCTGATCTTCCTCCTCCTTTGGGAACACAAACAAGCAAACGGTGAAAAGATGGTAATAGCGGTGATTTAACAGATCGGGGGAAAAATGTGGGGCGCCGGATAAAGACAAATGAATAAAGTAAAATAGCTGTTGCTGCTGCACAGCAGTTGGAATTAATATTCCAACACTCCCCTTTTAATTTCAACTGCTGGGCGTTCAATCATACCCAGACATTTCATAAAAAAAACTCAAAACTTTTCTGATCCAATGGTTTGGTCAGAATATCAGCAACCTGCTCCTTCTCTGTTGTCATGGGAGATTTAATTCCATATCTCTTCCTTATAAGAAGATCTTCATCAAAGAATGACTGTCAATACAGTTCAGCAATAATGATAAAAAAAAATTACAGGCTCCCCTTTAATGTATGCATTATCTTCTTTCGGCAGAATCTTCTCAAAAGAAACTTAGATCGGCTAGAGAGCTCAAGGGACTTTCGGACTGTGTTTTCTTCCTCCTCCATACTTGTGTAACTTTCTTCTTTTGCACGGGTTTAGCTTGTGTAAAGGCCCATGTCAAGTTACAGTCACGTGCCATATGCCCAATGTTATGACACTTGAAACATTCAACATTGTTCATGAATAAAAATTCATGATTTCTTTTTGCAAAATTGTTTCTTGGAGATTGTCGGAGACTGCAACATCTATCTCTATGAGCTGCTCTGCAGTCTTTTTCCATATGACCAAAGTTTGAACAACAATAACAATAACCAAAAAATGAACTTTGATACCTGGTATATGGAGGTTTCCTTGATGTACTTCCGAAGCCTTTCTGCCTTGAAATTCTTTGCTGATAACCATTGCCTCTCGCATCTTTGTCGTCATCAACATTTCTTCTTGGAGCTAGTTTTCTACTTGGAGTAGAATTTCTTCTATTGCAGCCTTGATTTTGCTCCTTGCCTTTGCTGGAACTAGGGGCATCACAATTTCTTTCTACTTTCTTCACATCTCCTTTGCTTAAAGCATTTTCATACTTGTTTGTGGGTTCACGTACATACCCCAGTCCTGACTTATCATATGGAGATCTGTGATAGCTGAGCATATCATCCAAGGCTTGAGAACTCTTCATGATTTTGTTCATCCCTTCAACCTTTTTTCTAAGGAGGACAATCTCTTCTTCTAACTTTTCACATTCATCATTCTTCTTTGTAAGTTGTTTCTCAGTTTCTTCCTTGCTACAAGTAGCTTCAGCTGATACTATTTTAAGAGAGATAATATCTGTCTTCATTTTGGAGATTTCTTCATCTTTTGCTTGACTGCTCTCCATTCTCTTCTCAGCTTCTTGTGCCTGCTTCCTGGCTTCTTGTAATTCAGACTTAAGGGAGGAGACCTCTACCTTGTACTGTCCAATCTCTTCTACAAGTTTGTTCACTCTCTTGTGCCTTTGTTCAAGTTGATTTGACAAGATATCTTCCTGCTTCCTTGCTTTATTCAACTGATTTGTCATGGATATGACTTCTTCATGATGCTTCCTTTTGCTTTGATCAAGTTCCTTCTTAAGCTTGGCGAACTCTTCATCTCTTTCTTGTACTTGAAGTTTGATGAGGTCAACCTTCTCATTTTCAGCTTCTATGATGGGTTCAGAATTTCCTTCTTGACTGATTGTCGTGGTCAGTGCTCCCTTTGCATGAAGGTCATGAAGTTTGTCCCATATATCCTTTGCTGATGAATATTTTCCTATATTTTTCTTTAAAGAATCAGGCAGCCCATCCAAAATTGTCTTTGCTGCTTTTGCATTGCACTCCTTGGATTCTCTATCCATCTTGCTATCATCAATCACTGATTCCCAAATTTCAATCCCTTGAGACTGTAAGACAGTCCTCATTTTTATTTCCCACATATCAAAATTTCCATTAAATCTTGAAGCCTCAAATAGAATGCTTTCAAGTTGATTGTCTTCTATTTTGGGAGTAGAGGGAGACACATTCTTAGCAGGATTGGTGACTTTCTTCTTTGACCTTGCCATTTGACTGAGTATTTTAAAATAACTGATTGTTTCTTCAACAGCAACACAAAAGAAATTCTTGAGAAATACCTTATATTTTTCTTGGCTGAGTCTTCACGCTGCTGGAGAAGTTGCTGCTGTAAGAAATCTTCCTTCAGCTTCTTTGACGCCTTCAAAGAGCCTGGTCAAGCTCTGATACCATGTCGGGAATTTCTGGTTATTCCAAACAGAATACAGTGGAAAAATCCTCCGTTTCCACTGTTCAGAATTTTCTGATAAATTCCGAAACAACAGAAATATGAACAGAGAGCAATACTCTGTTTTCTGATAATTCAAAAACTCAAAACCGAGCATAAAATAACGCTCTACTTTGCCTCAGGATCACAAACTGATCAAAATAACATTCTGGTTTTGACGCAGGAAAATACTCTGTTTTTAACTCAGAAAAACAGAAAAATTCGTTTGCTGGAAACGGTGTTTCAGCAACACAGTTTTTTTTCAGTTGCTGAAACAGGTGTTTCAGCAACGGTGTTTCAGCAACGTAAAAATTTTGGCGTCAAGTATTTTTGAGTTACGAGCTGTTTCAGCAACTAAAAAAAATTTTGACGAAATAACTTTTGGTAAAACAGAAACGCACAGAAAGGAATTTCTATTTATGAAAGTAAACTAACTGATAAAACTAAGTCTTCCTCACATAGAGGGATTTCCACAACTGCTGTTATAAAACATCTTCCTCTTAACAGAGGGATTTACAATCTATGCTAAAGAGCATCTTCCTCTCAACAGAGGGATTCACCAAACTATGCTGAAAAGCATCTTCCTCTTGACAGAGGGATTACATCAGGAACGCTTCAGTTCCACACAACAACTATCTCATAAAATTTCAGCACTGCTGTGCAAAATGGCTTCATTCATGTGAGCTCATGCTGCTGCACATTCTTTCTTAAAAACACAGAAATTACATTCCAGCGCTGCTGCGCTATATTGCTAAACTCTTAACACTGTTGTGTGCTGCGTTTCCATATTCACTAACAGAAAACTATACTCACGCTGCTGCGTGCTCTCCTCTGCTCTCTATCTTTCTCTTTCACACATATATTTTACTTCTGTTTCTGTTTCTATTTATAGTGCAGGAAAGGTTCTTCACCGCCTTAACTTGCTGATGAAATATCTGCTGCTCATAATTAACAGATTTGATTTCTTGCTGTATTTCTTGAGTCGGTTGTGCTGAAACCCAAGACTGATAAGTGTTGCGGCTGGTACTTTCCTTCTCGGCCATGCTTCTTCTTTAATGCTGTTTGGTGAGCTGTTATGGCGCAGAGCCCAGATCTGATCTTCCTCCTCCTTTGGGAACACAAACAAGCAAACGGTGAAAAGATGGTAATAGCGGTGATTTAACAGATCGGGGGAAAAATGTGGGGCGCCGGATAAAGACAAATGAATAAAGTAAAACAGCTGTTGCTGCTGCACAGCAGTTGGAATTAATATTCCAACACTCCCCTTTTAATTTCAACTGCTGGGCGTTCAATCATACCCAGACATTTCATAAAAAAAACTCAAAACTTTTCTGATCCAATGGTTTGGTCAGAATATCAGCAACCTGCTCCTTCTCTGTTGTCATGGGAGATTTAATTCCATATCTCTTCCTTATAAGAAGATCTTCATCAAAGAATGACTGTCAATATAGTTCAGCAATAATGATAAAAAAAAATTACAGGCTCCCCTTTAATGTATGCATTATCTTCTTTCGGCAGAATCTTCTCAAAAGAAACTTAGATCGGCTAGAGAGCTCAAGGGACTTTCGGACTGTGTTTTCTTCCTCCTCCATACTTGTGTAACTTTCTTCTTTTGCATGGGTTTAGCTTGTGTAAAGGCCCATGTCAAGTTACAGTCATGTGCCATATGCCCAATGTTATGACACTTGAAACATTCAACATTGTTCATGAATAAAAATTCATGATTTCTTTTTGCAAAATTGTTTCTTGGAGATTGTCGGAGACTGCAACATCTATCTCTATGAGCTGCTCTGCAGTCTTTTGCCATATGACCAAAGTTTGAACAACAATAACAATAACCAAAAAATGAACTTTGATACCTGGTATATGGAGGTTTCCTTGATGTACTTCCGAAGCCTTTCTGCCTTGAAATTCTTTGCTGATAACCATTGCCTCTCGCATCTTTGTCGTCATCAACATTTCTTCTTGGAGCTAGTTTTCTACTTGGAGTAGAATTTCTTCTATTGCAGCCTTGATTTTGCTCCTTGCCTTTGCTGGAACTAGGGGCATCACAATTTCTTTCTACTTTCTTCACATCTCCTTTGCTTAAAGCATTTTCATACTTGTTTGTGGGTTCACGTACATACCCCAGTCCTGACTTATCATATGGGGATCTGTGATAGCTGAGCATATCATCCAAGGCTTGAGAGCTCTTCATGATTTTGTTCATCCCTTCAACCTTTTTTCTAAGGAGGACAATCTCTTCTTCTAACTTTTCACATTCATCATTCTTCTTTGTAAGTTGTTTCTCAGTTTCTTCCTTGCTACAAGTAGCTTCAGCTGATACTATTTTAAGAGAGATAATATCTGTCTTCATTTTGGAGATTTCTTCATCTTTTGCTTGACTGCTCTCCATTCTCTTCTCAGCTTCTTGTGCCTGCTTCCTGGCTTCTTGTAATTCAGACTTAAGGGAGGAGACCTCTACCTTGTACTGTCCAATCTCTTCTACAAGTTTGTTCACTCTCTTGTGCCTTTGTTCAAGTTGATTTGACAAGATATCTTCCTACTTCCTTGCTTTATTCAACTGATTTGTCATGGATATGACTTCTTCATGATGCTTCCTTTTGCTTTGATCAAGTTCCTTCTTAAGCTTGGCGAGCTCTTCATCTCTTTCTTGTACTTGAAGTTTGATGAGGTCAACCTTCTCATTTTCAGCTTCTATGATGGGTTCAGAATTTCCTTCTTGACTGATTGTCGTGGTCAGTGCTCCCTTTGCATGAAGGTCATGAAGTTTGTCCCATATATCCTTTGCTGATGAATATTTTCCTATATTTTTCTTTAAAGAATCAGGCAGCCCATCCAAAATTGTCTTTGCTGCTTTTGCATTGCACTCCTTGGATTCTCTATCCATCTTGCTATCATCAATCACTGATTCCCAAATTTCAATCCCTTGAGACTGTAAGACAGTCCTCATTTTTATTTCCCACATATCAAAATTTCCATTAAGTCTTGAAGCCTCAAATAGAATGCTTTCAAGTTGATTGTCTTCTATTTTGGGAGTAGAGGGAGACACATTCTTAGCAGGATTGGTGACTTTCTTCTTTGACCTTGCCATTTGACTGAGTATTTTAAAATAACTGATTGTTTCTTCAACAGCAACACAAAAGAAATTCTTGAGAAATACCTTATATTTTTCTTGGCTGAGTCTTCACGCTGTTGGAGAAGTTGCTGCTGCAAGAAATCTTCCTTCAGCTTCTTTGACGCCTTCAAAGAGCCTGGTCAAGCTCTGATACCATGTCGGGAATTTCTGGTTATTCCAAACAGAATACAGTGGAAAAATCCTCTGTTTCCACTGTTCAGAATTTTCTGATAAATTCCGAAACAACAGAAATATGAACAGAGAGCAATACTCTGTTTTCTGATAATTCAAAAACTCAAAACCGAGCATAAAATAATGCTCTACTTTGCCTCAGGATCACAAACTGATCAAAATAACATTCTGGTTTTGACGCAGGAAAATACTCTGTTTTTAACTTAGAAAAACAGAAAAATTCGTTTGCTGGAAACGGTGTTTCAGCAACACAGTTTTTTTTTAGTTGCTGAAACAGGTGTTTCAGCAACGTAAAAATTTTGACGTCAAGTATTTTTGAGTTACGAGCTGTTTCAGCAACTAAAAAAAATTTTGACGAAATAACTTTTGGTAAAACAGAAACGCACAGAAAGGAATTTCTATTTATGAAAGTAAACTAACTGATAAAACTAAGTCTTCCTCACATAGAGGGATTTCCACAACTGCTGTTATAAAACATCTTCCTCTTAACAGAGGGATTTACAATCTATGCTAAAGAGCATCTTCCTCTCAACAGAGGGATTCACCAAACTATGCTGAAAAGCATCTTCCTCTTGACAGAGGGATTACATCAGGAACGCTTCAGTTCCACACAACAACTATCTCATAAAATTTCAGCACTGTTGTGCAAAATGGCTTCATTCATGTGAGCTCATGCTGCTGCACATTCTTTCTTAAAAACACAGAAATTACATTCCAGCGCTGCTGCGCTATATTGCTAAACTCTTAACACTGCTGTGTGCTGCGTTTCCATATTCACTAACAGAAAACTATACTCACGCTGCTGCGTGCTCTCCTCTGCTCTCTATCTTTCTCTTTCACACATATATTTTACTTCTGTTTCTGTTTCTATTTATAGTGCAGGAAAGGTTCTTCACCGCCTTAACTTGCTGATGAAATATCTGCTGCTCATAATTAACAGATTTGATTTCTTGCTGTATTTCTTGAGTCGGTTGTGCTGAAACCCAAGACTGATAAGTGTTGCGGCTGGTACTTTCCTTCTCGGCCATGCTTCTTCTTTAATGCTGTTTGGTGAGCTGTTATGGCGCAGAGCCCAGATCTGATCTTCCTCCTCCTTTGGGAACACAAACAAGCAAACGGTGAAAAGATGGTAATAGCGGTGATTTAACAGATCGGGGGAAAAATGTGGGGCGCCGGATAAAGACAAATGAATAAAGTAAAACAGCTGTTGCTGCTGCACAGCAGTTGGAATTAATATTCCAATACGCCACTCAGCTGGCGGTGCTCGCTCGAGACCGGGGAAGCAACGCGACATCTCGTGCCTCGTCATTGCATTTCGCGAGCTTTGATTCAACACATCCGAATAATATTGTGGATTTGATGTTCAACTGTTATAATGTTTGTTTGATTATTCTGTGTGCTCCTTCGTATTATTAATGTAACTTCTTGTAAACGATTGGCAAATTTTGTGAACATTGTAAATGAAATCTCCCTAGACCATATGTTGCTAGGGAATTTTCAGACTTTATGGGAAAAGGCAGTTAATATACGACCCGGGTAGAGTGTAAAATTTTAAATTTGTGGCAGGCATTAAATTTAGATTTAAGAATATTTAGAAGAAACCATTTTTTAAAATACAACTATGTATGATTTAATATGGAGGAATTAATAGTAATATAGAATTAAGTATTCATTTAAAAGTGAATTAAGTATATTAAGAGAGGATTAATAGTGATAGGGAATTAGGTATTTATTTAAAAGTGAACATCAAAATTCTTAACCTTATAATTACTTAGAAAAAGATTAACGCATATATTAGATAATTAATAAAAAATGTTAAAACATATGTATTGCGTAATTAATAGTTTGTTTAGCAAACTCAAAGTCAAATAATTAATAAAAAAGCCATGGCAGATAATTAAGGTTTTGTTTAACGAAATCAAAAGCCATTTGGAGGATAGATATGTTGGCATTATGGTTCAAGTGTTGTCCTTGATGGCAACTCACTCAGTGGATGGTACAGGTGCTCAAAGGTTAGTACAGGTGATGGCAACTCAATCAGAAGACAGATCTCAGTACAGCATGGCAAGAAAGCTCATACACGCTCTTTCGTTAAGACCAAGTCGCGTGTACACGCAAGTTAGATTCAGAAAAAGCGCGTGTATGTGGAAAGGTTCCTTTGGTTCATGGTGGTTAGACCTTGGAAGTTGTGCCTATGATTTCGGACCATTATGTCTCGACGGGCGTGTCGATCCCTAGTTTTAAAGTTGATGGTATTGTGTTACTATGGTTTTGGCTCTTGGTATTGAGAAAGGCCTAAGGCTATATAAGGAGAAGAAGATCATTAGGCAAAGATCATCTTTCGACAAGGCATGAATATCTAAGAGAGAAAGAGATCTGATATGCAGGTTCTGAGTTGGTTGATCTGAGCTAAGGAGAGATCTCATCGGTTGATGGAGAACTAGATCTAAGGAGAGATCGGGATCAAATGGTTTGAAATGCACTATCATGATATGGTTGATTATGCGTATTTCTAGATCTGCATATTGTCGCAATGTTACGTTCTGAGTCTAACTAATATCTGGTACAGCTGCAAATTGAGAAAGTTTATTTTTAGATCTGTACGCAGGTTGGATTCGGTAAAAGCGCGTGTATACGCGGTTTCTGCTCATTAAAGTAGCGTATATCTTTTGAAGCTTGATTTGAGTTTACAGTGGGGTCTGACTGTTATTACAGAGTTCTGTAGTCTGCTCTGTGTTCTGGTAACTGGTGATTGACAGGGTTCAGTGGTTCAGTGATTCAAAGTTGGGTTGTTTTATGCTTCAATGATCTGTTGTGAAAATTGAATGAATTGTGGTCCTCAGATTGTAATGTTGTGCTTCAGGAATATCCAAGTCTGAAAATGTATGAAAAGTGATACCTGGAAGAAGGAAGATTGTAGGTCAGCACCTACGTACTAGTATCTTGGCTAGTACAAAAGAAAAGGGGGTTGGAGCTCCCTTCCAAGGAAGTTTGGAGAACGAGAGAAGGTTGAAGCCTTCTGCAGGTTGTAGCCTGCGTACTGGTATAAGGCTGCACCAGTACAAAAGATTGTAAACTGAAGTTTCATATTAAGAAAGATAGAGACAACTTGCAGCAGGTGGTTTTCACCCACATTGGGTTTCCACCTTATATCTTGGTGTTCATGTGTGTGGCTTTTTATCTGTTCTGTTATACTGCACATGTTTACTGTTAATATGATGAATAATGTCCTGATGCACTTAATTGAAGAATAAGCCAACTAAATTGTGAGTTTTCTGCTTATACGCTGTTTTACTTCGTCACAGTAGCGTGTACACGCTGGTTCACTTAACTGAAGTAGCGTATATGTTTTTGGGCATTTGAAAAGTTTGATTAATCTGATAATACTGATTCACCCCCCCTCTCAGTATTATTTCCAACAATTGGTATCAGAGCAGGTCCTTCAGAGAAGCTTGATCGCTTGAAGGAAGATCATTCATCATGAGCAACTACGAGAAAGAAGCATCAATCAGGCCACCGGTTTTTGATGGAACAAATTTCAATTATTGGAGGGTAAGAGTTACTGCATATCTTCAATCTCTTGGTACAGAAGTTTGGGACATTGTAGAAACAGGCTATGCTTTTCCTTCAGCTACTCCTACAGATCCAGCTGAGAAAAAGGCATATGAAACAAATGCAAAAGCAGTCAATACTCTATTAGGAAGTATATCTCAAACAGAATTCATGAAGGTCATGCACTTCAAATCAGCAAAAGAAATATGGGACAAAATGATCACTAGCTATGAAGGAGATGAACAGGTAAAGCAAGCTAAACTTCAAACACTCAGGATTCAATATGAGACTCTCAAGATGTATAATGATGAAAGTGTGGCTAATTATTTTCTTCGGGTAGATGAGATTGTTAATTGTATGAAAAATTTGGGTGAAGAAATAAGAGAAACTATAGTAGTTCAAAAGATTCTAAGATCTTTATCTCCCAAGTTTGAATCCAAAGTATCTGCAATAGAAGAAAAAGAAAATCTCCGTGTTCTCACTATGTCTCAGCTACATGGAATTCTAACCGCTTATGAAATGAGAAAGGGAGGTCCATCTGACAGAAGGGAAGCTGCTTTTAAGGCATCAGGAAAAGAAGATTACTATGAAGCAAGCCATGTTCCAGAAGAAGAGGAAGAGGAATCAAATTTTGTCAGAAATCTTCAAAGGGGTTCTGGAAGGTTCAGAGGTAAGCTACCTTTCAAATGCTTTGCTTGTGGGAAAGTAGGTCATTATGCTGCAAAATGTCCTTATAAGGATAAAGGAAAAGAACCTGCTAGATGGAACAAGAAACAAAGTGCAAATAGGAAAAGCTACTACACCCATGAAGATAGTGATGGCTTATCAAACAGTGATGAAGATGAACAAGGTAATAAATATAAGCTGTTAATGGCATTTGAAGATGATGATTATGAGGATGCTATAGATGTGGATAATCTCTATAATGAAATCACTAGACTCAAGAGAGGCATAGAAGAAAAGAATGTGATCATTGATACTTTGCAATTTCAAATTGATGAAAAGGAAAAACATCTTGAAAAACTAGAAGGTGAAATTGTTGGTCTCAGAAAAGAAATTGAGAAAACAAAAGCTATTAATCTTAAATTTGTCAAAGGATCTGAAACTTTGGATGAGATTATCAGTGTGCAGTGGTCTCCTCTAAACAAGACAGGTTTGGGCTATAATGGAGAAACCTCTCAAGCATCCACCTCAAAAAGTTATCTTGATGCAGCAAGAGGAAATGAGCGGAAGAACAATGAAGATAATCAGGTAAAGCAGGGACGAGTTACAAACAGAAACTATCAGGGACAATCCTCCTTAAGGATGAACAAAAGCTACAACCAACCACAGGTAAAATCTTCTCAGTTTGGCTCAAGAATAGATGAAAATAGAAATTACAATCAGTTGGCTGGTAGATTCAATAACCGCAGAAGCTTCTTCAATGGACAATGCTTTTCTTGCCACAACTTTGGTCACAGAGCAGCTCAATGTGTTGCATATAAAACAATCATGACTAGGGAAGCTCAAAAACAAAGAAGTATGACAGGGATTACAAAAAGGACCTATAACATCTTTTCGGTGCTTGAAAATGAAGTTGAATGTTCTATTTGCAATAATTTTGGTCATAAAGACTCTGAATGCAGGAGCAGGTTTCAGGAGAAAAAGGAACAAGCCACAAGCACCAAAACATGGAGAATAAAGGAACCTCAAACAGAAAGATGTGGGATAGCATTTTATGCAGAAGGACAGGAAAATCTATGGTACATTGACAGTGGATGTTCGAAACATATGACAGGTGATAAAGAAAAACTTGAATCTTATTCTACTTTAGAAAAGGGAAAGAAAGTTTCTTTTGGAAATGATACTCCTGCAACTATAAAAGGAAAAGGTATTGCTCCTTTGAAAGAAAAGGTCAAGGCTGGAAATGTTTTGTATGTTGATGGATTGAAGCATAATCTTCTAAGTGTCAGCCAGATGTGTGATCAAAAAACAGAGGTTATTTTCAGATCGAATGGATGTCTTGTTCGTGATCTTGATACAGGTAAAACAGTTCTCAAAGGCAAAAGAACTCCAAATAATCTGTACATATTTGAAGAAGGACAACAACAATGCTATCTTAGCAAGGATGAAGAGCACTGGTTATGGCATCGAAGGTTGGGACATCTAAGCTTCTCACAAATAAGGAAAGCATGCAAATATCAGGCAGTTCGCGATCTTCCAGATATCAAAATTCCAGACAACACCATATGCAAATCTTGTCAGTTTGGAAAGCAGACCAGAACTAACTTTCCAGAGAAGGAAGGATCAGCTAGCTTGCCTCTTGAGCTAGTCCATACAGATGTATGTGGTCCATTTAGGAAAAGGACACCTCGAGGGGAAGAATATCTGATATTATTCATTGATGATTTCTCAAGGTTTGTTTGGTTAGGGCTTATGAAGCACAAAGATGAAGCATTCGAAAAATTCAAATCCTTCAAAGCATTGGCTGAAAATGAATCAGGACACAAAATCAAGTGCCTCAGATCTGACAGAGGTGGGGAGTTCACATCAAATGAATTTTTTGATTTCTGCGATGAACATGGGATAAGAAGAGAATTCTCTACAGCTAGAACTCCTCAGCAAAATGGGGTTGTGGAAAGAATGAACAGAACTATCCAACAAATGGCTCGTGCTATGCTCGATGAATCAGGTACTCCTGCAACCTTCTGGGGAGAAGCCGCACATGCTGCTGTTATCATTCTTAACAAAACAAATGTTCGAGTAAACAGCACTCAAACACCTCATGAGCTTTGGAGTGGTAAAACTCCTTCCGTGAAGCATTTCAAAATCTTTGGGAGCAAATGTTATATTAAGAATACTGATGAGCAACTTGGCAAACTTGAACCTAGAGCAGATGAGGGCATTCTTCTTGGTTATTCTCCACATAGCAAAGCATACAAGTGCTACAATAAAAGACTTGGCAGAATTGTTGACAGTATTGATATAGTGGTTGATGAGAAGGGATATATTCCTAGGCAAGTTCATCATGAAGAAGATGAAGGTTACTCTCAAAGGCGAAATGATGAAGAAGAAGAACCTCAAGAAGAAGAAGAATCTCAAGAAGAACCAGAGGAGCAGACAAGAATAGAAGAGAAGACTCCATCCAGATATGTCCAAAAGAATCATCCAGAAACTCAGATTGTGGGGCAGAAAGAAGCAGGAGTACAAACAAGAAGGACACTTGCAGAAGCTTCAAGCTACTTGGCTCTACTCTCCTCCATTGAACCACAAAATGTGAAAGAAGCATGCAAAGATGAATGTTGGGTCAAAGCAATGGATGAAGAACTTGAGCAAATCGAAAGGAACAACACTTGGGAATTAGTTCCTAGACCAAAAGATAAGAATGTAATAGGAACAAAATGGGTCTTCAAGAATAAGTTAAATGAAAATGGAGAAGTAATTAGAAACAAGGCCAGACTTGTTTGTAAAGGGTATGCACAGCAAGAAGGAATAGACTTTGAAGAGACCTTTGCTCCTGTGGCAAGACTAGAGGCCATCCGAATGTTCCTTGCTCTCTCAAGCTTTCAAAACTTCAAGGTATTTCAAATGGACGTGAAATCAGCCTTCCTGAATGGAGACTTAGAAGAAGAAGTATATATTGAGCAGCCAGATGGGTTCATTCTTGGGAATGATCCAAACCTTGTATGCAGATTGAAAAAGGCTCTCTATGGGCTCAAACAAGCTCCAAGGGCTTGGTACTATCGGTTGGACAAATATCTTCACCAACAAGGCTTTTCAAAAGGATCAGCAGATAGCAATCTCTATATAAAAGTTGAAAATAACAAATTGCTAATTCTTGTTGTTTATGTAGATGATATTATTTTTGGCAGCAATGAAGAAACTATGAGTCAAAACTTTGCCTTGGTTATGCAGAAAGAATTCGAAATGTCACTTCTTGGAGAATTGACATATTTTCTTGGATTGCAAATCCAACAAAATGAAGGAGGTATCTTCTTGTCTCAAACCAAATACCTCAAGCAGATCTTGAAGAAGTATGGCATGGAAGAGTCAAAACCAGTATGTACACCCATGGTTACAGGATGCAGCCTCAGTGCAAATGATGAATCAGCAGCAGTCCACCAACCCACTTATAGATCCATGATTGGGAGTTTGCTTTATTTGACAGGTACTCGACCAGATATTACACATGCAGTAGGAATGGTTGGAAGATTTCAAGCCAACCCAAAGGAAACTCATCTTCAGGCAGTCAAAAGAATCTTCAAATATCTTCAAGGGACCCAAAACTATGGCTTATGGTATCCTAGAAATACTGATCTCACTCTTCATGCTTACACAGATGCAGATTGGGCTGGAAGTGTGGATGATAGGAAAAGCACAAGTGGAGGTGCTTTCTTCATGGGTTCCAGATTAGTATCTTGGTTCAGCAAGAAACAAAGTTCGATTGCCTTATCTACAGCTGAAGCAGAATATGTAGCTGCAGCATCTTGTTGTACACAACTTCTTTGGATGATGCAGACCTTGCAGGACTTTCAAATCACTTGCACTCCACCTGTCTCTATCTTATGTGATAATACAAGTGCAATCAGCATTTCAAAGAATCCAGTCATGCACTCAAAGACCAAGCACATACCAATCAAGTACCATTTTCTTCGGGAACAAGTGCTTGAACAGAAGGTCAAGTTGGAGTATGTTCCTTCTAAGGAGCAAGTTGCTGATATTCTCACAAAACCACTGCCCAGGGAAACTTTTGAATATCTCAGACAAAAGCTGGGAGTAGTTAATGCTTCATCCTGTTGTTGAAATTTGTTTGTTCTACAGAAAAGTTGGTATACGCAGGTTACGGAAGTAATATGAGCGTATACACGCGGATTCATGGTGGGAAAGTCGCGTGTATGATGGACGCTTGTTGCAGAAAGAATATCCGCGTACATACGCTGTTTTATACAGGAGAAAACGCGTATATGAAGTTCTGAACAGCAAGGGAAAACTCTGAAGTTCTGAACAGCAATAGGAATGTCAGAATTATTCAGGCACAGTTTCAGGGAGTGCAACAGGCACAGGTTCAGGGGGAGCAGCTCAAAAGTCTCATAAAGCATTGTTGGCATTCAGATGTTTTTGGTTGTTGGTTTCAGGAGAAGGAGCTCAGAAAGAAATTCTAGTTGCTGATCTAACAAGATGTTTATCAGATGCTGCTGATGTCTTTCCTAAGTCTTGGTCTAGATCTGTTGTCTCTATGTCATGTATCTCTCTTGTCTCTTTTATGGTGTCAAGGTCATGTAACGGCCTTTGTTGGTTTCCCCACTATGCCTGGGATGAATGATGAAATGTTCATGTATTATCATGGTTAGGTGGATGAGTCAATATTGATGTATCCCCACTTGGTTGGGTGGATGAGTCATTTTTTTGTATATCCTCACTTAGTTGAGAAATGGATGTATGTATGAGTCTTTGGTGATAGGAAGGTCTTTTATGATGTATAGAGTCATGTTCTTCTTGAAGAACATCTTTTGCAGATCTTGCCTACAGTCAAGGGGGAGCACACTTGGAGATTTCAGCATGTACTCAGGGGGAGTATGGACAACAGTATGGACAGCAGAAGGATTACCAAGGAAGAGAATATCTTGGTCCTCCCTTTGCCCTTGATGTCAAAGGGGGAGAGTGACTTGGTGTGGTGGTTGCCATCAAGTCCAAAGGGGGAGATTGTTGGCATTATGGTTCAAGTGTTGTCCTTGATGGCAACTCACTCAGTGGATGGTACAGGTGCTCAAAGGTTAGTACAGGTGATGGCAACTCAATCAGAAGACAGATCTCAGTACAGCATGGCAAGAAAGCTCATACACGCTCTTTCGTTAAGACCAAGTCGCGTGTACACGCAAGTTAGATTCAGAAAAAGCGCGTGTATGTGGAAAGGTTCCTTTGGTTCATGGTGGTTAGACCTTGGAAGTTGTGCCTATGATTTCGGACCATTATGTCTCGACGGGCGTGTCGATCCCTAGTTTTAAAGTTGATGGTATTGTGTTACTATGGTTTTGGCTCTTGGTATTGAGAAAGGCCTAAGGCTATATAAGGAGAAGAAGATCATTGGGCAAAGATCATCTTTCGACAAGGCATGAATATCTAAGAGAGAAAGAGATCTGATATGCAGGTTCTGAGTTGGTTGATCTGAGCTAAGGAGAGATCTCATCGGTTGATGGAGAACTAGATCTAAGGAGAGATCGGGATCAAATGGTTTGAAATGCACTATCATGATATGGTTGATTATGCGTATTTCTAGATCTGCATATTGTCGCAATGTTACGTTCTGAGTCTAACTAATATCTGGTACAGCTGCAAATTGAGAAAGTTTATTTTTAGATCTGTACGCAGGTTGGATTCGGTAAAAGCGCGTGTATACGCGGTTTCTGCTCATTAAAGTAGCGTATATCTTTTGAAGCTTGATTTGAGTTTACAGTGGGGTCTGACTGTTATTACAGAGTTCTGTAGTCTGCTCTGTGTTCTGGTAACTGGTGATTGACAGGGTTCAGTGGTTCAGTGATTCAAAGTTGGGTTGTTTTATGCTTCAATGATCTGTTGTGAAAATTGAATGAATTGTGGTCCTCAGATTGTAATGTTGTGCTTCAGGAATATCCAAGTCTGAAAATGTATGAAAAGTGATACCTGGAAGAAGGAAGATTGTAGGTCAGCACCTACGTACTAGTATCTTGGCTAGTACAAAAGAAAAGGGGGTTGGAGCTCCCTTCCAAGGAAGTTTGGAGAACGAGAGAAGGTTGAAGCCTTCTGCAGGTTGTAGCCTGCGTACTGGTATAAGGCTGCACCAGTACAAAAGATTGTAAACTGAAGTTTCATATTAAGAAAGATAGAGACAACTTGCAGCAGGTGGTTTTCACCCACATTGGGTTTCCACCTTATATCTTGGTGTTCATGTGTGTGGCTTTTTATCTGTTCTGTTATACTGCACATGTTTACTGTTAATATGATGAATAATGTCCTGATGCACTTAATTGAAGAATAAGCCAACTAAATTGTGAGTTTTCTGCTTATACGCTGTTTTACTTCGTCACAGTAGCGTGTACACGCTGGTTCACTTAACTGAAGTAGCGTATATGTTTTTGGGCATTTGAAAAGTTTGATTAATCTGATAATACTGATTCACCCCCCCTCTCAGTATTATTTCCAACAAGATAAATTGCGTATAACTTTGAATTTATTATTATTGTTATTATTATTTTTTCATGGTGGGAAAACTTAACAATTTTTATTATCTTTTATTCACAAATGCACATGACCTCATTACTATTATTCAAGGAACTACCCGCTGGTGGTTGAAAAGGGGCAGGCTTGCTTTCACTCCTATCAGATGCCTCGGGGTCTTGCGCTATTAACATGTTTCCTTACATCTAAGCAAAATGACTTATTGTTATTTTAACTAACTTGTGTTTATGTATTTATATATAACTTTTAGTTAAAAAGGAAATTTTCACCCATTCATGATATAGATAAAAGATGGAGAGGTTGGAAGGGAGCTAGGGTTCTGCCGTATGGTAGAGTTGTGAATCACACATTGCAATCTAGCATGCTACTAGGCTGCCATGAGGAGCATCGTGTGAGGGATGCAAACCCCTCCTATAAAAATATTACCTCTAGAGATCATAGTTCAATGATGAAAGTGATTTAGAATGCATGTCATTGATCGACAATGAAAGCAATTTAGAATGTGTTTCATTAATCGACACTAAGGGCTAGCAGATTGTGAGGTAGTGGGGTTGATCAACAAGGTGAAAAGCCCTCTTTGGGAGTGCTTTTGGAAAAACTGCAATGAAGACATAGGTTTATCAAAAGTTTATTTAGGATCCAAAATATGAGTTAAGATACTCTGAGATTGCAAGTTATATATATCATACGACTCGTATCATACTTTGGTTTGCAAGTTTATATATCACATGAAATATCATACCTTGGTCTCCAATTTTATTCGAATTTTGTTGTTAGGAAGGCACTAGCATGTGGATCAAACATAAATGACAATCCAAAAGTCATAAAAATTTGATAGTTGGCACCGAGGGTTTTTTTCATAGTGATATTTGCAAATTTGGAAGACAATTAACAAGTCTTTAAAAATGGCCACAGATTTTCAACAATGCAAGTATGTTTATGAGATTATGGAAGGAGCAATATTGCCTTGAGGAGGAGGAATTCTTAGCAACACCAATTTGGGTACGACTCTTCTCATTACCATAGGAACTTTGGGAAGAAGAGATATTGGAAGACATAGGTAAAGCCATAGGAAGCTTTGTAAAACATCAAAGACCACAAAGTGAGGGAGATACACGTCCTATGCGGTGATCTATGTATATATGAATATATCACAACTATTGTCTACCTCAATAGGAATGTCTTATTAAGATTAGGCCTGGTAACAATTTCTAGACTATGAGCATGTACCTTTTAGATTTCGTCATTATCATGAATACATGCATCTCTTATACGATTTCTCGTGACACAAATGGAGATTTTGAAGGAGCAAGAAACAACAACAGATTTTGAGGGTTTCAGAAAAGTACCCTCAAGAAGAAGGAACAAAAGTGCTCCTTCGGATACACCCTCAGGGGAGCTCCCTCAGTCCAAAAATCAATTTTATGCCTTGGCAAATAACATGGACAGGGAAACCAATTAGAAGAACCCCCATGAAGTAGTGCTAAAAAGTGGGAGGCAAGACACGAAAAGGAAAACCCTTAAAGAAAATCATGAAAAACCTACGTCAAGAGAAGTAGGAATCCTAGATGCAAATGATGTTGTGGAGCAAGGACTAGAAGAAATAGATCTAGAGGAAATAACACTGTCAACTATGATTGAAGATTGGAAAGGAAAAGATCTCTAAACCGCCCCAGCACATCGAGAATCATAAGGGATCAACCTTCATAGTGTCTAGCTCTTCAATTTTGATTTTGGGTGTTTAGACACACACATTTAAGGATCCCCCAAGTAGCAGAAGGAAGGGAAAAAAAGGGCCATAGAAGAAACAAGGATCTAATTCAAGCAACAAGAGAAATGTTAGTCAATTATGGGAAATTGGGACTCTTATTAGAGGAATTTTCCTACAAAATATATCACTCTCAATGAAGATAATCTCATGGAATATTATAGGCCTTAATTTTCAAGGAAAGTACTAGAGGCTTCTAAGAGATCACATACGTGGTAAAATCCCTACAATCATGATGTTGTGGGAGACTAAATGTTCAAGTGAAAGAGTAAGCACCATAGCATCACAATGCTAGAGGGGTTGTGAATCGATTGTGTTAGAAGCCAGCATTCACATAGGAGGGCTAACAATATTGTGGAACCCAAGTGAGATAAACTTTCTGAACTTGATAGTATAATTTCAGGGTGATTCCAATCTGTAAGATCAACAAAAATAGGTTGTATCACGATGGTTTACGACCCTCATATAGCTTTAGAAAAATCCATATTTTTTCAAACTCTAGCCAACGTTAGGGCATTGCATCGAGATGATATATGGATAGTGGGTGGAGTGTAATATATCTCTTGGAGAGATTACCCTTGGGATGCAATTATGGGTTAGGGTTTTCAATAAACACATGAAATAATTGTATTTCATAGCAATGTTGCAGTAATCATCAATCCATAAAATAGTGAAGATATTTGGTGAATACACTAGTATAGTAAGAACCCAAGAAACAATTGATTCCACATGCAATCCACTATAAAGTAGGGTTGATTTAACAACCAAATAACAAACTTACAAAGATAAATAGTATCCCAATAGGGGTATCAACACAAACATAATTTCTAGGCTTACAAATTGTAGTTGTCCTCGTGTTGCCACAAAATCACACCAATAGGCCTCACTGCTACCTTGCACCCTTATTCACCTTTGTTTCCTTAGTCCCTAGTCAACCAACACCCTAAATTTATCCTTAAACCCTCGTTGTCTCCTGATCGTGGCCCTTTAGGCCACTCACTACCTCAGAAGATGACTTCTTGGCATTTTTCTACCCCATAAATTTAGATCTCAACCCTTCGTTTCCTCAGGAAGATATATACCAACCCTTTGTTGCCTCAGAAAGGTAAATTCCAACCCTTCACTACTTCAGGATGAGATACTTCAACCCTTTGCTGCCTCAGAAAGATAGACCCCATACTTTTGTTACCTTAGAAAGGTAGATACCAACTGTTTGTTGCCTCAAAAAGGTAGATTCCAACCTTTCACTATCTCAAAAGGTAGTCACTAACCCTTCGTTGCCTTAGAAGATAAAATCAATCAAAATTCAGTCTTGTAGTAATGAAAAGTGGAGATATTGGCTAGGGTGGAATATTTCACCACCGAAACCAATAAGAGAAAGGGGACTTAAGACCCTCTAAGAGTCTCAACCCAAAATGAAAAAGAATAATAACCCATGATGATCATAATGATTCTCTTCCCTCCTTTACATAGTTTCTCTTTGGGGCTTTTCCATCCTAAATTCAAATTTGAGTGACTTGCAAGTTTCCATCCATTTGATCCAATTTAATTTTTGTTATATAATGTTACCTCAATAAAATTAAATAATAATCCCCATTTTTGACATGACTATAGCCTATAGGGTTAGATAGGCTACTATGCCCTTCCTTGGGCAATTAATTCAAAGAGGACATTATAGTCCCCCCTTCCCGACATTGCTTATAGTCAAGAAACTACAAATTTAAGTGTTAAAACATCTATTCCTCTTCCCACATGGTATCCTCCTTAGGAAAGTGCTTCCACTTCAAAAGTATTCTGAGATCATCTTGCCCTTCAATCTCCTCTCTCGGACAACCATGATAGCTTCCCAAATCAAACTAACTGCCCCTCCTCATCCAAAAGGGGTAGTTCAATTGAACTAATATTTTTTTGACCTACTACCTTCTTGAGGCATGATATATGGAATACATTGTGGATTTTGCTCCCCTCCAGCAACTCCAACTCATAAGCTACTTCACCAATTCATCCAATTATTTTGTAAGGCCCATAAAATCTTGGTTTTGGTTTTTCTCCACCACTTTTCTTGAGTGAAGACTATCTATATGGCTACAATTTTAGGAAAACTAAATCTCCTACATTAAAGTTATGCTATACTCTATTATTGTCTACATACATCTTCTGCTAGTTATAGGTGGCCTGTAGATTCTCCTTAAGGACCTTAAGGAACTCCTATCTTTCTTGTATCCAATCGTTGGATTTTGGAGCCTTGCTATCCCAAAATGCCAAATCGACAAATGAGGAGAATCGTAACCATACAATGCCTTGAATGGGTTCATACCAATGGATATATGGTAACTTAGTGGTGCTGTAGAAATTCTCCTCGAGATGTAGCCATTTCATCCATTCCTTCTACTATCCTAACACATAGTTATGCAAATACTCCTCAATCCATTTATTCACAATCTCTATCTAGCCATTTATTTGAGGATGATAACTAGTACTAGGGGTCAACTTCATGCCCACGAATCTAAACACCTCATGCCAAAATGCACTACTAAACCTACTATCTCGATCACTAACTATATTTTTATGTATCCCAGGGAGTCTAAACACCTTATTGAAGAACAATTCTGCCACTTGTGTTGCCATATAATTTGTTGAGATCACAAGGAAATGTGTGAACTTGCTCAACCTATCAACTATCACGTAGATGAAATCCTTTCCCTCTTTTTGTAGACTTATTATAAAGTCCATTGATATTCTCTCCCACTTCTGCTTTGGAATTGGCAAGGGTTGTAGAAATCCTTAAAGAGTAGTACGCTTAGGTTTGTTCTACTGACAAGTCATGCACTCCTTTACATGCGTTAACACACCATCCTTGAGGCCTTTCCAAGAGAACCTTTCTATGATCTACATGTAAGTTTTGAAGAACCCTTGGTGCCCTGTTAGTGGTGTGTCATGTGTAGTCCTCAATATCTTCTATTTGAGTGTGGATTTAGGGACCAAATATAACATGCCTTTATATAAAATGACCTCATCTGTTACGTTTTACTTGTCATCTTGGATGATACCATCCATTAAATCACAAGAAAGCTTGTTTTTGTAATATTCTACCAAGATGAGGGATTTCCAATCTCTTGTGATCTCCATGAGTGAACACACAATCGGTTTCCTGGATAGTGCATAAACCATTATGTTCTTCTTTCCTTTCATGTACTTAGTATCAAAATCATAGGTCCAAATATTACTTATCCATTTATGTTGTATTTAATTCAAGTCCTTTTGGTCAATGATCCATAAAATGCCTTGGATATTCCATTAGACAGTTCGTCACAATAGATCTGATAATATTATATTCAAAATATGAGATTCTACACTATTACAGTTTTATTTAATTTCTAGATCTGTAGATTTTACTGTAGTTAGTTCATGCATGCAAATGGAAATTATGCAGAAAAGTAGATAATGATAAAATGAGCTCACACACGCATAAGACACAAGATATGCTCTCTGGGAAAACCTTTCAAGAGAAAACCCTATTGGAAGGTGAGGCTGCTTCGCTCTCTTTCTCTATCTAGAAATATCGCTGCAGGTACAAAGAAGTAATGTTTGTGGCCTATGGGCTACTACAATTCAAAAATTATCTCTGTGTGCTCTACCTCCTATCTATCTTGGCTATCTTTTCTCAACTATGGAACAAAATTCTCTCAAAAGAATGGAATGCCTCTTCCTCCTAGTGGTCGTTTATAACACAACCCGATCGCCTACTAGTGGTTAATTTTGACTACATTAACTCTTAACTAGAGTTACAATATAGAATCTTGTAGAGTCTTTTACATCACAAACACGTGGATAACCCCTTTTCCATAAATAATGGGGGCTGACGCGGTATCCTCCCGAACTATAGATGCGAAAATAGGGAGGTCAACTTCTAAGTGACATAACTTTTGCATACAGACTTTGATTGACGCGTTTCTTGCACCGTTGGAAATGTCTCTGTGTGTAGAATAACATGAAAATTTTCTCTTCTATGGAGGCAAATTTTTACCCCCAAAAAACGTCATTTGATGCCTCAAAACTTTCTCGGAAGATTTCAGACCCCATTTCCCAAACTAGATCCCGCTAGTAAAAATGGTCCCGTGAGCTTATTCCTCCACTTTTTCCACTCCAAATGCATCGATATGTATGAAAAACAATAGAATTATCTAATTCAGATCATTCCATGAAGTTTCGTAATTTGTTGTGATCTGCTTTGACCAAAAACTTCCCCCTTACTAACTACTATAGGAACTTCATCAAAGCATGCATGATGGAAATCATCTCTTTTTCATACATGGAATACATATTATTTAGATATCTGAGTTTCTGTCTTTCAAAGGCTATTGGGTGTTTATTCTACATTAGCACAAGTCATATCCTCCTCACCCGAAACATCACATTCCAATACAAAGGCTTGGATGAAGTCAAGAAGTACTAGAATTTGGCATGATCTCAGCACCTCTTTGAGCTTATTAAATTCCTTCTCTGACTCCTCTATCCACTTGAAAGTCCCTTTCTTTTTCAAGTGTATCGATGATGCACCTAACTAAGATAATCCCTTAATAAACCACATGCAATAGTTGCAAATCCCAAAGAATCACTGCAACTCAGTAAGGTTCCTAGGTATAGGTCAATCCATTATGGCTAATATCTTTTCTTGATGTACTTGTACACCCTACGCACTAATCACGTGGACCAAATAAATGATCTTGGTCATCTCAAACTAATACTTTGATTCCTTGGCACAAAGTGGTTGCTCCTTCATAATACCCAAAATCTCATCTAAATGTCCCAAATGCTCCTCCCATGTTTTGTTGTATATGAGGATGTCATCAAAGAATACCAATAAGAACTTCCTCAACTATTTGTTAAAGATGTGATTCATGCATGATTGAAATTTGGCTAATGCATTGGTCAACCCAAATGGCCTGACCAAAATTTCAAAATTCCCATAGTGGCATCTAAGGCTAACATATGAATCTTACTCTCAGACTCATATTTGATGATAACTTGATCAAATATCAATCTTAGAGAAATACATTGCTCCATGCAACTCATCCAGTAGCTCATTAATCCCGGGGATGGGGTACCTATTTTTGATGGTCTTCTTGTTCAAGGCTTGGTAGTGACTGCATATCCTCAATGTACCATCCTTTTTCTTCACCAAAACTATTGATAAGGTAGATGGACTTGAACTAGGTCTGATGAGGCCATGGTTAGCAATTATTTTATGGCCTTTTCTATCTCATCCTTGAATTTTTTTGGATCCCTGTAGGGTGTGGTGATCACTAGTTTGGTCCCCTCCTATAGCTCTATGGGGTGCTCAAAACCCCTATCAAGAAGTCTCCCTGTGGGAATCTCTCCAAAGACCTAGTTATGATGATTTATCAATAACTGAATATCTACATGATATTGTTGGCTACTATTTGATGACTTTTGACTCATAATTAGACATTCTTCTATGCAAGTTATATCCCCATCCACGAATATAGCCTCCATTCTCTTAGTTAATATAGTTCTAAGAGTGCCATTGGACATGCCTCTCAGCACTACCTTATTACCATTTGAGGCTGTTAATCCCAATTCCATTAACTAGTAGTTCATTGAGAACTTCCCCAATGAGTATAACCATTGTATCCCCAATACAACATTAGTATATGGAAGATCCACTACATATAATTAATCAGTAAATGTGTAATTTCCTAGTGTTACATTCAAGTGTGAAATCTTATGTGTGCATGTCATGTTGTATCCATCAACCACGATAACATTAACACCCTCAAAATATTCTATGGAAATAAATCTCTTTTCCACCAAGGTTGCACTAATGAAGTTGTGATTTTCCCTACCATTGACATATTGTCCCTATATGACCCTCCTAATCATGAAGGTGTAGTATCTAGGGACTCCATAAAGAGTGGTGATAGTATCACCATTAATCCCCATACAATGCCTCTCATACCCTTTAGCTTCCTCATGGGACTACTCCCCCTCTAAACAAAATAACTCATTTCTTGGCGCAAGAATTGTATATTCTTCATTATCATTGTCTGAAAACACCTCAATATAGTGGACCTTTCCCTTTCATCCCAAGGTTCCTTGCAACTGAAGCAAAGTTTCTTCCTTCTCAGCTCACTCTAAGTCTCATCATCTAACGTATTTGTCCCAACCCACTCTCCACCCTGAATGAATCTATATAATTGTTGCTATGATTAGTTTTCCTAACTGTAATGTTTACCCTATCCTCTGGGAGCATCCAAAAATCACATACTCACAGGATAACATGATGCACAACTCTAATACCACTGTTATATCCCTCTTGGAGAGATTACCCCTGGGATGCAATTCTGAGTTAGGGTTTTCAATAAACACATGAAAGAATTGTATTTCATAACAATGTTGCAGTACTCATCAATCTATAAAATAATGAGGATCTTTATTGAATACACAAGTAGTATAGTAAGAATCCAAGAAATATTTTATTCCACAAGAAATTCACTATAAATAAGAGCTAGTTCAACAAGTAAATAACTGAATTACAAATATCAACGGTCTCCCAATAAATGTATCAACACAAACATGATTTCTAGGCATACAAATTGTAGTCATCCTCTTGCTACCAAAAAATCACATCAACATGCTTCACTACTATCTTCACCTTTTTTTCTTCAGTCCCTAGTTAGGAAACACGTTGAATTTATCCTTAAACTCTCGTTGTCTCCTGATTGTGGCTCATTAGGCCAATCATTTCCTCAGAAGCTGACTTCTTGGCCTTTCGATGCCCCAAACATTTAGATCTTATCCCTCCACTACTTTATGAAGATATATAACAACCATTTGCTTCCTCTGGAAGGTAAATGCCAACCCTTTGCTTCTTAAGGGAGATAGAATTCAGCCCTTCGTTTCCTTAGAAAGAGAGATCCCAACCTTTGATTGCCTCAAAAAGGTAGATACCAGGCCTTCATTGTCTTAGAAATGTATATTCTAGCCTTTCATTAACTATGAAGGTAGATACTAGCCCTTCACTGCCTTAGAAGATAAATTTGGTCAAAATTCAGTCCTGTAGCAAGTAAAAGTGAATAGATTGTCTAGGGTTGAATCTTTCACCATTGAAACCAATCAAAGAAAGAGGTCTTAAAACCCTCCAAGAGCCTCAACCCAAAATAAAAGATAATAACAAACCATGATGATCATAATGATTCTCCTCCCTTACATAGTTTCTCTTTGGGTAATTTTCCTCATAAATTCAAATTTGAGTAACTTGCAAGTTTCCTTCATTTTTCCCCAATTTATTTTTTATTATCTAATGTTACAAAAGTAACATTAAACAATAATTCCCCATTTTTGAAATGATTATAGGTTATAGGGTTATATAGGCTATTGCGTCCTTCCTTCAGAAATTAATTCAAAGAGGAATACAAAAATGGAGAATCCAAAGGAACAAGCAACACTAATGGATTTTGAGGGTTTTAGAAAGGTACCCTTGAGAAGAAGGAACCAACGTGCTCCTACTTATGCACCTTAAGGGGAACCCCCTCAGTCCAAAAATTGGTTTGATACCTTGGTAAATAAAAAGGGCAAGTAAACCAATTAGAAGAACCCCTTTGAAGAGATGTTAAAAAAGGGGAGGCAATATAAGGAAAGGAAAAACCTATATCAAGAGAAGTATAAATCCTAGACACAAATGAAGATAAGGAGCAAGAAGGACTAGAGGAAATGGATCTAGATGAAATACCACTGTCAACTATGATTAAATATTGGAATGGAAAATATCCCCAAATCATGCCAGAACAATGAATGCAACTCCTTCATTAGATCTATCTGAAAGTGAGGAATCATAAGGGATCAACCATCAGAGGTTCTAGCTCTACAAATTTGATTTTAGGTGTTTAGGCACACAAATTTAAGGATCCTCCCAAGTAGCAAAAGGAAGGGAAAAAGAGGGGCTAGAAAAGAAACAAGGTTCTAATCCAAGAAACATGAGAAATGTTAGTCAACAATGGGAAAGTGGGAATATTATTAGAGGTGTTTGCTTCCATCCAACCTCACTCTTAATGAATATCATCTCATGGAATATTAGAGACCTTAACTGTCGATGAAAGTAGAGGCTTCTACATCTCATACATAGGGAACTCCTTACAATTGTGATGTTGTGGGGGACTAAATGTTCAAGTGAAAGAGTAAGAACCATAGCATCACAATGCTAAAGGGGCTTCGAATTGATTGCGTTAGATGCTACTGATCACAAAGAAGGGCTAACATCTTGTGGAACCCAAATGAGATAAAATTCACAGAATTGATAGTAGATCCATGTATAATTTTAGGGAGATTACAATATGTGGGATCAACAAAAACAAATTCTATCATAATGGTTTATGACACTCATGTAGCTTTAGAAAAATCTACATTTCTTCAAACTCTAGCCAAAGATAGGGCATTGCATTAGGATGATATATGGATAGTGGTTGGAGACTTCAATATCATTATGTTGTTGGATGAGAAAAAAAGTAGGATCTATAGAATGGAAGTATACTCCCACCATCTCAAGGATATAATGTTGTAGCTACAAATTAGAAATGTGGAGATATTAATGGCACCTTCACATGGAACAATAGAAGTGGAGGTAAGCACCAAATTGCTTCATGTTTGGATAGATTTCTTATTTCAAAATCACTTCTAGAAAGGGTTGTCTTTCTAGAAGAATCCATCCTTTTATGTGCAGGCTCACATCACTAGTTGATCTATCATGAAGTTGATATAAAAGTTATCCCTAAGAACACGCACTTTAGATTTGAAAGATTTTGGCTAAGAGACCCATTTTTTTTGGGAAAATACCAATCACGGTGGCAAGAAAAAATGTTCGTAGGAATTTTGCAATGTACAAATTTCAACAAAAAACTAAAATCTTTAAAGCTAATACAAAAAACTAGAACAAAGATGAGTTTGGAAACATTTTTCAAGCTAAGTAGGAGATGGAGGAAAAAACGTAGCAAGTTTACCAATGTATCATTTTAGAGGGGAGAATAGAGGAAATTTCTAAGGAGGAAGGAAAGTTGTTGATGCAACTAGAATATCGAAGAATGCAAGGATAAATTATGTGGAAGAAAAAATTAAGAATTCATTGGTTAAAGGAGGGGGAAAGCCAAATTTATCCACAAATCCTTGATCAAGAACATGCAACACTAGATATTCTCTCTAATTGATCAGGATGGGAGAAAGTTAACATACCCTAAATATATGGAACATGAACTAGTGGGATATTAGAACACTTTATTTGAGGAACCTCAACATAATAGATTGTAGGCCATAAGGAAAATCACAAAAAATATACCCCTAATCAATCAATAAGAACGTAATGAATCATTAATGAGAGAAATATCACTCATGGAAATTGAACAGAAAATCACGCACGTGCCTAAAAATAAATATTTGAGCTCAGAAAATTTTATAAATGATTTCTTTTAATCCCACTATCATTTTTAGGCTGTAAAATTATTGAATTAGTAGAAAAATATAGAGGAACAACCTCAATGCTTCCAACGCTCAATTCAACCTTACTCACTCTTGCACTTGAATTTGAGAGAGCTAATGATCCTAGAAAATTTTGACTGATATCTCTCTACAATGTGGTCTACAAAATCATTACAAAGGTGATAGATAATCGACCAAAACCTCATTATACCTTCTCTTATTTCTAAGGAACAAACCCATTATGTAAAAGGTTTTCATGTTTTAGATGGGATTGTGGTTTCTCATGAAGACATTCACTCTCTCAAGAAATTTAGGAAAGCATGAATGATAATAAAATTGGATATGTCAAAGGTTTTTGACAAGCTAAATTGGTCTTAATTATTCCATGTTCTTAAAGTGTTTGGCTTCTCCAATGCTTGGACAAATCGGGTGGTATCTCTCTCTTCCCCCCCTCCCTCTTCTCAGTTCTCCTTAATGGATCTCCTTCTTTCGCTCTCAAATCCTTTAGGGAATTTGCCAAGGAGACCCCCTCTCACCTTTCATTTTTATTTTAGTTGCAAAGGGCCTGGAACATACCTTGCAGGCTATAACAATTCAAGGTAATATTAAAGGTTTCCTTTTTGGGATGATATACTGGTGGCCCATCAACAATTTATGGATGACACAAAAGTTGATGGGTGTTCCTATGGTCAAGTGAGAAAACATGTTTAAACAAATCCTCAAGGATTTTATGAATGCTTTAGGATGGAAAAAGAAATATAGTCCCAACTCGTCTCTTCAACAACACTTAAGAGAAAACATAATATTCCATGCTCCTAAACTTGGAATATAGCCAACAACAACAAACACATCATTCAACAACATTGTTTATGAGAGATCATGGAAGGAAAATATGCACTCTTCTGGGAGGACTCTTCGTAAAAACACCCCAAACTGAGTGGGAATGTGGATCATATATGAATCGAAAACATCATAAGCTCTTGGGATGCTTCTCAGTAGAAAATGAATGGAAACCTTTGCTGGAGTCTACATGTTAGATAATCTAGAAAAATATTGTGGATTGGCCTCCAATCCTAGTTTGGGAAGGGTGGAAAAGGCTCTAGACAAAATTATAATACAGGAAAATCTTGATCTCAAAAGGATCAAATCAACTCCACTTGGGATATTGACTAAAAGTTTCATTTTCAGTCCAAGAAGCATATGATCTAGTATTAGGGCATGACTAGTTTCCTAAGTAGGCTACTTGGAAGAAAATACGGAGCCAAAAACTCATGCCTAAATTTGCACACTTTTTGTGGATTTTGGTGTGGCGCCAAGCATTAACTTGGGATAAGATGATATGAAAAGGATTTGAAGTTCACTAACTTTATTATCTATGTAGATTGAATCAGGAAAGTGCAGAGCATTTGTTTAACTCTTGCTCCATTTCACAATCCCTATGGACCCAATCCTCATTTATTTTTGGGCCAATCTGATAGAAATTTCTCCAACATCCTGGATACATTGAAAACTAGAGATCCTTAGCCTTTCATAAATTCATAGTTAATCGGCCCTGGGTTCTTCTCCTTGGTTTTTTTGCTATGGTTAACTTTGAAAGAACGTAATAATCATATTGTTATAGACATTTTAGGGCACTGCAACCCCAAGCATAAATGTCCATAAACCAAGGGCTCCTAAGTCCCTAAAGGTGTTGTTCCAACCCCTAGAATAACAAGGTCAACTAATCACAGCATCTACCAGAAGTTCTCCATGAAAAACTACTTAGAACTGGTCAAAACTGGACCATTTCACCTGCTCCATAGGCAAAGTGCATTGCATCCCACCTAAATACACACAATAGGTGTGCTGCATGTCAAAAATCCCTTCTATGGGATGCGATGGGTGAGAAGGGACAAATGGCAGGGTCAATCCGCAAGGTGGAGAAGCATGGAATCTTCCAGAAACTTCTCCTGTGACACTTGCCTCTCTGAATTTGACCAGGGATGAGTAAGAGATCATCAATCTCCAAGTGGAATAAAGAACTATAAGAGGGAAGACACTAATCAAATCTCAAGCTGACTCACCTCCCTTGCAGACATCTGTATATGGATCCCTCATCCTAGAGATCCAGAGGCTGGAATTTTGTATCTTGTAAGGAAGTGCTGTTGGTTTCTTGGTGCAATATCATAGTGTTGGGTGATCTAAGCTTTTCATGAGGTGAAGAAGGGCTTACTTGCTGAGAGGATGATGCTGGGTCAGAACA
This sequence comes from Pinus tabuliformis, assembly GCA_031772625.1. Classification (NCBI taxonomy): domain Eukaryota; kingdom Viridiplantae; phylum Streptophyta; class Pinopsida; order Pinales; family Pinaceae; genus Pinus; species Pinus tabuliformis. The sequence goes on along the minus strand of CM062819.1, from coordinate 1,125,777,321 downwards.
ATTGGTTGTAATTCTCTTTGCTCTTTCTTGATTATCAATAAAGCTATTCAAGTTTTCCTCCATATTCTTGTATGATTGATTATTTATGCATTTGTATGGTCAATGTACATCTGATCCTATATTGTTTATGATAATAGATCTATGTTCTTGGATAGTGTTATGCTACTTTGATTCTACAGGTACTCTGTGAAGCTGGGTACACAAGAAAGCAAGTAGCAAAGGACTATCAGAAGGGAGAGGAATCGAGCAAGGAACCAAGCGCAAGACAGAGGTTGGTCTCCTTTATTCTTCTCTCATCTATCTCTCATAAAGGAAAACGAAAGTAGTTTTAGTTTGTTTGTTTCTAAGGTAGCTACCAGCCTTAGTGGGATTAGCAGCTCTGCATAGACACTATTCCCGGTAACAAAATGGCGACTCCGCTAGGGAGCAAGTAGATTGTTTGTTCATCTACATTTGTTTACTTGATAAACTTACAGACGGAGCCTGAAGTCAAGCCAGCCAGCCTTCGAACTGCATTTGCTATGCAAGTGCAAAGTAGATCAATGATGCTTCAGTCAATCTCGGGTTTTGTTTATGAATTAAACGATTGATTTACAAGCTTTCTAATTACCCTCGTGTTGGCTCTAGTAACCTCCTTAGATCTACCCCTGTGATTGATTTACTGATTACCACTTGCTTGGCCTAAATCCCTGAACTGAATTGCAAACTGTGACCCGGAATCCAATCAAAGTCTCGTCCCTGGTCCAGCGCATTGTCTGTTCTGTGAAATTCAAATGCAGCGCACTTCCCGAGTGTAGCAGGTGCGTTGCATTTCAGTTTCACTGTGTTACAGGTGCGCTGATCAGACAAGGCCTTGTTCCTAAATTTTGGTTTCTGTGTTCACTCTTTTCAGCTCTATTCAGGAGTTTTGCTGCCTGTAGTCAGTACACCTCTATTTGAAACCCCTTTCCTTGCTGTTATTCCGCCTCCATTGTGCAAAGAACTGTAAATGTTTTTATGTATTTTTGAGTCATTTTTAGTTCTCCTTTACAAAGAAGTAGCGTAATTGTACTGTCGTTTCTTGATTTGAAAGTGTCGCAAGTGTCGTTTTCAGTCATAGAAGAGAATCTGATTGTTCTTGATAGTCGATTACACTGTTACTCTTGTATTTGATCTGAATTAGTAGTTTTTCTAGTGTCGAAAGCAAGTTTTCAATTCCAAATCGCAAAGTGTTGTCATTGTCCTCATTTTGTTTTGAAAAGGAACTTGTTAGTAATTGTCGCTTTGGAAAATAATTCAGATTTGCGCTTAGCTTTCTTTTTATCATTCACACATTAAGAAGGCTGAAAACAAATACATGCATGTGCATTTGCATTTAGACTGTTTGTTGGTTTGATTTAGGACAGTGCACATAGTGTGTGCTCTATGCTCTTGTTGAAAGAACGCCATCTCTCTTTCCTTAGTAGCTAGGATTTTCATTGCAGAAAGAAGATTAAACGACTATTTATCATCTTAGATTGAATTTTAGGAATTGTACATCTACATCATGCGGTGAACCTGAAAGGCAAATTTCTTAAGCAAGATCAACTATAAAATAAATTTAATGAATCTAAAAACGCTTTGGAACCTAACGCACAACATCTAGAAGTCTAGACTAGAGACATATTCCGGTGTCGTAAAGCTTGGTAACTGTTGTTTTCACTGTTGGTTGGGTGATTCCTCCACTTTGAGATGATAAGTGCCAGTACGGACTTGTGCTCCCACGTACCGTCGAGCATATTTTGGGAGACCACAATAGGCTTTATCCTTTATCCATAGGAAGCCGTGTCTACCGCCCTATCGATCGCAATGCACTAAACATAGCATTCGGGAAGATTGACTGCCGTACCGTAAAAAGTATTCTACAGTTTTGCGATTGATTTGGTAATCCCTCTATCTAGATTTCCAGATCAGTCCCTTTCGTTCCTTTTCAGAATCCTTAACGGAAAAGGTCCATCTAAGCACTTGTCACTTCAGGCTCATTAAAAATCGAAGGCGACTAGAGTCATCTTTTGTTTTTTCTCGACTCTTAAAAACTGAAAAAACAAGTTGTGTCAAAACGTCTAAAATTTATTTTAAACGGAATAATCATCACCTTTCCTACGTTGATCTTAAGTTGAGAGAAATGGAGTCCACCAACCAAGGAGTTCCCCTTGGAGGAAATCCTAGTCCCTTCTCCTCTTGGGGAGATGTTGGTGCACGCCATATGGTCACATTGTCTCTTCCAGGATTGACGATCAGCTTGCCCATATGGCTCTTCTCAACTTCTGTCGTTCAAAACACCGTAATTCCTGAACAATCAAGTCCGCAACTAAATGATATTAGAGTTACCCCCCAACCCTCTACTTCGTCCAATTCTTCCTCTCCTCCTTCCTCTTCGCTTGATGAAGCTGGTAAAGCCCAAAATCAAGTAACTGAGAAGAAGAAGGAGAAGAGGAAGAAAGAGAAGAAGAAGAAGGAGCCAAAGGCGAAAAGGGGCAACCAAGCATTGTCTAGCGAAAATCCACACACTGCACCAACCAGGCCTAAATCGCCATGTGTCATTTGCAAAGGAGACCACTATCATCGAGATTGTCCTTGCATCCCTCAGATCTTAAGGGACTGGTCTCCTTGTTTGCACAACCCGGTGTTGTCAATCTCTGATGATCATGTTGAAAATACACCGTCAACTAGTGAAAGTGAAGCCCCTGGACAAAAAGGAAAATGTAAATTTCCTTGTAAACTGTGTGAAGGCGATCACGCCGTCCAACAGTGTCCCTTCGTAGACGAAACTAAAAGAGTCTTGGATGATCGTCCGGTTTCACCATTACGCTTCCTCCTGGATACAAGAAACTCTTGCCGAGTCCGTCACTAGTTGAAAATCCAGGTGACATGCCCTTGTGGTTGGCCGAAGCATCTACCATTGAAGATAAACCATCTGAATCCATACCAGATGAAAGTCAAAATGTCGAGGCGGCAATTGACCTGGTTGTGCCTTCAAAGGATCAATCTTCAGATGATACAGTCACCGAAGAGAACAAGAACGACACCGTTCAAATTCTCTTCGTAAACACAGACTCCGATGAACATGGGGGCAGTCTACCCGTTCCTTTACCGCAGGAAGGAAGTTCGTCAAAGTCATATCCGACCGTCTATTCGGTCCCACCTCAAAGCAACCTAGTTGTTTCCTTTGACTGGAATCTACTAGGCAGACCCCGTTTACCGGCTAGTGTACCATTCCGAATCATTGCTCAAGTATATAGAATGGTCATGGCCGGTACCATCATAGATGAAGGGGATTCTGTGAGTATCCTTTCCTCAACTGCTTGGAAAGCGTTTGGTTCGCCATCGCTTTTGCCTGAAATGAGAAATCTAACAGGCTTTGACAAAGGAACCAGTCGACTGTTAGGGATCCTTCCCGATGTGCCCATAACATTGAGAGGGAAAACCGTTCATATGAACGTAATGGTAGTCTAAGGACCCTTGGATTATAATCTACTCCTTGGACGAGACTATATTTATTGCATGGGAGCCATTGTCTCCTCACTCTTTAGAGTAATGTGTTTTCCGCACGAAGGAAGAGTGGTCAAGCTCTTAGACCAACTTTCATTCCCCGGTTCACACATAGCTAATAGTCATATACCAACCCTGAATGGTCTTTTTATGCAAGGAATGTCTCATCAATCCCCAGTCCGTCCACCTGATGAGCGCGAGTGATTCGGGGACATGACTGAAACCCAGGGGGCATGCACCCTGGTCTGCTTCGGCAGGAAAACTTTAGGTATAGGGTAGGTTTCCGCGAGGGATATATGACTAGTTTGACACACCCGTCCGTTTAGGAAAATGGGGATTAGGCTAGAATAAGATTCCCTCGTCAAAGTTATGTGAGTGGAGGCGTCTGTGCCACTCACCTTTGTCTATTTCGGTAGACATCGCTGAAGAAGTGTTTTGTTTGTCGCACAAATAGAACAATCTTTGGTAACCTGAAAAAGGTAAGCCTTTCCCGATAAAACAAATGTTTTGTCTGCAAATTGAGGGGTAACCTGAAAAGGTAGGCCTTTCCCGATAAAACAAATGTTTTGTCTGCAAATTGAGAGGTAACCTTGAAACTCTATTTCACTATACCTGGGGGCATGCAAACCTTTTGGCATGCAAGCGAAGAGAGACCATTTATTTTTTAAATTTGTAGGTCCTCTGACCCTCTAAACTCGTAGGATTGGTCGTTTCCTAACTTTCATAAAGAAAGGATGTGGGGAAAAACTTTGAAATAATGCCGTTTTTATATATGAGACATCCTTATTATGCGATTAGATTAATCGAGCAGTTTTAACGCGGAATTCAAGCTCGTTAAAAAATAAACATAAGCAATGAGCAAGTGTTTCCCCCAACGTTTAAGCTCATTAAAAAATGAACCGATTTCTGGTAAATAACCATCGTGAATGTACTACTTCAGCATTTGAAGCCTTGGTCGTGTTCTCATCATCACCTCCACTTTGTATTGGCCAATCATTCACCTCCACTTGATTGTTCACCCCTTTTGAGGAACAGCTGCAAAGAGTGATCTTGTTAGCCATCCTTGTGACACTTCCGTGATTGGAAAATTCCAAACCTTACCTGGAATCAGCTGCTACCTGAATCTATCACTTGTTCCTCAAAAAACGAGTCTCCTTTAAGCTATTTTCAACTGACTCATAAAAAATGAAAAGATTTTCGAGCCATTGGCCTCTCCAGATTGTTAAAGTGGCCATAAGTGTTATCCCTCCTTTAGATTTTAATCTTTTTGGACCTAAGGGATTATTACACAAAAAGATCGAGTGCTTGTCTTGTTCAGCTCGTTAAAATTACCGAAAATTCATCCCTTTCGTATTATTTTATACTTTTTCGGACTTAAGGGATTAGATGACGAAAAATGATTTTTGGAGTTTCCTTTACGTTCCTTTTCAGACTCTCTAAAATTGAAAAGGACCGAGTTATCTTTGTCGTTAAACTCGTTAAAACCTAATGGCGACAAACTTGTCCATAATAGACAAGAACGAGTTTCACTATCGCTAGGCTCGTTAAAACATAGCGATGGGTTTGCCCGAAGGGAAAATTATAGAACAAGCATATGTTATCCTCCTAAAGCTTGACAAAAATAAAGAGGTACTGGTCAGCAATGACTGGGGAAAAATTGGGAAGAAAACTTGAAGAAACTTTGTTGGTAGCAAGTCGCTCTTGAACATGACACCTTCACTCCACATTCGAGTCGGGTTGGGTTGTTCCATTCACTGGTCACATCACCATGGTTCCATCACACCATCCACATTTGGGGTTAATGCTACCAATCCATCATGTCAGTGTCACCGATATGTTCAAGAGAAGTCGCTCAGAGAATTCACCTGTGTCTCACCCACTATAATACATTTTCGCTCCATTCTTTCATGACCGCCACCCTGAACCGTATATCACCAGATTGTTTTCACCTCCATTAAAATCATTTACTCCGTTCCGTGTCATTGATGTGGGATTCACTAAGGCCCTCCTATGACAGATTGCTTCTTGTCGACATCAGCTCATTATCCAAGAAGTCGATCTAGGAACAACCCTTTCAGTACTTTGAAGCTTGCATGCCTCAATGGCAAGTTTCTCACTTCCGGTGACAGGTTTACATCAATGGCCTTCGACCGAAAGATTTTACGTGGTGTTCGACGCCAAGTCCCTTATTCACACCACGTAAATTGTACTGCAGTACCTTGAGAATCATTATCATTATCGGTGATTCCTCTCGCGCCTGTTAACAACTTACATCATTGGTTGGTAATCAGGCGATGTCTTTCCATGTTCGACTCCAGAACATCTCTCACATGGATCGACTTGTACTTTGAGTGAAGATCGAACGAGATTGAAGACCCCAGATCTAGTTTCATCCATCCGGGATGCGATATATATTCAGGAAAATAAAGACATCAAATGTACGTCATTGCTGCACAGATAATCATCCAATCTAAGGGATGATGGCTCTAACAGAATCATCAGTCTACACTCAGACGATTGTCTGTCCTATGTACATGAAAATGAATTTATAAAGCTGAGCATGGGATTGATCGCCTCAGCTAGATCATGAAAATAAAATGACGATAATGTATTGTATTGTATCTCATTACAGTTCGCCTCCCAGCTTGAAAAAACTTCGGATCCTCATGATAAAGCATTTCACCCGACATCAAAAAGATTAATGACCTCATGCTTTAGGGGGAAATTGTTATAGACATTTTTGGGCACTACAACCCTAAGCATAAATTTCCATAAACTAAGGGCTCCTAAGTCCCTAAAGGTGTTTTTCCAACCCCTAGAAGAACAAGGTCAACTAATCACAGCATCTCCCAGAAGTTCTCCATGAAAAACTACTTAAAACTGGTCAAAACTGGACCATTTCACCTGCTCCATAGGCAAAGTGCGTTGCATCCCACCTAAATACACACAGTAGGTGTGTTGCATGTCAAAAATCCTTCTATGGGGTGCGATGGGCGAGAAGGGACAAATGGCAGGGTCAATCCGCAAGGTGGAGAAGCATGGAATCTTCCAGAAACTTCTCCCGTAACACTTGCCTCTCTGAATTCAACTAGGGATGCGCAAGAGATCATCAATCTCCAAGTGGAATCAAGAACTATCAGAGGGAAGAAACTAATAAAATCTCAAGCTGACTCACCTCCCTTGCAGACATCTATATATGGATCACTCATCCCAGAGATCCAGAGGCTGGAATTTTGTATCTTGTAAGGAAGTGTTGTTGGTTTCTTGGTGCAATATCATAGTGTTGGGTGATCTAAGCTTTTCATGAGGTGAAGAAGGGCTTACTTGCTGAGAGGATGATGCTGGGTCAGAACAATCGGTTGTAATTCTCTTTGCTCTTTCTTGATTATCAATAAAGCTATTCAAGTTTTCCTCCATATTCTTGTATGATTGATTATTTATGCATTTGTATGGTCAATGTACTTCTGATCCTATATTGTTTATGATAATAGATCTATGTTCTTGGATAGTGTTATGCTGCTTTGATTCTATAGGTACTCTGTGAAGCTGGGTACACAAGAAAGCAAGTAGCAATGGAATATCAGAAGGGAGAGGAATCGAGCAAGGAACCAAGCGCAAGACAGAGGTTGGTCTCCTTTATTCTTCTCTCATCTATCTCTCATAAAGGAAAACAAAAGTAGTTTTAGTTTGTTTGTTTCTAAGGTAGCTACCAGCCTTAGTGGGATTAGCAGCTCTGCATAGACACTATTCCTGGTAACACATATATTTCACAACCATGACTCATTTGAGGGGGTTATTTGGTCCAAAATACTTTAGGGCATCGCAAAATAGTTTCGTTGACTCCTTTGTCTTTGTATGACTAGTATTCAACTTCCTTATACTCTCCCATTATTCTTAAACCTAATATTTGACCCCCACCTATTCCATCTCACTTCCCTTATAATCCTTCACTACTTGTCTCCCCTGAATTTTGGACTAGTCCCCATGAAGATTTTATAAGTTAAATTTTGATGGTGCTTCAAAAGGAAATCCTAGTGTACGAGGATATGGTGAATTGTTTCACAACATTTTCGAACAAGCACTCTACCCATTTGAAAGATATATGAGGCACAACAATAACAATGAAATAAATCTATTTTTCTTTATATAAGGCTTTTAAGTAATAAATATCACAAGTATTTTCTAAGTTTATTATAGAAGGAGACCCTAATTGGTCATCTCAATCTTGAAGAAAATAATTAATGGATCAAACTTTGGAAAAGGTCTCTGCCAACTGGATATTAGAGAATTATCTATCTCGCAAAGCCAATCGACTTCCTTAGATCCCAGTATGAGATGTCCCCCTTTTGTGAATTTCAATGGATTTTGGGATATTGTGATGTCCCTTTTAAATTAATTCTTGAATATGCCAATAACACTTAAAAATTTCCTAAGCACATTTCGTCAAACATATTGTGAGCATACATTGTCGCAATCATTTTGTAGTAATGAGAACAAGGGGAGACTTCAAATTTTACACCATAGAACAATTTTGTAAAAAGAGAACACCAATCAAGTATTTATGCAATAGATGGTGGAGTTTATACAATAATGCAATAAATAGAAAACCTGGAAACTTAACATATTTTTGCTGCAAGACAACCTAGTCTCGATCACTATAATGCAGTTTCTACCAAAAACCTAAAATGGATCTTGCACCATCGAAACTACCCTTCAGAATTTGGGTATGCACCAAAACTTCAATCTCCAAGAGCTCTAAGATAAATTATCAAACAATCATCCAATTCAACATATCCAAGAGCGAGCTCTAATCTTCCTTCTAATGTCATGAATAATTAGAATTCCATGGGTAATTACTCAGAGTCATCTAAATACCATGGGTTCCTTTTTCACAATTTTTATTAAATAATTTTTATAAGGTTTTATTCATTAATTAATTAAAGTCACTTTTTAATCTAAACACTTAGTATCACTTTAGAAACGACATCAAATAATTAAATTACTACTCTCTTTTTTTTTTCCCTAAGAAATTTGACACTGTCACCATTCATTGAATTTCCTCCTCAAAAAGGGGCATTACAATACTCAGCTCCTCCTCCTGCATCAATAATATAGATCTTGGTAACTTCTTGATCCGTAAAATTCCATGGATATTCCACTCGATAGTTCATCACAACATATATGATAAAAATATATTTAAAATATGAAATTATACAATATTACAGTTTTATTAGATTTTTGGATTTGTGGATTTACTATTAATAGTGCTTGCATGCAAATTTAAAAATATACAAAAAATAGAGAAAAATGAAATAAAATCTCTCACACATGTTTGACACAAGATATGCTCTAGGAAACCCTTTTAGGAGAAAAACCTAGCTGAATGGTGAGGTCGCTCTTCTCTATTTCTATGAATGGATATATGGCTACGGGTACAAAGAAGTATGGCATGTGGCCTGTGGGCTAATACAATGCACAAATTCTCTCTGTGTGCTCTATATCCTATCCCTTTTTGCTATTTTTTCTCATCTATGGAACAACTATGATCGAAAGAATGGAATCCCTTGTCCTCCTAGTGGCTCGTGTTATAACTCGATAACCTACGAGTTGTTTGGTTTGAATACCTCAAATCTTAACCAAAGCTACAATATAGACTCTTCTAGATTTTTCTACATCATATTCATGTGGCTTTCCCCTTTTTCATTAACAATGGGGGCTGATGTGACATCCTCTTGAATTATGGTGGTGAAAACAGGAAGGTCAACTTTTGAGTGGCATAAATTTCGTATATAGACTCCAATTGATGTGATTCTTGCGTCGTTGGAAAGGTATCTATGGGTAGAATAGGTAAGCAAGGGTGCCACACCAAAAAGGAAAATTTTAACCCCCAAAAAATGTCATTTGATGCCTTAAAACGCTCCCGAAAGTTTTCAGACCCTATTTTGCCAAACTGGGTCCCACTAGTAAAAATGGTCTAGTGGGATGATTCCTCCAATTTTTCCACTCTAAAATAATCGATATGGATGAAAACAAATATAATGATCCAATTTGGATCAGTTCTACCAACTCTAACCCCTGGTGAAGCAATCCATCTAACTTGAAAGTCCGTGGATCCCAAACCCTCCTCATATGTCTTGAAAATGGTAGTAAATTTGAACCAATCAACCAAGGAAGGTATCTTCGGTAGCACATTTTCCAACAATAGATCATCATAATACCATGCCCAAAGTTGTATAATGTCATCTATCCTAAATATATCCTTCCATAGATCACCAAGAGCCTTGTTGTCATGATCCCTGATGATGTACCAAGGAGACTTACGGATTTTGAATTCTTCCCTACCAAACAAGCCTGTCAATCATGCTTCCTTGTATTCTAATGGAACTATAAAGGAATGTGAAAGCTCAAACAACCACTCAAACACTCCATAATTATAGTCACCTCCTTGTATTTTTGGTAGACCTTTCCTTTCGCTACTACATTCGTTAACTACACATAGAAGGTATGACCTTCAATACTCATAAGAAAACCTATTCTTGGAATATTCTACCAATAAGTGAGATAGCCAATCAACAAGAATTACCATAAGAGTGTATGTTGCTAATCCCCCAGAAAGATTCTTGGCTACAATTCCATCTTCTTCCTCCATAAACTCCATGTTGCGCGCGACCACTTTGTCAGGTGCTTCTATATGATGAAATGATTCACTTGGATCCCATTTCCAAATTGGGATCTATCATCCCAACTACCCAAGGTTCCCTACTACACTATACCCCTGGATAGGAGTGTCTTCCTACAAATCACCCACTTAGTAAGATACCAACTCATAATTTCTCTCTAGTCCAACCGAGATGGATTCCTAAAATATGATATGTCAATTGTAACTATAACACCTGTGGAATCCATGACCTCCCTGAGAATTTTTCTCCCATTAATCATCGACATCTCTCCATAATAAATATCTCCACCATGTTGATGTTGTGCTACTCTTATTACAATTAGAATGCTAATGTGCCCAAGATCTATCTCCTGGTCATGTATTCTAATATACTCATCAGCCTGTAGAAGCAACCTACAATATTGGGCTCTTGATTTATCATGCTAGCCATCCATCGTATTCTTATGTGTTATCAAATCATCTATATGTGAGATCAAAAACTACTCATGTGGGATTATTTTGCTACAAGCCTTGTCTTTTTATCTCTGAAGTAGGCTACTTCACAACTTAAGAGTAGGTTCCTATTGCTTCCCCATTAGCAACTCTAATTGTTCTTCAACATTGGAAATAATAGCAGTCATCCTAGCACACCTAACTCCCAAGTATTTAAGCTCATAGTTTTATTGTTATATTTCATCTTTTAGAATCTTGGTTCTCTCCTTCATTTCTAAAGGGCCCTCTATAATATTTTTAATCTTTTTTTCTGAGTACATTCTTGGTGGCTATCATTTGAAAGCCCTATAGCCACAATGGATGTCTACATATATACTTGCACTTCATTTGTGGCTACTCCATAATGTGAATACTCAATCATATCATCTAATATGATTGTTTTAGCCTTTAATGAGTTCTCTAGAAGTGGTGATTCATGATTCTTTTGATGCAGACTATACCTCTGCTCAAGTCCCTAAAAATTCAAAGATTTTCATACATGATAATCATAAGAGAATTACCCATCAAATCTTTAGTATCAATGATATTTTTGTCCTCCTATGTTATGACACCTGTAGATGACAAGGAACATGCTTTACCAACCCTTTATTATTCTACTAGTTCTTCAACATCTATCTTGTTCTCTTCTTGAAGTAAGGCATTGTTTCCCCACTTCAAAGTCACAATTGCTCCTTTTCCCTCAAAACCATTTAGCTAAAATATATCCTTCTTCTCACTAACTCCACCAACTTTCCATGTTTCCTAATAATTTTTCTTCCTTCTTATTTGGTTCTTACCCTTGTTGGAATATCTTGGAACTTGCAACCCCATTGAAATTAGTTCTTTTTCATTTAGTTGCTTTTTGAACCTTGTCATGTTTTTCTCAACCATTCTTTTTGAGAATTCATGAGTAACAAGAGAGACAACCTACTCCTTCCTCCAAATATCCAAAAAATTTGATCACAACCGCTTGCAAATGACATCATCTTCACCTAAAATTAAACACAAAATATTTTTCATGCTAGTTTTAACAATGTTTGAATGGCGCTCTATGATGTTGATGAAGAAGCATTGGAATATTTGAAGAGTTAAGCCATCAAACTCTAGATCAAGTATAATGGAACACAATCTAACACTTGCCATAATTTCTAAGACCTTGAGCCTCTTACCAAAGGTAGGGCCCTCGATATTATGCAATCCATGCAAGCTCTCTACAATAAGCTATAGACCCTTTATTAGAATGTCATCATTGTAGAGGGGTATAGGAGTATTTATCCTTGTGATTTTGCTGAGGCAAGAAGCAATTACAAGTCTTATCTCTTTATAAGGTTATTCCAAAACCTTGAATTGGATCAAGGCAAGCATCGATGGCTTCAAAGGCCAACTCAAAAATTTCCAATCACATTGGTCTACCTTGGACACACATGAGTCAAGCTCCTCCAATTTAGAGAGGATGCAGTAAAAAGAAAAATAATCACAGATAATGCAGACAACTGGTCACCAAAAATTTGGCTAAGGATTCAGTAAAAAGAAATATAATCACAGATAGTAATATGGTGTAATTGGAACCCTCAGATCGATATAAAAATCAATTTAAATGATTCATTGGATTTTATTTTATCAAACGATCCATTTGAAATGTTGTAGCAATATCCTAGCATTCATAGTTGATATAGAGAGATGTAGAAATTCTTGTAACCTTCATGACATTAACAAATGTCTTCCTCACTCAAAATTGTGTAGTCCAACAACTACGGATTATCTTGGTACTCAAAGGAATGAATCAACTTGGGTGAATTTTGCAGTAATGAGAACAAGGGGAGACTTCACACAATACACCATAGAACAATTTTTCAAAAATAGAACACCAACCAAGTATTTATTCAATAGATGGTAGAATTTATACAATAATGCAATAAATAGAAAACCTAGAAACTTAGCATATTTCTAGTGCAAAGGAAATGTAGTCTCAATGACCATAACATAGTTTCTACCAAAACCATAAAATGGATTCAACATCCCACAAATAAATTCAGCCTTCTAAAGCACCAATAAAGTATTTGTATGAGCCCTCGTTCCTCTTTCTCCACCGAAGCACAAATGAGATATCTAATATGATCCCTCTTTATAGGTTAGCTAGGGTGTATAGTTTTAAAACCAAACTACCCTCCTCACTCTCGGTTTTCACCCAACCTTCAAGCTTCGAGATCTATCCGACCAATTATGAAACAATCATCCAATTCAACATATCTAAGAGTGAGCTCCAATTTTCCTTTTAATATCATGAGTAATTGGAATACCATGGGTCGGTCATCTGAATACCATGGGCACCTTTTCCCCCATTTTTTAATAAAGCGAATTTATAAGGTTTTATTCCTTAATTAATTAAATTCACCTTTTAATCTAATTACTTAATATCACTTTAGAAATGACATCAAATAATTAAATTACTAGAGTCTCTTTGCTTGTCCCTAAACAATCCAACCTTGTCACCATTCATTAACTTTCCTCCTCTAAAAGAGACATTACAAAATAATTGTTTCTACCGATGTGTGAAGATATGAGAATAAGGTTGCGAGTTTCTTGGAAATATTCTCAAACACTGGCCAATTCTCTTCTTAATCGGAAGAGATATCTTTGTCTCCCTTGCTTGATAGTTGTAAATACCTACTAGCAAAGAACTTAGAGAGCCTTGGATTGGATGGGTAATTTTGTCAGAGGAGGAGGTGGGAGTGATATCTCTACCATAAACTCATGCAATATAACCTCCCTCAAAATAGTTTACATGGGAATCCCTCATCGTTATTGTACCCTTGATGGCTCAACATGTTGTGGAATTAATGAAGGCAAGATATCCTAGGAGGAAGTTTCTGGTTCCCATTTGTTTATGGCTTATCATGATATCGTATCTTAGCATTGGTATATTTTTTATAATAACTATCATCTTTGGTAGATTTTACTCCTAGCTCTCATGTTATATCAATTCTATTTGGTTCTCCTTACTGATATCTTGGTTTCATCTCGTAGTTGTTTTGAGTCTTCCCCTTTCCTCTTGGGGAAAGGACTAGGTCCTTCTAGGCTGACCTTCCCATTTCTTCCCCCACCCCGATATAAATTCCCCTACATAGTTTTTAACCTTAAATCCTATCAATTTGGGCATACTTCATTTCTCAGAAAGTGGAAAGCTCAGACTCACATGCTTGCAAGCAAAAAAGGAATCAAATCTCTCTACTTCATTTGAGAGGCAAGGTCATGTATTTAAGTGTTTATGTTGGTTGAACATTAAATTTTTTGGTCTTGCATCATATTCTTAATTTTTAATTTCAACTTCAAATTATTATCAATTTCCAAGGTTTCTGAGAGTGTTACTATGAAGAAGGGGGGCTCACATCCATATCCATTAGCCCCAGTCTGGTCTAATTCTCTTCCACATAACCCTCTTTGGGATTGTTGGTGGTTAAATTTTATTTTGGATATAATTAATATAGATCTTAATATCCTCTTTGGTTTTTCTATATTGGTTCCCTCTGACTTCTCTTTCTAATGCAGGAAGCCCCTTAAGAAGTTTTCTTGGCCATGCATTCTTAGACTGCTTTATTATCCCCTCTATTTTTTTCATGCCCCAACTGCTTTTTTTTTAGAGAATGTTCTTCCTTATATTGTCACCCCATATGGTATTAACTTCCTTTCTAATTATCTATAGTATTTCACTTCTCTATTTTGTTACTACTTTTCTTCTTCCCCGATGTCATGAAAAAGAGCTTACTTTAGCTATGGGGAAGGTGTTAAAAGGGATTGTGGGGGATCTAGAGCTTGAGAAAGAGCTCAAAATTTAGCTAGATTGTATTGCATGCAAATTCCTCCATAGGTGTAGGAGGAAATTAGAGTGACATAAGAGGAAATTATAAATGGTAGGGAATTCCACTCTAATTCTGAGATACTTGCTATAGTTTTTGACTAGGTGTCTAATCGTGGGCATACCAGAGGTAATTAAAATCAATATTTTCATTCCATAGACATTTATTATTCGATTAAATTCTTACTGGGAAAATTCCTCCTTGAGAGGAATCAGGCCAAAAACGAAATCCTACTACAACTAGATGAAATTCAAATGGAGCACATGGAGATGGACAACCGTCTCGATTGTATTGAAGCCACTCTCTCATTAGGGAAAGGATGACACCTTCAGACGACGCTACAGATCCTATTCCTATTGAGGTTTCTACCTCATATTGATTATGTACATGATGGTCTCGAATAGTTTTAGGAATCTTAGTAATTTTTAGTTTTTACTACCTTCTATAGATGAAAAGGCTATATCATTTTTATTGGATTTTGAGCAATCTAAGCCACGTCTTAATTATAATTTTTAGACAAGCATGATTAGAACAATTTGTAGCATATTTATTTTATATAAACTTAGTTATTATGGTGTTTTCATTATGCTACCTTAGACAAAAACACTCCTATTCTGACATTGATTTGTTTTCCATTATCATAGACCATGACAATAGGAGGTTAGTCATGATGTAAATATGTTCATAGTTTAATAAAAGAAAATCAACTTTAAAAAAATGATAAAGACATAATGAGAATATTAAATAGGTAATTGAGCTGAGAGGCACTCACCAACCCAGTATGGCAGAGATGTCATATCCTATTAAACATTGTAATTTCTTGTTAAACATTTTGACTCAGTCAAAATAAAACAAAATAAAACTAGCATTTGCAACAAATGTTGCAAAGGAAACACTGTAAGACATAAAGTGTAGAAATCCATTATCCATGTAGTGTGTGCATATTCAAGAAGGTGGATCTCTCTAAATTTTTTGCAAACATTTATGTTGTTGCATTGCTAATTTATTTAGAATCTACTACTACCTCCTCTTCTTGGAATATTAAATTTCTTATCACCCCATGATGACAATCCCTATGATTATTGGCATCACAATTTTTTCCACTTTAGTGTCTTTACCTTCAACCTAAAAAAACATGAATTTGAGTCACTCAATTAAAAAGAAATTTCTAAATTGCTATTTATCAAGTTTTGAGTAAAAACAATTAATAACTCATATTTACAACTTTTTAAGTCTTGTATTTATAACTCTTTAAAATGAAACTAACTATCTATATCTTTATTAATAATAAAAAGAATCTTCTTTATAAAACTGACACTCACATGCTACACTTATATATTTATCTTATATTTAATATTCAGTTTCCATCAATTGAATGACAAGTTGAAAGCTCAACTTAATTGCACCTTTCTGAACTCCTTTGTGGGAATTCATGTCCCATTAATTTAATGGCAAATTGAAATTTCAAATACAGTACACATTTTATACCAGATTCGGAGAGTTCATGAACAAACTTTCAAGGTTTTAATGGATCTGGGTCGTTTGTATTTTCTTTGATGTTGACTATATTACAAAAGCCAAAATCTCTTGGATTGTGGTGAAACCTTGGCTAAACCATAATCCAAGTGGAACCATGAACAATCCAGGATTAGCAAGTATATTACGAAACCCAAAATGGTGTAACCTTGGCTAAACTATAAATCCAATTGGAACCATGAACAGTCGATTATCGTCGCCAAAAACATAAAAAGGTACATTGTTTATATTAGTATATGTCCAATAGAACTTGTTGTACCATATTGTGAATTCTTGTGGCCAACCAATGAGAACCAAATACTATGCTACCTTTGTGGGTGGAATCTAATGCGCTGTATCTAACCCCGACCAACGTGCCGTATACCGCAATGAATATCTAATAAACTATATAATCCAAGAATTCTGTAACACGGAATATACTGATAAGGAGGTCTCCTTCCACAGGCTCTAGCATTTACAACGTGGACTTGCAGCAGTAACTCGCTATTGAAAAATAACTATTTAGCAATGTGTTTATTTTGCAAAGAAACACGCTGGACAGTATTCCATATGGGCACAAACTGGAATTGACTAACAGAGACCAATTAAAATTTCACATTTGTATATTTGCTAACTGTTTATGTTCTATAAATACTGATAAACTGATAACCTTACAGAAAAAGAAGACATCACTTTGTAGGGTGTGTTATTTGTATTTACACAATTGATTTTTTTATTCAATCGGCTATGCTATTCTCTGTGCTTTTGTTGGGTTCCTTCATCACCACCATCATTGGGAAATTCATTTCCCTCTTGAAGTATGAAACGAGTGGCAATTCCCAAATGATCTCACACTACCACCACAAAGAAGCTAGCAATCCTGATATACAAATCGAACCAACCATCCTATCAAGCAATCCATGTAGTTCTCAATCTATAGCTTTGATAACCCAAAACTCAAATCTTTTATATCTAATATGCACAGAAATTTTCACATTAATATGTCGGGATCTCATTCTAAGATCTTTACAGATCTGCTACAGAGGTAAACCAGATTTTTCATACTATGACAAGCAATATTAGCAAGTCTTGGAGTCTTTCTTATGTAATGTCTCCTCCTTATTTGATATTGTTGCTTTAGTATGGTTCGATACAGAAACTTAATTGTAGATATGGGTCTCCTGATCTCTTGCAAACATTCTGATCTGATGATTGTTATAGCTATGCATCCCATGAATACTATGGAGACTTTAACTGCAAACCTTCTGATTGAATATAGGAATATTATCATACAAGCTTCTGCTTTATGCAGAAATTGGAAGTATAAGCCTTCTCATCTTTAGGAAGGCTTTTGTATGAACAACTTGTCTACTCCTCTATAAACAATAATATACCACAGTGAAATGCTACAATGGTCTGATGAATAAAGGCCTGAAGCCATAGATAGTTTCTTTGCACCTGATACACTGATTGTAGATACCTATTGCTATACACAGAATATAGCAAGCTACTACTGTTCGTTCCATGCACAAATTATGACAATTTTCATGTATACCATAGAAACTATTATACAGATCAGTTGTAGAAAGAACAATATATTTTGAGTTAGTATCTAGAAAATTTTGATGTATACCAATCGTAGTCCTGTTGAAAAGAATTCAAAATCTCTGTGATGAGCAGTTGCTTAGGTGGTCCAATGCATGTTCTGAATGTAGGGAAGTCTGAAATTCTGTTGACTGTCATTCAATGCACTTAGGAAGTTTTTCTTTTGGAAAGTTTGACTAGGCTGCATTGAATTAAGCAAGGCTGAAACATTATTGTTGACGTTCTAGCTGTAGTTGTTCTGCATGTTGTTGAATCTCTTTGCAGGGTTGGTTTCATCGTCCCCATATGCTAAGGAGAGGGTCCTCTTGATAGAATTCAATTTGTTGTCATTCTCCACTGCTAATTCTTCTTGTTTTGGGACAACTTCATATCGACAATCGCTATTGTTGTCATTGTTATTTCTGAAATTGTTGTGAGAGAGGTTGGAGGACTAGACTTGAGGTAGCCTGCTGCTGTTTCCATTGCCATCCATGGCTTCATCGTTTAAAAAACCATCTATGAAAGGATCGTCACTCTCCAACAACCCACTGAAAGAGGCAATTTTGGGAAGTTCCAATTTGTTTTGCTGATCAATATCAGGCAAAGAAGCCATCACTTCATTTGCACTTGGTGATTCATCTCGTTCTACCCCTTGTACTCTCTGAGAATGACCATTTCTTTGTAAATTCAACACAGTGCCCAATCATCAAGCTAGAGAACAGAAGTACCATCAAAATCAACAATACCAATTTTAGTTGAATGAATCAATTCCTATTCATAAAGAATCAAAACACAAGAACTGTGAAAGGAAAATCATTCATATTGATCAATATTCAAGAAGACATCACTTTGTAGGGTGTGTTATTTTTATTTACACAATTGATTTTTTTATTCAATCAGCTATGCTATTCTTTGTGCTTTTGTTGGGTTCCTTCATCACCACCATCTTTGGGAAATTCATTTCCCTCTTGAAGTATGAAACGAGTAGCAATTCCCAATTGATCTCACACTACCACCACAAAGAAGCTAGCAATCCTGATATACAAATCGAACCAGCCATCCTATCAAGCAATCCATGTAGTTCATAATATATAGCTTTGATAACCCAAAACTCAAATCTTTTATATCTAATATGCACAGAAATTTTCACAAATATGTCTGGATCTCATTCTAAGATCTTTACAGATCTAATATAGAGGTAAAACAGATATTTCATACTATGACAAGCAATATTAGCAAGTCTTGGAGTCTCTCTTATGTAATGTCTCCTCCTTATTTGATATTTTTGCTTTAGTATGGTTTGATACAGAAACTTAATTGTAGATATGGGTCTCTTGATCTCTTGCAAACATTCTGATCTGGTGATTGTTATAGCTATGCATCCCATGAATACTATGGAGATTTTAACTGCAAACCTTATGATTGAATATAGGAATATTATCATACAATTTTCTGCTCATTCTCTAAGCCACATTTCAAGTTTACCAAAGCAAACCCCAAAGCATAATGAACAAAATTAATGCGGCTATGAATTTTTCCAACCTTGAGTCCTCCTCTGATTGTGAACTCTAAGGCACATTTCAAGTTTACCAAAGCATAATGAACAAAATTGACGCGGCTATGAATTTTTCCAACCTTCAGCCCTCATCTGATTTTGAACTTTGGCAAGAGACCTTTCAATAGTATTCTAAAAGATTATTTTGAATGTCTTACAAGTCACAAGTGGGATAGGGGACTAGTTCATTATGGTATATGGGATCTAGAGAATTATCAAAATGGATTTACAATGCGGAGAAAAGATTTGTAGGAAACTTGAAGATTGAATTCAATGCTGAGGCCACATCATGTAAGAGTACGAAAGATATGTAATTGACAAGGTTAATATAATAGCCGATGAGGGGAGGTTCCCTAGTTAACTTATGACACCAAATCAAGAGGTGAATTTAGACATTGTACTTCTACTTCCTTGAAAAGCTTGTATGGAGATGAGATTGATGCATGATTAGGTTATTTTTCCTTCTCAACTCTGTATGTGGAATTGGGTTTTCTAGCTTTGAATAATGAGGCAAGGGAAGTTTTCATGAATTGTAGATTGTAGGTTATTTTAGGAATAAAGACATTTCTGATTGAGAAATGACTGTGTTATGTTTGATTGAATTACACATCATTGAGACTTTACTAAAACATCCAATAATATTAACATTTATTAGAATTCTGATGATTTGCCTTATTTTGGAGTGACTCCAAAATGCTACACCTGATCATTGTTCACAGTGTATTGGACCATAGTCTTTGATAAAATTGCTTTACAACTCATGCAGCTGCTACTGCCTCTTTAATTCTTTTCATTTGCAAATTGCACCATTTAAGCTCAGCCATATTCTGGTGATGGAACATATAAATTTTACTGTACAATCCTCCCTGCTACCATCTCTGAATCCTACAGGCACTGAGCAAGGCTCCCCACAACCCACCATTTAAGCTCAGCCATATTCTGGTGATGGAACATATAAATTTTCTTGTACAATCCTCCTTGCTACCATCTCTGAATCCTGCAGGCACTGAGCAAGGGTCCCCACACCCCAAAATCAATTTTTAAGGGAATCTTTTTAATAACGGCATGTGCATCATCCAGTTTCCCTACATGGACAAGAAGATCGACCATACAGGCATAATGATATAGCCCAGGTGTGATACAGTAAGAACAAACTGGAAATATCGTTTCAGCTAAATTTGGTGAGCTCAGAGGTGTGTTTGCCTCTCAAGCCCAATTATTCATGCTCTAGAATTTGAATTGGGAAAAATTTATTGATCCGATGTTGTAAAGTTGATGATCGTTGAGAAAAGATCCATGAACATAAGAACAAACTTCATGATTTGATGGGACCAAAATCCACATACTCCAAGTAACCTATCTGTCATTCAAAAAGGATTTTTATTCAGATAACTGAACATTGTCCAAGTAAACGTATCATTATCATTCAACAAGATTTTTTCAGAGAAGGGAAAGCACTGCAAAACAAGTAATTCATTTCCAAGCCATTATAAATATGTCTGTCCAAAACAGTTGGTTAATCATGTTTTTTTTTTTTTTTTTAATTCTGATCACACAAACACAAACAAACCATGTAAGAGCTTCTGTAGTGATATCCAAGATGCAAAAGAAGACTAGACATATTATAAACACTGCACATTTTTTAAATTTTAGCAAACAGGAAGAGTTATGAAGTTTTTCTTCATGACAAGATATATTATTCTATACATAGAAGGTACATCAAAATTTAATTCAGCAGTCAAAGTACAAATTTGACTCTAAGAGTAGTTCTTCAGTCAAGTAGTGGAAATTGGCTAGCTTTGAGGCAAAAACCCTGCAGACAATGTGTGCTAGTCATGCTTTTGAAAGCCAAGTTTTAACACAAAAAGTAGATTTTCTTTCCAATGACAATAATCTGGACCATGCTTCTGCACTACACACCCTTTTTTCCATCAACACCTTCGGCAAGATGAACTACTAAAGCATAGTAATTGCATGCTGCCATGTTTTTAGGTTTGACTCTTTGCATATATGTACAACCAATGCGGAATGGCATAATTTTATAGCACCGGGATTTTTGCTAACTAAACTGCAATAGAAAAACAAGAAAGTGCCTTCTCTCAAGAACACAGTCTCCTATCAAGGGAAGTCACTTGGAAAGGGATCACTCACATTTGCATACATAAGGAAAAGCAATAAAATACAATGTTGTACAACAAATGGCCATAATTGATGGATAAAGTTTGCACAGTGCCTAGGAGGCCATCTCGAGGAGTATCGAGAATCAGATGATCCAATGGCAGGCATGTCATAAACTTGAAAGGGATTTGTTTCAACACCATAGTCCATCAAAGATCTGTCTTCCAGTTGATCATCATGGTCATACACAAAATTAGGAATCTCAATCTGTCCCTTCCTAATGTAATCCCAGATAAATTCTAGACGATTTACATACTTCAGTTTCCAGTATAAACTGGATAACACATCAAAAACTGCATGAGCACATCTGCAACAATTACTTCTAATGAATTATTTGAATCAAAAAGCAAACTCAGCTTAATAATCACCCTGCACTCAAGAAGAAACGGCCAAGGGTTGCAAAAAACAGTCTTGACTGAAGCCCTGGATGTAGGAAATACACCACCTGAAGCCTTTCCTTAAAAGTCGGAGGAAGTTCCTCATAGATCAACCACAAAGTAGACATGCCAGGGCAGTTTTCACTCCTTTGAACAGAGGTATGAATGTAAACAAGACAGTAAGGCCCTTCAGGCATTTCATTTGAGATCTTATCGTAAACATATTTTTGTAGCCTTTGTCCACTGACAAGAGGAGCTGCAGACATAAATATAAACTTCATCTCTTAGTGGAAGGTGTGGATAATCTGAAAAGGGAGATATATGGTAGAGTCCAAATTTTTATTGCTGATTTATTTAACATGCTTCAAAAACAATACATAGTTCATATAAAAGGAAAACATCCCAATCTGAACTGAATTGAAATAGCAAACATGGAATGGCAACAAGTTCAATGGAGCAATCAGTTAACAGACAGAACTCAACCACTAAAAATCCACTTTGGAAACAAACCACCTTAACGCAATAAACTAATTCAACTGAATTTTTAATGTGCCAACCAATTGGTAAAAAACATTGAGCTACAAGAGGTGCCATTACCAGACAGCTTAATAAACTTATCAAACACAATAATCCTTTTGTAGTATCAATTACTAACCATAAAAACTAAAACCTTAAAAGTCTACTTTGGCAATTTCAAGATGGCTGAGGGGTCACTACAATATAGTTGTATCCTCGTGGTAAAATGGAAAATCGAATTGTTCATCGATTTCAAGATGGCTCAAGGGTCACTACAATATAGTTGTATCCTCATGGAAAAATGGAAAATGAAATTGTTCATCGATGGCATGGAATTGAAATAGTGCTGGCCTAGGTTGAAGATATGGCACACTTTTTTCTATGGTTCACAGACCTCAAAGATTGGTGACTACTACGTCCACAGAATATTTGTATCAGTCAGATCCACCCAAAGAGATCACTGCCTGTCAGCTCAATCACAGAGCCCAACTCCAAGAGTGTCGACCCCAAGAGTGTCGAGAAAATTGAACCCATAACCTCTCAATAGCAAAGATGCTTTAATGAGTCACAAAAACTTAAAGATATAGCACACTTGCTTAACAAGACCTAAGACCTTATATTATGGTCTTATATTATGCAACAATTGAGCAAACACAAAAACTGAAAGATATAGCACACTTTCTTAACAAGACCTAAGACCTTATATTATGGTCTTATATTATGCTGGCAGACAAGATAAAACAAGAAACATAGAAACTGTGACGGAATTTATGCAGTGGCCACCACAATAAGTGCTTGGATATAGATACAAAGAAGAAAGAGGAAGAATATATTGCAAAAATGTTAAACAAGACCTTATATTATTATGCATGCAGAAAATAAAACCACAGGCATAACAATTTTGGGAGAATTTATGCAGTGGCCGCTGCAATAGATGTGTATATGAAGATACAAAGGGAGAAAGAGGGGAGGAGGAAAAACCAAATTCTATGTATTAGAGATGGAAGAAAACTCTTAGCCCAACACCAATAATTTCTTCACTCTACAAGCAATACGAACTCTTAAATAGATTCTTCTATCCAATATGATGTTTTAAATATATCCTACTGTCTGAAGCATACTTTTCAAAATATGATCTTACCCTATGCCTTTCATGGCTTTCCTCTAGTTTAGTGTGCATGCTCCTGCAAGATGGACTTGATATAGGCATCATACAAGAATCATGGGAATTATTAATGAACATAACAGATCCCAGGGTATGGGTTTGACCAAATCACTAGGGTAACAATTCAAACTAGGTTGCTTGCCAGTATCATTCAGATAATCAATAGCAAAGCCATTCAGTATGAGAGTAATAGTATATGATTTACAAATGCTATTCACTCATAGCCACCAAAAAATCATAGTATCTACTCTCCAAAATTAGAAACAAAGCCCAGCAGGCAACTTTTTGAACTTCCAGCTTTGAGGGGAGGGTTTCCACTTGTCTATTATGCACCCAGGGCATGGTGGGTGATTTAATCCTATATCAGACCCCTTCGAGGACAGTAGACACAAGGTACAAATGGTAATCATATTTTTTGTTTTTTATTTTGATCACACAAACACAAACAAACCATGTAAGAGATTCTGTAGTGATATCCAAGATGCAGAAGCAAACCAGACAGATTAGAAACACTGCACATTTCTGAAATTTTAGCAAACAAGAAGAGCTATAAAGTTTTTCTTCATGACAGGAGCCAAGGTGCCAACTATTTGAGTTCAGAGGCTTGTAGTTCAAGGCTTGGCGGCTTTAATAAAAGTTTCATTTTCCAAAAGAGTCAAAATGCCAACTCCCTGAGTTCAATGGCCTAACAAGGCTGTAAAACTGGCAATATCGTTTCAACGAAACTTGGTGAGCTCAGAGGTGTGTTTGCCTCTCAAACCCAATTATTCACGCTCTAGAATCTGAATTGGGCAAAATTTACTGATCCAATGTTGTAAAGATGATGATCGTTGAGAAAAGATCCATGAACATAAGACCAGCCTTTGTGATTTGATGGGACCAAAATCCACATAGTCCAAGTAGCCTATCTCTCATTAAAAAAGGATTTTGATTCATATAACTGCACATTGTCCAAGTAAACTTATCATCATCATTCAAGAAGATTTTTCAGACAACGGAAAGCGCTGCAAAACAAGTAATTGGTATTTCAAGCCATTATAGATATGTCTGTCCAGAATAGTTAGTTAATCATGTTTTTTTTTTTGATCACAAAAACACAAACAAATTATGTAAGAGCTTCTGCAGTGATCAAAATACAGAAAGGAATTCAAAATTCTATAGGTGTAAATACCTCAGGAGGGGAGACAGGTCACAAGTTTGTTGTTCATACTTCTTCAAAAAGGGATGCGAAAGCAACCGATGTGCATTATGGCGAAGTAATGCATCCTTTTGAAGCAACATCTGATAAAACTCTGAAACTCTGGTGATACATCAGGTGGCGGCAATGGAGGGTCGCGGAAACAAATGGCCACCACTAAAGTAGGCCAATCAAGCCTCTGCCCTGAAGACAAACAAGGGAACCTTCCAAGCACACATTCCAGCAAATATAAACCCAAACTCCATATATTTGTAGAGCATATGCCATAACACTGCACGATGTGTGGAGAATTCGCCCTTCAGAGAATCTCCATTTCCCTCATTATTTGCTTTCAGAGAGCAAGCTAGTGCTTTCCGTGAATGATTTTGAGGGCATAAATTTTCTCAGTCTTGGCATGCTTAACCTTGTAGAACTTACCACTACTCCCACACCCCAAAGTTGAAATCTTCTGGAGATCTTCCAGTGTAACTTCTTCAAGAGGAACACAGGGCAACTTGTAGGCACGATTCATGTTAGAGGGCTTCGGCAGTGGAAGCGGCAATGGAATTGGCTTAGAAAATGCGTCTTCCTGAGCTGGGATTGGTAGCTTCAAACCCACCCTCGATTTTCTCTCCTTTGAACCCATCTTCCCACTGAAACATAAAGTTTTCCTTTTGCCTCTACATATGCTCTTTCTCTCCACAACACTATTTCACACAAGGAGAACTGTCTACCTTCATTTAGTTAAGCTACCCCGTTACAGGAGCTATACTATGTGCCAAGTAGTTTGTCTGTTCAACCAGTCATCAAATGGGAACTTCTCTTTGTTCTTCCAATTTCAAATCAGATCCCCGATGGCCTGCCTCTGCCTCTCTAACATCCTATCCGGATACAGGTCCCGAGAACAACGAACAAGAGCAGGTGCTCTAGCTGAGAAGAGTAGAAATCCAAGAACATCACCAACCACTAAATAGATATTGTGGGAGAGAGCGAGCAGAATGAGAAGGAATAGAAGTTCTTCATCTCATTCATTTCCGAGGATATGAGCAAGATAAGAGGTGCTTCTTTTGCTCCAGCTTTTCAGCTTCACCTTACTGTAACGAATTCACTATCCTTAAATAAGAAGGCGAAGGGTTTCTATGGAGTTATGTACAGGCTGGCCTACCGTCTACCTTCATTCTGAAAAGCAAGCCTGTTGTAACCATGGTCATCTACCTCCATTCTAAAAAGCAAGCCCGTTGTAACCATGGTCGTCTACCTCCATTCTGCAATGCAATGCAAGCCCGTTGCAACCATGGCCATCTATCTCCATTCTGCAACCCCGTTGCAACCATGGTCGTCTATCTCCATTCTGCAACGCAAGCCTGTTGCAAACCATGGAAGTCTACTTTCACTCTACAACCCAAGCCATGGCCGTCTATCTTCAGGGTTCACTGGTTCTTGAAAAAGATGAAGTCTAGGCTGTTATGGTTTCAGTTATAACTAAATTTTTTATCAACGGCAGCAAACATTTTAATCGTCTAACATTATATCAAATGGATCATATTTTGACATGTAAGGTAAGAGGAAAGTGGATTTAAGAGGGAAACGCCTTACGACGTAAAAATATAAAATGCAATTTAAAAATCTTCAAAAACAAAATAAACAATCACTTTTTCACAATTATATTATCTAATATTTATTATATTTAATATCTTAAATTTATTAATCTAAATAGTTTTTTTTTAAATGAAATTTCAAATTTTAAACACTCAATTTTATTTCAATCACCAGAAAGTACTTGACAGAAGATGCGACCATGCGTACCAATACACACAGACCTATATGAGCACACATTCTAATTAAATTTCAATTTATTGCATGGCTGTACTGAGTATCATGGAGCATCGTGTCAATGACGGAGCAATGGGGATAGTATCTTATAACAAATGGGTAGAGTTTTATCTTCAATGACAGAGCAGTGGGGATAGGATCTTATAACAAATGGGTAGAGTTTTATCTTCCTAGCAAACACAGTAATAAAACAAACATGTCCAATAGAGGCCATCATAATTTCATTTTAAAATATATGGTAAAATTTCAACCAAAATATTTTAAAATATATGGTAAAATTTCAACCAAAATAGAGTACATAGGTCAAGTAATTTGACTTAAAAATTGATTATATATGATGATGCATGAACTCAGATTTCTCGTTGACTAACTTCCTCCTAATCAATTTTGTCATAATTACGTGTAAACTGTGTCATCAATTAAACCTGCAATCTCTCCATTACCAGTTCAAGTTGTGGCAAGCTGTACTTTAAAAAATTGATGGACTATTCTGTATTTTAAATTCCTTTGTTGGTTAAAATTGGCATGAAAAAGTCAAAAGTTAGATAATCATTCTCCCTAATAAGGTTGGCCCTCTCGGTGCAATCATAGGATATTAAAGAATGAGGTTAATTTGTTATATAAAGGATAAGGTTAATTTATAATATTATTGGTAAATAAACTATGTTAAGCCTATGTAAAAGTGGTTTAATAATGCTAGGTCTTGGTTAAACCATTGGTTGAAGGATAAGGTTATTCTACTGTTTTATTGGTCAATAAAAAATAAAGATGGTGTTTATCATCATAATAACAACAATATTAAAATTATATATCTAAGATCTTAGAGAAATTAGAGTGCGATAGAGAATTGGATGATGAAAGAAAATTAAGACACATGGAGACTGCTAACCAAAAAAAGTTAAGATACATGGAGATGGTGAACCAAATGGAGTCTGCCAACCAAAAAGAGTTAAGATACATGGAGATGGTGAACCAAAAGGAGTACCGAGATGAAGAAAATAATCAATATTAATAATATAAGAACAAATCCTCAACATGGAGCATTGTTAAAGAGTCATGGTTTCAAAAAAGTTATTGTGATTATAAATGTTAAGACAGTTAAAATAAAGTTCACTTTTCTTTAAATTAATTGTATATATACATATTAAATCACAATTTCAAAATATTTCTTACAACACTATACTTTCTGATATTTTTACTCATCTAAAATATGGTGATCATAAAATGTTGTTTTTGAAATTTTTAAAATACAAACAAAAAACAAACCAACAATATTTTTTAATATTAAATTAACAAATTTAATTTCAATTAATGTTTTTTTTTTTTACATAAACGGTTATGGGACTTTCATTAACTATCTGGCAAAATACCATGAGTTCGGTTACAAGAGCTGAGACTGGTTTCTTGGGATCTCTCCAACTAGCCGAGCATGCCACAATCACTTTTGAATCGCATTTTTTTACAATTTTTCACGTGACCTTTTTCTGCTGACTTCCCTAGTTTATGGATACAAACAAACTGCTTTAGCAAAAGTCAGAAGAACATAGAGATTTTTTAGGGGATTGGGTCCTAGGAGAGTTCATTATCTCTTAGGATAGATCCAGCATCTAGCTGGGCTGCCTTATTTGCTTCTACATCTGCTTCCTTGTTATTGGTTCTCAGAATATGGAAAAATGTCAGATTCAGGTGTTTGTTCATGCTTTTGATTCTTGTAATTGTCCTTGCCAGTCGCAGATCTGCCAGATTTGCATTGGTCACCATTGCATTGATAATGATTTGGGAATCTCCCAAAACAGTTGCTTCTGTGAGTCCCATATCCCTCAGTGTTTTGATCCCTTGGAACAGTGCCATGACTTCCGCTTGAATGCTTGTGGTGAGGCCTAGACCCCAAGCAAACCTGTGGATGGAAGACTCTTTTGGATTTATAATTATGCCTCCTGCTCTAGCCCTTCCTGGATTTCCCTTGGCTCTCCATCAAAGAACATGGAGGGAAGATTTTGATTGTTCATCCAAGCTTGAAATTCTTCTCCGTTTTTCCTTATTTGCCAGTCTTTAAGGCATATAGGTGATATTATCGACTTCTGGAATTTTAGATTGAGAGCTGCTCCGAACTCCATGTCATGCTGGCTTAGGTTTGAGTCGTCATCTTTATCACTCAGCCACTCATTTAGCTGTCCTTTAATTGTGTGTGCAACTACCTTATAGTTCTGTTCCTTGTCCCTGAAAATCCTTCTATTCCTTTCCAACCAGGTTTGCCAGCTGATAAATTTGGGCAGGGGCAGTTCAAGCAAATTTGAAAATCTTTTTTTTTGGGCCTGGTCCTGGATATCTAGCTAACCACCCAGCAAACAAATCCGGAACTGCGTGGGGGAGGTTGGGCATCAATTTCAGCGTTCCAAGAAGCTCCTGTCAGATTAGGATTGTAAATTTGCATTCCAGAGAAATATGAACAACAAATTCAGAATTTTCTTTACATAGAACGCATCTTGAAGGACCAAGAAATCCCCTTTTTTGCAGCCTATCCTCTGTTAGGATTTTTTGATGGCATAACAACTAGCAGAAAAAATCAATCTTTGGAATAGTGGGAAAATTCAAGATACCTTTCCAAGGCACCGGATTGGGGGGGACGTGGGGTCTCTCCG
The DNA here is from genome assembly GCA_031772625.1 of Pinus tabuliformis. Classification (NCBI taxonomy): domain Eukaryota; kingdom Viridiplantae; phylum Streptophyta; class Pinopsida; order Pinales; family Pinaceae; genus Pinus; species Pinus tabuliformis. The sequence continues at coordinate 1,125,748,262 of CM062819.1, read as the reverse complement.
TGATTTTGGCATAGCCGTGAGCCACTGAATATCCTGTCTGATTCGCTCCCCAACCTCTCGAATCTTTTCTTCTCGCGTGAATAGGGGCAGCTCCATGAAGCATCTGAAGCAGCATGGCATAATCTGGCAACCACGCAGCTGGAACGTTGGGTGTTTTCCAGCCTGCCCAACTATCTCCATGCCAAGACGATATGTCCCATAGCGATTTTAAGTTCGCTTCTTTCTCTCCTTAGACTCGAGTTTGCAATCGGAGGTCTATTCATAATGCTATCCTCCCAAATTCTAATATGTTTGCGATTCCTGGGAATCCAATATGCATTATCTCTTATAAGAGGCCCAACTTTAAAAATTAGATTGCTGAGAGGGGATCTGAGATTGTCGGATCTGAGATTGTCTTTATCGAAGTCGCTGCTTGATCAGTTTAGCTCCCAATGCTAGATTCTGAGTGTTTAGATTTTTTAAAAAATAACTTAAAATACATATATTATATTTTTATTTTTAAAAATTCCATAAACTTAACCTTTTTAAATTATTTCAAAAGCAAAATGAAGGTCAAAAAATCACATATACATCCTCAATGCTCAATGGTAATTGCAGTATGGACAGTATATGGTATATGTCAAGTTGCATCGTAAAGGTGCATACCGTGTTCCCAAAACGGTTTGAGTTCCCTGCAAAACAATTTGGTTTTCGCTCGAATATCATGGAGTTTTCAAGCAACTTTTGGCCTTTTGGAAATGGTCCAATATCATGGGCAATGTCTTCACAATCGTAAATGGAGTTATGGTCAAAATTAATTTGTGAGACATACAGTGATATGGGGTTTAACGGTAAGTTTCGCTGGGTGAAACCCACGAGACGGAGGTTCAAATCTCGTTGAGTATATGGCCTATTGTGTCTTGGCTAGAAGAGTAGGCGACCCCAGAGTGGACGTCTCGGCTCTTGTTGAGGCATAAGTTAATTGCTATTGTGTGCGGCTTGCAGGCTGTTGCACCTAGCCTAGGTTTATAGTGGCAGCCAGTTGGATTTGATCCTGGGCCTGCTTAGGATAACTCTCACCAGTTACCGATTATCCTAGATCTAAAAGAAAAATTAATTTGTGAGACGCAAATCTTTTGGTTTTTTTGCTTTTGGAAGATACAGTTTCAAGTAAATATTGATATGGGTCAAACTTTCTTGGAAAATCTCTGTTATAAGCGTGTTTCAAGAAAAGTTAAATTTAAAAAATCTTCCTTATAAGCGTGTTTCCGAGATGGGCTAAAGGCAGCAGTAAGCCGACTTGTTACGCTGGGCGAGTGGTATTGCCTCCCTCCATAGTCGAATTAGGCACTAATTACGAAGAAACAGATAAGGCAGGTGTGGAATTAGGCGATGCCAACCCTAATCTTATTGGTATAGGTTGGCGGAGTTGTAGTGGTGCTTATTTTGAGAGCATATGCGAGATTTAAACCTTTATATACACCCACTATTTCTTTCTCTACATGTACTTTCTGTCGCCAAAAATAGCGGAGACAACTTTCCGTCCTCCTGTAACATTGACTGCTACAATCAGGATTCGAATTGCCCCTTCTCCTGCGATTTTCCTTCGACGAAAGAATGGTGATCGGTGATACGATTCGGTTGGTCGTTGGAATCATAGGTACGGTTTCGCTCAACAGTAGCAATATGTTATTTTCTTCGTCTGCTTTATGTTATTCTCTGACAAACATTTAATAATTGTTTCTTACAAGAGCTTGGGATTATCAAGATGAAAAACTGAAACAGTAGAGACAGAGAACGGAAGAACATGATGGAAGAGATGTAAGTGTGGAGAGAAGTTGGGGAGGAGAAGGAGAAGGCCGAGTGAAAGAGCAGTAGCTTCGAGAAAGAGAAGCGTTGCCTCCATTACCTCAAGATAGAGGGCCTGTACCAACTCCTCGGAAGACATCTCGGCCAAAGTGGTCTTAACCGCAGCTAAAATTTCATTCGCTTCGATTCACGTGGAGGCCCAGAAGAGCGCCAAGAAGGAGGCTAAAAAGGCCATCCACACAACGCTCAATGTAGCCATGGAGGAAGAGCCTAAAGCGCATGCAACCAATTCTTTATATACATGTATTTTGAGTTGTTGCAAACCGTAGTTACTGTAACGACTCGTAACAAACTTACTATAACGGTTTATAATATCCAAAATTACTATAACCACCTATGATATCCGACATCCAACGGTGAGAATTTGTTTAATCGTCTAACATCTCATCAAACGCTGCAAAACTGTACACCGTGACAGTTTGGTGAGTTCATTTCAAAGGAAACGCCTTACGGTGTATTTTTTTTTTTTTTTTTTTTTTCTAGGTAAAGACTAATTCTATTAAGTAGAAAATATAGTACAATCAGGAGAAGCAAGAGACCGGCAGACCGGAAATGATGTATCCATCAACCTCGGTCCCGGTGAAAAGATTCAAGCTTATGGCAACAGCAGATAACTTGAAATTACAGACATACTAACTGACCTTTACCCCATTGGGGTAGAAGCTACAACACATTGTTTTTTCCCTTTCTTTTTATTGACTTTTGTCCAGCCATCATGGGGAGGATGAGCTAAGACAACTTGAAGACTGGAAATCTCTGTCATCGGGAATTCCTTTTCTGATTCAGAGGAGGTCTCATGGTTGCGTTTCTGGGCGATTGCTATGTCCGGGGCGTGTCCCATAGTATCCATGGGAGGATCCATCGACTGAGGCGCCTGATCTGGTTCTAAGTCGCTTTCCCCATCCTTCGAACCTGGGGAGCTGGGGCTCCCAGTTGGCGGTGGAGGGCAGGGAGCCCAACGCTTGGGTTTGGTTTTTGCAAAGAGTCCCTTTTTCGATCTTGCTGTCAGCGATGGGCAGGAGTTCTGCAGGTGCCCTGTGAGGTGACAATGGCGGCACCGAAAGGCAGTGTTTTCATAGTCTAGAAGCTGAGTCCAAACCGAGTCTTTGATCTTGAGATTGATTTGCTATGGCAATCCCTTGCTTAAATCTAACTCTACACAAATTCTGGCATATGTGTAGAGACCTTGCCGTTCCCTCTCGTAATCCCCCATTAAGAAGCAACCCAAAGTGTTGCCTATTTGCCTGTATACCTCTGTGCACCACAGGTGAATTGGGAGATTTGGAAGTCTGATCCAGACAGGGGCTTTAGTGATAACTGCTGAAGCTGGATCAAAGTCAGGGAACCATGGAGTTAAGAAGAGGCCTGCCGAACCCATGAACCAAGGGCCTTCTTCTAAGGCATCTTGGTAGTTCTCGAGATTGTCGAACAGCACTATAAAATATCCCTTTGCACAGAAGTAAATCTTGCAGCGGTGAGTCCAGTTGTCCTTGATCCAGTCATAAAGATCCTTTGAGCATGGCCAGAGCCCATTGAATTTGCAGATGATGGCCCTTTCAGCGAATTGTTGGGTGTCATCTGCTAGGTCCGGGTAAGAGATCTCAACAGAGGGGTCCTCTTCCGATTTGTCAACCAGAAAAGGCTTGGGTGGAGCCTGAACTAGCGGATCTGTCTTTTCAGGCTTATTAGCATGGACTGCATCTTTATATGAAAATGCCTTAGCTGAAGATGACTCTCCAGCAGCTCCTCCCCTCAAGCGAAGGGTTAAAATAATGGATGCATCTTTCTTAATACCGAAAAAATAAATAGGATAGGGATCCTCAAGTTGTTTACCTTCGTGGAGAAGCCTTTGAGCTGCATGGGGGATTCCCAGTTTGATGCTCAGTGTATGCTTGAGATTCTGCACTAGATCCGTCTGGCTAACCCATTGTAGCATAGTTTTGCCTGAAATGAGCTTGATTTGTATCTGGAATGAGGCAGAAAAGTCCGTATGCCTCTTTCCACTGCAGATCTGTGTAGAGAGGCCACATGCGTGATGATTCGTTTCCTGGATTTGACTCATGAGTGGAAGAGGCTTACTGCCAATCGATGCAGGCCTTTTCTTCCCAATAACCAAGATCAGAGGAGAGGCTGCACGGAGTACTGCTTGAATGCCCTTGGCTGCTACGCCGGCAGTCTGAGGATGGCTCCATAGGCTCGTTGTGAAAGTAGGGAGCTGAGGCCGTGCTACCCCAAAGTTCTCTGCAGAGAGATCCGCGCTAATATTCGTGTTTGCGGCACCGGCTTTCATGATAAGAGCATTTTGCGTGTCCGCAGAGAGGGAAAAATCCCTTGACCTGTGCATGAGTTTCTCGTGCCCATCCGCAGCAGGGGCGATCCAAGAACCGATGGCGACCGAGGGCCTGGCGGCGGCAGAGCTAGGGTTCTTCATTCTCCGATTCTCGATCACAAATTCAAACTTGTAACTCCAAATTCTTAACTAATCAACGCCTTACGGTGTAATTAACAATAAAGTAAAATAAAATAAAATAAAAATCTCCAACCCAGTATGGTAGAGATATTGTATGTCCTATTTAACATTTTCACTTGGTCAGAAATAAAATAAAATTAAAAAAATGAAAAACATATAACTAATAATTATATCTATAAATAATAGTAATTAATAATTAAACCAATTTAGATCCATCTTAACCACAGATCTACCAAGTGCCGAGAGGGATCAAATCTCTTGTGATGCAAACCTCTTTTTAGAGTGAAAAGATATTTGATCTCTCTGACGCTTGGTAGATCTAGAGTTAAGATGGATCTAGGCTAGTCCATAAGCAAAGATAATTATGAAATGGAGAAAAAGGAAGATATTTTAATTATGAGGTAGGGTGTTTATGATAATGAGATAAAGATACAAGGAAAGTATTTTATAAATAAAGATAACTATGACGTAGGGAGTAAGTTTGTTATATTTGGAGATTGTATTTAATTATGAGTTAGTGGGAGTTTTGGATAATAATTAGTTTCTCCAACAAACTTAGAGCAATGGAGTTTTGGGAATTAAGTTACATATATTTAGGTAAATTATTTATTTTATTTTAATGAGTTTTCTATACAATTTTTAATAAAATAAAAAAATAATTGTGGAAATTTATATGTTCACAATAAAGATGAAAAGAAATTATTAAATAAACAATTGAAAAATAAATATAATTACAATATTCGCCAATGGGGGTGTCTATCAATGTTGGATTAAATGTGGACGGAGCCAGATTTTCTACCTCCACTTGGCTTATCAATTGAACTCATGGGTCATACACATGCAACGATCTATCTGTGCATGAAGATGTTTCTAGAGCGGGGGCAAAGGTTATATGTTTTACTCTGACATTACATGAGGTGTTTTCACAGTGGTGGTGTGGGTGTGTGGGTGATGGGAAGTTTTGATGGATGCGCAACACAGGGTGGCCCCTTGCTAGAGCCAAACCCCGCTCCTTAGTTAAGGAAGGTGTTAGAGAGTTTTTCGCTTGATCCTAGTGGCGAAATTCATTTCTCTTCGAGGTTTCCAATGGCACACACTTGGGACCCAGGGGAGAGTTTCCCCCTCCAAGCCACCTTCTACATCTGTGTGTTATGATATGGTAGATGTTGGGGCGGGGGGGTGGGGGTGTTGAAGCACAGGGCTCTGTGGAGGGGTGCCTTCAAATCTTACTATTTGGTATACCTCCTTCGCTTCTCTTCTAGTTTTGTTGCTTCTCTTTTACCTTTTTTTGGGGTTATTTCTTCCATGGGTTGCATTTCGATTCAATTGACATTGGTTCTCATTTGTGGTGCTAGGTATAGGCGGTTCTGGAATTTCAGGAATTTTTTTTTACTTTGTTTGTTGGTGTTTGAGCCAGAGGATTTTATTTCAAGGGAAGATGGTTGATATTTTTTGAACTTGACCATGAAAGTATGACCTATATGGCTTGTTAAGGGTCTCCTAGGCAAGTTCGAGGCCCTGCCAGTTATTGGTATTCCAATTTCCAAATATTCTTTCCTTGGACACAAGGGTGGTGGAGGGTACATAATTCCCAACTCATCTGCAACAATGTGTCTAAGTGTTTAGGTTGCCGGGTGGTGGTTGATTCCTAGGTCCTTGGTCATCGAGGGTGTGTGGTCAAGCTGACCCTGAGAGATCATGTATGTGTCATCATTGGATTGGTGTGGAAAAATTCATTGCTATTTGGTGGTTTTAATAGGTTATGAGCTCTTCATGGGGCAAGGGGTAACTGTGCTTGTTAACGGGCGAGAGTTGGGTGGATGTCGTGGTAGGGCTGACATCTTGGTATTTTGTTGTTGGTTTGTGATTCCCTATCTTGCGCCTATACAATTTCAAAAGGGCAAGGCTCGCCGCAGGGTTGGGCCATGGAGCTAGAGGGAGGAGAATAGGTAGGACAACTAAGACTTAGGGGAGGAGCTAGATCCCAACACTGCCCAATCTCCTGGTAGAATTGAGCTTCAACTCCCCTTCAATACTTTTGACAACTTCCTTCAACATGTAACTATTCTCCTAGAACAACTTGGGAGGGACCACTATGACGATAGAAGAACACTTATTGGCTTCATGAATGACTTGCAACAAAATCAGTGGCACATGTAGGATCGGATGGCCACTTTGGAATGGGGACAATGATGTATATATGTGAAGAATAATCATCTAGAGGGACGATTGGCTCACATGGAGAATCATGTATATTGTGACTTCAACCCCCGTCCATCTCCAAGCAATGGGCTGGAACACTCAGCTCTAATAAACTCGTCTGATCTGTGATGATATTTGGATGTATTCAGATCCTTGGGACCTTCTAGTTTGGTTGGGATATCAATTCATGCTTATCTAGTTTGTCTACTCTTTTAGCGTTTTGGTTATGTTATCTTCTTCTAGCAAGCCAATCCAGTAGGAGTGAGGTCAGAAGATTGCAAAGATTATGCTCATGACGATGTAACTCTATTTTGAATTAATGGAAACTTTTGACTTACAAAAGAAAAGATAATTATGACATAAAGATAAAAGAAAAACATTTTATTAACAAAGATAATTATGAGGGAGGGAGCAATTTTGTTAATATTTGGAGATTATCTTCCAATATGATTTGGTGATAGGTGATAATTATGGTTTTTATTAAGGTTCTATATCTTAAAAATTGTGTTAGTGATTTGGATTAATATTTTAAAATTATGTGTATAATTTGATTTAATATATTAAAATAAGTATTTTATGTAGTGTAGTTTATTTAAATATGTTTGAATATACATATATGTTAATTTTGACAGGGACTAATGCACCCTCAACTAGTGTAACTATATAAATTTAATGGCTGATAAATGTCGATAGGCATCAATCCATGAAAAGAATCAAAACACTTCATGGTATATCTCACATTGCCAAGGATAAAAAATTATAAAAGTTAACTAAATTATCTCTTTATTTTAAATTATTGACATTATTAATTTAAAAAAAATCATATATGAGTTAAACATATATAGATTTAAAAAAACATGTAATAAGATTCTTAACCATGGAAATTCATGCCCATTTAACCATGGAGATTCTTAAGTTGTTATTGATGGTTGAAAGTTGTCCTTGCCAACAATAAGAGAAACCACTAATCAAAGTCCCAAAACAAACTTGTTTTCATTTGGGATTACAATCCTCACCAGTATGCCATTAAAGGTGATTTCTCCTTGATTGGCGACATTGTGAAAATTTTCCTAAATTCTAAAGGTAATCCTATCTAATTACATAAATCAAATTAACTAATATATTCTAATATTATCTTACCCCAGGAGCATAGTTTAAATGAAGTATAAATTCTGGATAGCTACTGTTTTAAAAGAGAAATAATTCATCAAATTTGAACAATTTTTTGAAAGTAATTTCAAAGGGTAAATCATTCACATAAACAACTGAATGACGCACAATTCACTACAACATTCATACAATGTTTTTACTAGATCAACTATAAAAATTGCCCTAAACAAATCTAGTGATTAACAGTAGTGCAAGCAATAGATATACCCATGAAAAATTTAAATAAGCTTAAAATGTAAATAGTTGTGATCTTTTCCCATGAATTCCAAAAATAAATGCATGAATAACAGTTCCACACAAGCTTTGCAACAATAGATGATCCACAATCATTGATGGCTCTTTATTCTTCGAAGATGATGTTTGTACAATAGTGCACAAGGCCTTTTCTCAAAAAATACAAAATTTTTACTCTTGGAAGGGTTTGCTTAAATACACCCCAAAATAACTAAAAACAAAGTTTTGCTGCTACTTTTTCTAATGAAAATAAATTATAAAATAGACACAGTTCTAACAAAAGAAAGGTTGTTAAAGGCCTTGAGATATTTTCTAAAACTCTATTTTTTTGATTTTTTCTAAGCCTTCCACATATTGCGTCCGTTGTGTGTGGGTATGCATAACCTATGCGTTTAATTGTGGAGGTGAAATCTCCATGTTAATATTGCAATCAGAAACTTTGCCTTCTACGTTTACTAATCCACCTCATAGTTTGGAAGGGAATTTTTTATAAGATTTGTGCAACTTTGAGGATGAGCTAATAATTGATTGATAGGTTCTAAGTTAATTTTGTTACCCTCTTTGATTGTGTCTTTTGCATCCTTTCTCTACTTTTGCATGTCAACTATGCAAGAATACCCTATAACCATCCCCCTCATGAACTAAGAACCAATCATATCGAAGTCGATGATTGGATCCATAGTCCCATCAAAAAACACATTACAATCGTTTTGTGCATCAGCCACCCAGTTCTGAGAGCAATTTAGCTTTTTCCCCCAACTGCGCAAGGTAATTCTTGTTATCATCTTCTAGCTTTTTGAAATTTTTAGGAGAAAATCAAGTGCCAACTTAGGCTTGGATTGCAATTATAATAACTTATTAAACTCATTTATTACCTATCTAGGTTCAATCATTTTGTCAGAAATAGAATGATATAAATTATTTAAAATGTGAGAATGATATAAATTATTTAATTTTGTCAGAAATAAGATGATATAAATTATTTAAAATGTGAAAATGATATAAATTATTTAAAATGTTTTGTTGAACTTGAATATAATTCTTATTGAGCTAGCTTTACCTACTCATTAATATCTAAAACTTCCTCTTTGAAAAGGTTGATGTCAAAGCTATTCTCTTGTAGTTGCTTAACCTATAACATTAATTGATTAATGTATACATATTTTTTTGCATCGAAGCAATACAGTTTTGGTGTACTTGATGAATTTCTAGTTTCAACACATTATCGATCTCTTCGAGACGATCATCATCATGGATGAAGCATAGGATCAATATTAGGTTTAATTCCGACATGCACGTTCGATTAATATGATCATCCACATTAATTCAATCAAACAATATCTCATGAGTTGCGTTAATTAGTGATATCCATTACATTTTCATTACGTTCGAAGGTCCCCCCTTCTCTCTTCCATATGAATTTTTTTTTAACCTAAATTGTGGAATGTTAAAATTATGTTGTGCGTTCAGCATCCTTGAATTTATTGTCCTGTAAGTTTTCAGGTCACCCATATGACAGTAACACGTGTAAACAAATAAAATAAACTGAGAACACATATGAGTTATTTTAATTTGAGCATTTCTATATGTTGGTTTCTATTCATTAAAATATTACATAAATGTTGTTTTTTCAAAAGTAGTGTATGAGCGCGTGCAAGAGAGTTTTCTAGCCACTACGAAAGTCATGAAAGATATTTTTGATGTTTTTTTTAATGTTCAGTTTCAATAAGTGTTTAGTTGTTTAGATAACTTGAAAAGAGGAAAAAAGAGTGTTGGAGCATGTAGTAAGCATATATTAGTTTTAGTTATTATTTTGAAGTTCATTTATCATACTGAAATTAAAGGTACTTTACCATTTGAATTTAAATTAATCATATTGAAATTATTCTTTTAACTAGTAAATTTATTTTATAATATATTATAATTTTTATTTAATTGTTTAATATTATATTATTCATTGGACCATAGTTAATCATGGTCCAATATGAAATTCAACTACAGTTAACAATGGTCAATAATGGTGAACCATGATCAATAGCCATGGTCATATTGTACCAAAGATTATTTCATGGTCCAATGTTGCATTGTGATAAAGATTGTCTCAATATGAAAATCAACTATGGTCAATCGTGGTCAACCATAGTTAACCAGGCTCCACCATTGAATTATGACAAAGATTATCTCAATATGGAAATCAATAATGGTCAACCATGGTCCAACATCATGTTCTGATAAAGATTGTCTCAATATAAAACTCGACTATGGTCAACCATGTTTGTTTTAGGGTTCATAATATTTATCTTAGTGTTTATATACCTTAGGTTTACAATGTTATTCTCTCGGGTTTAATAATATTCCCTTGGGTTTTTAGTATTAATCCCTTGGGTTTGTTAGTGCCTTAGGTTTATAATATCATTCCATTGTATTTATTAATCTAAGGGTTCATATTCCTAAGATATAATATTGTTGATAGGGTTTATAATATCATTCCCTTGTATTTATTAATCTAAGGGTTCATATTCCTAGGATATAATATTGTTGATAGGGTTTATAATATTAATCATAGGGATTAATATAAATCCCTTGGGTTTATATTCCATTTGGTTTATAATATTAGTCTATTAGGTTTTCAATATTTATCCCTTGGTTTTTAATATTAATCCCTTGGATTTATTAATCCCTTAGGGTTTAATGTTTATTTTAGGGTTTATAATCTTTATCTTAGGGTTTATATCCCCTTGGTTTATAATCCCTTGGGTTTGTGACGAATATTTTCTCAATATGGAAATCAACCATAGCCAACCATGGTCAGCATTGTTCAAACATGGTCGACCATAGGCAATTATGGTCTACCATGGTCCAACACCACATCGTGACAAAGCTTGTCTCAATATGAATATCAACCATTTTCAATGTTGCATTATGAGAAATATTTTCTCAATATGAAAATGAACTATCATTAATGATGGTTAATCATAGTCAATAACCATGGTCACATAGTGACAAATATTGTCTGATGGTCCAACGTCACATTATGACAACCATGGTCCAACGCCGCATTTTGACAAAGATTGTCTGAATATGAAAATCAACCATGGTCATTTATGGTAAACCATGGTCAACTAGGGTCCAACGTTGCATTGCGACAAAGATTATCTTAATATGGAAATCAATCATGGTCAACCATGGTCCAGCATCGCATTTTGACAAAGATTGTCTCAATATGAAAATCAACCATGGTCAACCATGTTCGTTTTAGGGTTTATAATATTGATCTTAGGGTTAATATATCTTGGGTTTACAATATTAATCGCTTGGGTTTAATATTATTCGCTTGGGTTTTTAATATTAATCACTTGGATTTATTAGTGCCTTGGGTTTATAATATCATTTCCTTCTGTTTATTAATAGGAGGGTTCATATTCCTATGGTATAATAATATTGATAGGTTTTATAATATTAATCATAGGGTTTAATATACATCCGTTGGGTTTATAGTCCATTTGGTTTATAATATAAATTCCTTGGGTTTATTAATCGATTACATTTAAAATATTAATCCCAAGGGTTTATAATATGAATATCTTGGGTTTTCAATGTTAATCCCTTGGTTTTTAATATTAATCCCTTGGTTTTATTAATCTTATGGTTTATATTCCTATGGTTTATTATTAATACTAGGGTTCATTGTGACAAATATTGTCTCAATATGAATATCAACCATTTTCAATGTTGCATTATGACAAAGATTTTTTGAATATGAAAATCAACCATGGTCAACGATGGTCAATCATGATCAACCATGGTCACATTGTGACAACCATGGTCAACCATGGTCCAACGTCGCATTGGGACAAAGAATGTCTCAATATGAAAATCAACCATGGTCAATAATGGTCAGCCATGGTCAACCAGGTTCCAATGTTACATTGTGACAAAGATTATCTCAATATGGAAATCAATCATGGTCAACCATGGTCCAATGCCGCTTTGTGATGAATATTGTCTCAATATGAAATTCAACCATGGTCAACCATGTTTGTATTAGGTTCTATAATATTTATCTTAGGGTTTATATACCCTAGGTTTATAATATTAATCTCCTGGGTTTAATATTATTCCCTTGGGTTTTTAGTATTAATCCCTTGGGTTTTTAGTATTAATCCCTTGGGTTTTTAATATTAATTCCTTGGGTTTATTGTTTCCAAGAAACTAGCCATACTGAGACAAAGATTGTCGTAATACAAAAATCATCCATGGTCCATCATGATCAACCATGGTCAACCGGGGTCGAAAGTTGCATTGTGACAAAGTTTCTCTCAATATGAAAACCAATCATGGTCAACCATAGTCAACCACGATCCAATGTCGTGTTGTGACAAAGATTGTCTCAATATGAATCTCAACTATGGTCAATCACGTTCGTTTCAAGGTTTATAATATTTATCTTAGGGTTTATATACCTTGGGTTTACAATAATAATCCCCTGGGTTTAATATTATTCCCTTGGGTTTTTAGTATTAATCCATTGGGTTTATTAGTGCGTTGGGTTTATAATATCAATCCCTTGGGTTTATTAATCTAAAGGTTTATTCATGGTTGACAATGGTTGACCATGGTCAACCATGGTTAAACATTGCCAACTATGGTCGACCATGGTTGATCATGGTCAACATTGGTCAAACATGGTCAATCATGGTCCAACGTGGTCAACCATGTTTGTTTTAGGGTTTATAATATTTATCATAGGGTTTCTATACATTGGGTTTATTATTCTAAGCGTTTACTCATGGTTGACAATGGTTGACCATGGTCAACCATTCTCAACCATGGTCAATCATGGTTAACATTAGTCAAACATGGTCAATCAAGGTCAACCATGGTCAACCATGTTTATTTTAGGGTTTACAATATTTATCATAGGATTTATATACCTTGGGTTTATAATATTAATATGTAGGTTTAATATTATTCTGTTGGGTTTTTAGTATTAATCCCTTGGGTTTATTAGTGCCTTGGGCTTATAATATCAATCCCTTGGGTTTATTAATCTAAGGGTTCATGGTCATATTGTGACAAAGATTGTCTCATGGTCCAATGTCACATTGTGACAACCATGGTCATCCATGGCAAACAATGGTCAACAATGGTCCAACGTTACATTGTGACAAAGATTATCTCAATATGAAAATCGACCATGGTCAACCATGGTCAACCATGGTCAACCATGATCAACCATGGTCAACCAGGGTCCAACGTCACATTAGAACAAACATTCTCTTAATATGGAAATCAATAATGGTCAACCATGGTCCAACGTCACATTGCGACAAAGATTAACTCAATATGAAACTCAATCATGGTCAACCATGTTCATTTTTGGGTTTATAATATTGATCTTAGGGTTAATATACCTTGGGTTTTAAATATTAATCCCTTGGGTTGAATATTATTCCCTTGTTCTTTTAGTATTAATCCATTGGGTTTATAATTCCTTTGGTTTTTAATATTAATTCCTTGGGTTTATTAATCCCAAGGAATTAGCCATATTGAGACAAAGATTGTCTCAATATGAAAATCAACCATGGTTAATCATTGTCAAACATGGTCAACCAGGGTCCAATGTTGCATTGTGACAAAGATTCTCTTAATATGAAAACAATCATGGTCAACCATAGTCAACCATGATCCAATGTCATGTTGTGACAAAGGTTGTCTCAATATGTATCTCAACTATGGTCAACCATGTTTGTTTTAGGGTTTATAATATTTATCTTACGGTTTATATACCTCGGGTTTAAAATATTAATCCCATGGGTTTAATATTAATCCCTTAGGTTTATTAATGTAACGGTTTATTCATGGTTAACAATGGTTGACCATGGTCAGCCAATGTTAACCATGGTCAACCATGGTTAATCATGGTCAACATTGGGCAAACATGGCCAATCATGGTCAACCATGTTTGTTTTAGGGTTTATAATATTTATCTTCTGGTTTATATATCTTAGGTTTACAATATTAATCCTCTGGCTTTAATATTATTCCCTTGGGTTTTTAATATTAATCCCTTAGGTTTATTAGTGCCTTGGGTTTATAATATCAATCCCTTGGGTTTAATAATCTAAGGGCTCATATTTCTAAGGGTTCATAGTCACATTCTCACAAAGATTGTCTCATGGTCCAACATCACATTCTGACAAAGATTGTCTCGTGGTCCAATGTCATATTTTGAAAAAATTATCTCTATATGAAAATAAACCATGGCTAATCATGGTCAACCAGGGTCCAACTTCGCATTGTGGCAAACATTCTCTCAATATGGAAATCAATCATGGTCAACCATGGTCCAACATTGTGTTGTGACAAAGGTTGTCTCAATATGAAACTTAACCATGGCCAACCATGTTTGTTTTAGGGTTTATAATATTGATCTCAAGGTTAATATACCTTAGGTTTTTAGTATTAATCCCTTGGGTTTATAATTCCTTGGATTTTTAATATTAGTTCCTTGGGTTTATTAATCCCTTTCCCTTATAATATTAATCCTCAGATTTATAATATTAATGTTAGGGTTTAATGCTTATTTTAGGGTTTATGATATTTATCTTAGGGTTTATAATTTTAATCCCTTGGGTTCGTTACAAATATTTTCTTAATATGGAAATCAATCATGGTAAAACTTGGTCAACCATGCTCCAATGCCGCTTTATGAAAAGTATTGTGTCAATATGAAAATCAACCATGTTTATTTTAGGGTTTATAATATTTATCTTAGGGTTTATATACCTTGGGATTATAATATTAATCCCTTGGGTTTAATACTATTCCTTTGGGTTTATAATCCCTTGGGGTTTTAGTATTAAGTCCTTGGGTTTATAATATCAATCCCTTGGGTTTATTAATCTAAGGGTTCATATTCCTAAGGTATAATATTATTCATAGGGTTTATAATATTAGTCCTAGGGTTTAATATAAATCCCTTGAGTTTATAATCACGGTCAACCATTGTCAACAATTTTCAACCATAGTCAATCACAGTCAACTATGGTTCAATGTCACATTGTGACAAATATTGTGTCAATATGAAAATCAAGCATGGTCAACCATGGTCAACCATGGTGCAACACAACATTGTGACAAATATTGTCTCAATATGAAAATCAGTCATGGTAAACCATAGTCAACCATGGTCTAATGTCACATTTCAACAAATATTGTCTCAATATGAAAATCACCCATCGTCAACCATGGTTAACCATGTTTGCTTTACCATTTATAATATTTGTCATAGGGTTTATATACCTTGGTTTATAATATTTATCTTAGGGTTTATTATAGGATTTTCTCAATATGAAAATCAATCATGGTCGTTAATGGTCAATCAAGGTCAATCATGGTCAACCATTGTGTGCCATGGAAAATCATGGTCAACATGGGTCAAACATGGTTGACCATGGTCAATTATGGTCAATCATGGTTAACTTTGGTCAATAATGGTCAAACATCACATTGTGACAAAGATTGTCTCAATATGGTCAACCATGATCCAATGTCGCATTGTGACAAAGATTCTCTAAATATGAAGATTAATCATGGTCAACCATGGTCCAATGTTGCATTTGTAAGAAATATTATATGAATATGAAAATCAACCATGGTCAACCATGTTTATATATGAACACATTGGATTTGAATGCCGATGTTTAAAGAGATTTTTTTTTAACCAGAGAGAAATTTACAATTTGACATCTCGATAGTCACAACAACCATATCTATTGATGACTGCAGAAAAAAATTAACTATTCATTTCACCACAAAATTTATTAAATAATTGTTTTCTAGGAATGCCCATGTATGACACCCAAATATTACAGTTTCCTGACTTATTAACAACTATCCGGTACACGATTATGAAATTTAGAATCATATTGTTTAAAACAATTCAATAATAGAAAAAATAGAAACAAATCTCTAACAACATGAATATTAAAAGGTCCAGGAGAAATTAGAGATCAAAACCATATATAATTTATACAGACTTCTAAAATTACCTCTCAATCCCTAATTCATATAATTACATACATCCTATGTTTACATATGTACATTTAAACTGAAGGAAAGGTATTAAATTCTACCAATTCTACTTCTAATATCCATGCTCTAGTTCATGATCATAATTGATGACTCTGGGGAAGATATGAAAGAACCGATAACCGATATCAGAGAATCTGATTACAGTCAAGAAATTAGACTTGCAATACTTGATATCGAGAGGTGAAAACTCTGTTAAATGCCATAAATATAAACATAAAAGAAATTGTGGTCATTTGACGAAGAATGTAATATTAGAATGTAGAAATTCCTTGTAGATTCAAATTACATATTGTAATATGCTAAAATAATTGACTTCAATCTATTTTACTTATCAGTAGAAACAATAAATGATCGATGAAATCACGAAGCATAAAAGAGAAAGAATTCAATCACACATAACACAATAAGTTTCTGGGGAAAGCCACAACTAAAAACCCCTACTATCTGCATATTGTATTAATCAGAAAATATGAGAAGATTACAAGCTTTTCTCAAGCCTGAGCAACCTTGCACTATCTCAATCTATCTTACTACTTCACAAACAAGCTCCAGCCAATACTTAGCAAAATTTGATGCTTGACAAGCTCTTATTTCCTTATGCAGTTTCCTAGGGAATTAGCCCATATTTAATTGGGAAATTTCTCATCCATCACTGTACAATCAATCATAAGCCTTCCTCTAATATGACACGCATGAGTTAATTAAGAGTGGATCTTCAGTTTATTGGTTGAGCAGTGCTGGTTACACCCCACTATTGGATCTCCCACTAATTCCTCCATTAGTTGGAACTAGTTTAATTGAATTTAACTCAGTTAAACTGAATTAAATAATTACAACTCAAAAGAACTCAACCTAGGCCCCTAAAATTTAGGAACCACTCTACATGACTCTAGATAGATTCCCAACTTGAATTAATTGAGCCAACTAAGTCAAATTAACTTAGTTAACTATTACAAGTTGCTATGAGAATTATAATTATAATTTAATTCCTGATTTAATTCAAGAACAAAATTAAATTAGGATTTTCTTGTTGCATTTTTCAACAAGGAATTGGGCTTGTGATTTATGAGTTGAATGGAAAAACAAAGCCCAATATACAATATGGTAAAAGGGGGGATGTATTTCAATATTATGCAAGTATTTATTTGACAATTTTGATAATTGTGTAGTAAAATTTGGGGTTTTTCCATATAAGTGTTCAAATGAATAAAAAATTTGTTACTCTTGGGGTTTTATTAATAATATTTTAAATTTGAAAGAATTATGTACACATAAGGGAAAACTACATCAAAAGTTTAAAATGAAAGGACCTCATTATTTAATTCGTATTTACAATAATGAGTTGTCATCACACCACAATAAATGTGAATAAGATTTGTCACAATACCATGGGAAAAAACCATGGATTATCAATACTATATGCCCAAAAAACCATAACTCATTTCATATGACACTTGTTCATATGACATAACTAATTTTGAGATAAATTTCAACCCTTTGATTCATGAATACTACTAAGAACATTTTGGAATATTATGTGGAGGTTAAATCCTTACCATCCACCTAATAAATATTGGTAATTACATTAACATTATTTAAGATGTATTCCAAAACATACAAGCCCATCCAAATAAAAATAAAATACCAATTTATAAAAAATAATGATAAGGTATAAAAATAAAATGGAATGAAATTATTTCAAGCAATTATAGTTTTTGAATTCAAATAATTTTTTGATATAACTTTTGACTAATGGTTATTTACATATTTTAATGCAGTTTCATTAAATAATAGTAACGCGTTAGTATACATTAACTAAAATAATAATGAATTATAATAATGAGTTTTTTTGTCAATCAAATTTATTTCATTAGATTATTAGAAAAACAAGGAGTACAAAAGATGTCTCAATGACCCATTTTTCATCATTCCGAATAGACTTATTGGAATTGGGGTTCGAAGAATACCAAAAATAAGCTTGATCATACATTATTTCTACTGGGCTTAGAAGCCATACACTATTGAAGGGAGAAAAAAAGATCAAAAAAATGAGCACCTATACTAGAAACATCATATCATGGAGGGGGATTAGGAGGGATAATAGGAGGGGAAACAAAATAACCAGCATGTTCATGCATATGGAAATCAATATGTTCCACTTAGGCTTCCAGATTGCAAAGGTGGTCATTTTTTATGTGATGGCTCTGTCGAAGGCTATCCAACTATCCCAATATTTCATTCTGATTGAATTGTATATCATTAATATATGCAACCAATTCATTGCAGTCCTCATACCTATGATCATGGAGGATGTCCATATTGACTTGTATATTCCTTAGTTGCTTTGCTATGGACTCCATGGAGGCTAGAGCAACTATCTGGCCTGGAGAGAGGTCGTCAGTGAGAGTCACTTTGACATCTCATTCCAAACTGCCAGAATTTCCTGAAGAGAAGTAATGTCGATGAGATGGAAGACCTGCATCCAATTGATGGCCACCCGTACGACAAGGCCTCCCTCTTTGGTAAGGAATAACATTCAAGGCTAAAGAACTAAGCAACAAGGTCATATATCACCCCTCAAAACTCTTTCCAAGAGATAATTGAAAACAAACAACGAGAAAGAAATAAATTTGTTGGTCTTGAGAATACCAGAAAACACACTGAGGTAGGCTCGCGAATAGTCATAAAAGGATTTCCCCAGAGTCAACCAAATTCCTAGAGATAACTTGTCTTGATAGCCCACAAACCAACAAAGGACAACTCCTTCTGCCCAAGTTTGTTGAGAACAGACCCCCAAAACACTGACCTCAGAACAACAACAGGTCAACCAACTAAAAACACTCAAGGAAAGACCGAAAAACCTCTTAGACGAGATAAAAACATAGGTTTCTGCTAGAGGTGTTCGAAAACAAAGGCACCAACAAGAGCCTGACTTATGAAACTCAGGTCTATAACTGAAAAAAGAGACATAATAGTGGGCATTCCATACTTTCAGACTCAAACTCCAGAATCAAAGAGGGTCCCCTTTACAAGATGTCCAGATATTGTGAGAGGAACAGAAGAAAAAACACTTAGACTAGGGGAAATTGAAAGCCAGATTTACATTTGTGTCGATTGACGAGAATTCCTCCATGGACCCAAAATTATGAATTGGGCAAGGGTGACAAATTTTCCAGAGAGATGTTATGCCAGTAGCCAATTCCCCACTCCAGGACGTTCTAGGGTCCCATGTATTTGTTTATGAACCAGACATATTCCACACTATTGTAAAACAACGCTACACTACACAACACCTACCAATCTAGTTTCCAAGCGAGCACCCAGGATTCCTGGTGCTCTCTTTGCAAAGCGTCCTAATCCCAAAATTCATTGCCCAGAACTACAACCACAGAATGAATTCCACCTCCCCTCTTACCAAAACATAAGTACCTTCTGGATTCTCCTGCAGGTGTAAAGATATAACGATGGATCTACTCATTAAGATGAGCATGTGCACTGCACGGTGGAGGGGGGAAACCCTGAGGACCACATCCCAACATTTGTCCACCCCCATTGGGGGGAGTTATAATAATGAGTTACTAAGAATATTCTAGAATATTACGTGGAGGTTAAATCCCTACCATCCACCTAATGAATTAACAATATTTAAGCTCTATTCCAAAATAGAGAGGTATATCAACATAAAAATAAAATACCAATTTATAGAAGACAAGGATAAGGTGTAAAAAGAAAGTGGAATGAAATAATTTCAAGTAATTATAGTTTTTGAATCCAATTAAATTTTTTATATAACTTTTGACTAATGTTTTTTTACATATTTTAATGTGGTTTCATTAAATATTAGTTATTAGTTAGTATATATTAACTAATAACAGCTAATTATGTTTATTGATAACAACATTGTAATAATCACCACAACTGATAATATTAATTATTAATTAACAACAAAATATCCAAAAATCATTGCATGAATATAAACAATATCTATATATCATGACACAAATATTGAAACTGGAAGGTGGTAAGTATTCTTCAACAAACATGGGGTTATATCTTAACAAGATTGCAATAAGACTTCTAATTTATTCACCAATCAAAATTTGAATATATATATATATATATATATATATATATATATATATATATATATATATCTATAGATATATTGGATAAGTTAACGGGAAACTAATAATAGTCGAAGAAGAAATCAATTAATTACTATAGTCTTGCTTTGGCAGGGACTTATAAGTTTTGTAGAAATTCCTTGTAGATTCAAACTGCTTATGTAATATGCTAAAACAAAAGACTTGAATCTACTCTACTCATCAGCAGAAACAATTAATCGATTGAGAAATTACAACATAAACATGAGACAAGATTCAATCACATATGCTTAGAGATTTATCTAAGGGGAAATATTGCTGGTCAAAACCCCTTCCTATATGTATTCTATTAGATTAGAAAATAAAGAAGAAATACAATACTAGTTCAAGGTTGAACAATCTCTGCACAAGTATAATCTATCTCACTACCTCACAAGCTGAATCTGGCCAATACTTAGATAATTTTGATGCCTACCAAGCTCCTATTTCCTTGCATTGTTTCTCGTGGAATTAGCCCCTATTAATGAGAGAAATTCCCATCCTAATTTGCACAATCCCTATAGGTCCTTCTCTAACTGCATGCACCACCTGTACAACTCAGAAAATTATACAACTGATAGTACACTACCATTGAACTCCAATCTCAACTGGGTAACTTGAATTCCATGCATGCATGAGTTAATGATGCTGATTTATCAGTTAACTCGTTAAACACTGAATCTGCACCCCACTGCTAGACCTCCTACTAGTTCCTCCAACAGTTGGAACTAGTTTAATTGAATTAAATTTTACAACTCAAGTTAAACTCATCCTAGGCTCCTAAAATTTAGGAACCCCTATACATGACTCAAGTTAGGCCATCAACTCAAATTGATTGAGCCAACTAAGTGAAATTAACATAGTTAACTCATTCTTGTTGCCTTGTGATGTGGAATTATAATTTTTTCCTAATTTAATTCAAGGGAAAATTAAATCAGGATTTTCTTGTTGCCATTTTCAACAAGCTTCCCATGATTATTAATAATGTTGTTTTTGATTTTCTTATAGAGTTTCCACCATAAAGAGATGGTACAAATAATTCAAATTTTTGATTTTTCTTGAATGTTTTAAACCAAACTAGATCCATGTTAACCCCATATCTATCAAGCACCAAGAGAATAAAATCTCTCCAGGTGAAAACCTCTTTCTTGAGTGCAAAACTTGAGGAAAGGTTTGCACCTCGAGAGATTTGATCCCTCTTGGTGCTTGATAGATCTAGGGTTAAAATGGATCTATGCTAGTTTTAGTGGTGTGCAACCATGGAAAATTTGTTGAGCATCTAATTATTCTGATCATTTTAAATATGCTAAATATGTTTAAGATTAATTTGGTCATTGTAATTTTGAATTTGATCAGTTACTCATTTTGTGGAGATGGTAAATGTTAGCTTTGCTATGTTCTTTAATACTTGATGGATCAAAATAGGTGTTGAGCAGTGCTAGTTTGGTTATATAAGGGTGGCAACAGTTTTTCATGCTTTCTCCTTCAATTTTCCCTTTTCTCCTTATAACTCCCACACCTCCGTTTCCTCCTTCCTCTTAATCTTCTTCATTCTCCTTTAAACCCCGCTTAAGCCCTTTTTCCGGCTCCTGGGCGTTTTTTTGTTTTAACACTATGAAACCTCGCCTAAACCCTTCTTTTACCGACTCTCGGGCATTTTTTATTATTAAACATTAAAAGCCCTGTTAACCTGTTTAAACCCTGTATATACCATTCTTCGTTTGATCCCATGGCACTAAAGTCTTGATCCTTTTTAACGCCGTGCATACAAAGAAAATCATAACCTGCCACGGCTTTACCTGTCACATCAACCCTGAAACATGTGCGTTAATTCTTGGCCATCCGATCATCCCGCGAAGATCCGACAGTGTACGCTACCCCTGCTCCCATAAACCGCACATCCGTTAACCCGCGGGGAAGCGGTTTCCCGTCGGACCTTACAACCACGTGGCATGATTTAACTGGATCGTGCCCCGTGGTACGAATACTACCCAGTCTTGAAAAGCGGTGCGGGGAAACCACTTACCACCCTTTCGGTACGGTCCCTTGCTCGTTAACTTGTGCGCACCTTCCGCTCCCGTCAGCCGTTGGATCATTACCGCCGTGATCCAATGGCCATCGTTCATCCATTCTTGTTTACGCCCGATAGCCCCCTAGATCCAATCTCCGCCGTCCATTTTGTCATCCAACGGTTAATATTCATGCCCAGTCCATCATCCATTTTCAATGTATTTTTCAGTGTTTTCGGCCTGTTTTGTGCGTGCGAAGAAGGAAGAGATGATCCGACAATCTGCACATGAATTCCTCAGCTACCACATTTAAAGAACAACACGGTCAACGACAAGAAGGACAATTCTCAAGCAGCTCAATGACTGCAGCAGTTATGGAAATTCATTCAAATAATACTTCACCTGTTTAGGAAGGACAACAAAGTACTAGTAAATGTCAAATTGATCCATTAAAACAATCAAATTGTATCAGAAGCCCATATCTGACTGTAAATGTGTTTGGTGGTCAGTTATGACCCCTCCACGCATAGGTTAGTAGATATTTTTTGTGAACAAACTCTATATATTCCAAAAAGCAAGATGTAATCAGGTTGATGAATGTTATTCTGATGTAAAGTTCAACTTCTGGAGACTGCAACTATTGTGACACCTACAGCTTCTGGTCTTCATTTCTAGCTAATACAAGCTTCTTTTGCTGTTGTTTTCTCACTTTCCACTTCTTCTTCTTTGTTCCAGGCTGTGCTTGTATGCATTTTTCATTTGCTTTTGATGCTTAGCAGTAGAGGGGCTGTCATCCCACCTCTCTGCTAGAATCTAGTTAGCATTATCAAATATGTATGCAGGTTTCTGTTGTTTTAATGCTAGAGAGCTATCATCCTGTCTATGCATTAGGAAATAGAATTTACAGACCTTTTAATTGGTTGCAGCTGGCCATCACAGGGTCCTGTGCATCTGCTGCTGTGATAAGTGTTCTCATTCATCACATTTCCCTTAAAACTGTGAGTAATTGGTGGTCTAAAGCCTTGTAGTCTGGGGGTGTTCACCCATGTCTGGGGTTAAGCATAGTAGAAGTGGTTATCTGGCTTGAATATGCAGCATTTCTTTCATTCGTCCACCAATTTTCCAACATTTTTGTTGAGTTTGTAATGTTCCCGAGCATCTCTGATATACAACCTAGGAGAGTTTCTTAGGGTGATAACGTTAATTGGCGCCATTGCTGGGGAGAGGAGAATTGAAGCTCAGCTTCCCTGGGAGAATGACATAGCTTCAAGATTTGATGATAGATAAGGTTTGAACACATATTCTGGTTGTAATCATCTATCTAGCGACTCCACTGGAGGAAGACCAACCTTTGGCAACTCCACATTGAAGTTCTCGCTCAGTTTGTGAGACACACTCGAATAAATCCTCAGAAATCACTAGCTGAACCAGTGCTTGAACCTGAGAGGACTGTCAAATCAAAGAAAGCATCATAGAAAGGGGCATCAGGATCAGGTAAGCCTAAGAAGTCTCATTCATCTCTGAAAGATAAAGTTGTAGCTGAAGACATACAGATTGAAGATTTAGAAATCAACACTGTTAATAAGGAAATTCCTTCAGAGATTAATTCAGCCCCTTGTGCAGTTAGTTCCCCTTTGAATCTCAGTCCAAAGAAAGGTTCCCATTCAGTCCAAAACATCCCTTTGTCTCTACCATCCATCACATTACTCCCTACCATTCAATTTGCTACTATTCTTCCACATATTCCAATCATGGCAGGACAACAAGCACCCACGAAGATAGAAAGAATTGTTGCTGCTAGATATGCACCTTTAGTCTTGCCCGCCCCTTTAAATCCTATGTCTGTGGGGGAATATCAGAAATATATGCCTAAATTCACTGGCACAGAGGGAGTAACAACAAAAGAACACCTTGAAGCTTTTTACAATTATGCTGATAATTTAGATATAAGTGAAAATGATGTGTGAATGAGAGTTTTTGTCCAGAGCCTTGATGGAGAGGCTAGGAAGTGGTTTAGAGAATTACCCAATAGATAAATAACAAATATTGAAGCATTAGATGATGCGTTTTTGAAGAAATGGGGAGATAAAAAGGACTTGCTGTATTATCATACTGAGTTTGGTAATCTAAAGAGGGAAAATGGTGAATCTTTGCTTGATTTTAATAAAAAATTCAATCGAATGTATAGTAAGATACCATCTGAGGTAGAGCTTACTCCTACCTCTGCCAAACTTACTTATGCCAATGCTTTTGACTCTGCTTTCTGCCTGTTATTGAGAGAAAGGAGATGTGCTACTCTAGCTGATATGTAGGATGCAACACTGGAGGTGGAATCCAATATTATCGCTGCAGAAAAGCTTAAAAATCAGGCTTACAGAAGGAGGCAGAGAGGTCAGGCTTCTACTTCTTCTACATCATCTTCAGAGCCTAAATTAGAAAAAATTACTAAGATGATAGAGTCATTGGCTGCTGAAATTTCTAAGCTGAAAGTTGAGCATAATTTAGGGAAAACAAGGCAGCAGAACACATTTGCTCCAAGAAACCCCAATCCATTCAGAAGAGAAAATGAGCAATTACAAATAATGCAGAGGGGCGAAGATTCAAAAGAAGACCAGAAAGTTAAAGCTCCTTTCCAAAATTTAGTCATGGAGGAGGAACAATTTGAAGAAGATGAGGATGAAATTCACTGCATGGAAGATAAAGGCAGCGCTGCCTTCTTGACTTTGGCCGCTTATGAAGAGTCTTTGTTGCAGGAACAAGACAATCAAGAATGGGATAGAGATGCTGTCCTACAAGCTCAACAACAACAGAGATATAACCCGAGGTCGAATGCAAAGAATGTCAAAGAAAATTCTACCCAAAGAGATGCTTTCCAAATAGAGTCACAAAATAGCAGGCAGAGAAGACCAGCAGCTGATCCAGTTATTCTCAAAGCACCAGTTCAAGAGGTAAGAGGTTCTGATAAGCTGCCCTCCTCTTTGAGATTTGAGTCAGAAGTTCAGAAATTGAAGATATCTGTGCCTTTGGTAGAGTTGGTGAAGAGTGAAGTCTTTAGAAATCCAATCCTTGAAGCCCTTGAGCTAGAAATCACAGAAACCTCCACTGACTCTGTCAATTTGCAAGATGACAAGCCTGCCATTGTGCTTAGTACCATGATTGAACCTACTGATAATAATTCTCCATATTTTTATGTCTCATTGACCATTCATGACAAAATCCTCCACAATTTCCTGCTAGACACAGGGGCCAGCCACAATTTAATGCCTAAAGCTGTCATGTAAGAGTTAGACCTTGATATTACTGGACCCTATCATGATTTATTTTCTTTTGATTCAAGGAAGGTGAAATGTCTAGGATTAATTAAGGACCTGGCCATTACCTTAACTCAGCTGCCCATGAAGAGTATGATGATGGATATTGTGGTAGCAGATGTCCCTCCTAAGTTTGGCGTGCTGTTGTCCAGAGGGTGGATTGAGAGACTAGGTGGGACACTATAAAATGATCTATCTTATGCAACTGTCCCAGTTTTTGGAGGGGAAAGCAGGAGATTGTACAGAGAAGCATAGTTGGCATATATCATCAGCGATGAGAAGAATCCTACAAATCATCCTATATATGCAGTGGACACTGATTTTGGAGCATGTATTCTCCAAATAGAAGAATCTCAGAAGGCCTCAATGTAGATCAGGAAACCAACAGTTCAGACTGAAGAGAGCAAGGAAGTCAGGTTTGGGAGATGTTCTTTGATGGAGCATGTTCCAGAGAGACTGTAGGGGCAGGAGTGGTGCTAGTATCTTCTCAACAAGAAAGTATTCAGCTGTCTTTTAAGCTAGTTTTTCAAGTCACAAACATCATAGCAGAATATGAAGCACTACTGTTGGGCTTTAATGCAGCAAAAGACAGAGAAATCAAGAATTTGAAGGTATTTGAAGATGCTGATTTGATTATTCAGCAAGTGAATAAAACATTTCAAGCAAAGCACCCAAGGCTGAAAGCATACAGAGATGAGGTATGGAGAATCAGAGATTTTTTTGATTATTTCTGTATTTCATATATTCCTAGAGCCCAAAATCAGCTTGCTGATGCCCTTTCTGTCTCTGCTAGTCTATTTATACCTCCCATGCCTCCGAGACTAGTGTATGAAGTCCAAATGAAGTATAGACTATCCTTCCCTGATAATGTCTACCATTGGAAAGTTTTTGATGATGATGATGAGTTAAATAGGTTTCTGCAAGTCATTGATGAGTTTTTCGAAATGCCAATTGACCAAGAAAATGAAGCCTTGGAAGAAAGCCACCAGCCCCAGCTTAGAAATAAAATTGGTAAAGATAGCATTGTCCAGCTTCCTAGTAACCATATTCCTAAGGGTTTGATTCCTCTTGAAAGACTGTTTGACCAAAATGATGTGCCTTACAAAGTTGCCCAAAAAGAAGACCAATCTGCAGTCTGTAAGCATGATATAGGAAGTCCAGGTCAGCCTAAATATGTAAATTTGTCCACTCATTTGTCTGCTGATCAAAGTGCTGAATACTGCAATTTAATGAGGCAATTTGCTGATGTGTTTGCCTGGGAGTATAGTGACCTGAAAACATATGATAAGAACATAATTTAGCATAAAATCCCTCTGGAGAAAGACACCATTCCTTTCAAACAGAAGCTGAGACCGATAAATCCTATGCTTCTTCCTTTGATTGAAAAAGAAATTAAAAAATTGCTGGCTGCCAAGATTATAGTTCCTCTTAGATATTCCAAATGGGTAGCCAATTTGGTGGTTGTAAGGAAGAAAAGTGGAGAAATCAGACTGTGTGTTGATTTCAGAAATTTAAACAAATGCTCCAAGAAAGACAACTATCCTCTACCCAAGATGGAGCATTTGCTGCAAAAAGTCTCAGGTGCCAAAGTAATGTCTTTCTTGGATGGTTTTTCAGGCTTTAATCAGATTGCTGTGCACCCAGATGATCAAGAAAAGATTGCATTTACCACTCCTTGGGGCACTTTTATGTATGCCAAAATGCCATTTGGATTGATGAATGCTGGAGCTACCTTTCAGAGAGCTATGGATATAACATTTGTGGGAGCTATGGATATAACAGTTTACTCTAGCAGCCATCAAAATCATTTACAACATTTGAAAAAGGTGTTTCTAAAGTGCAGAAGGTTTGGAATTTCAGTCAATCCCAAAAAATCTCAATTTGCTTTAAATGAAGGCAAGCTATTAGGACATATTGTGTCTGCTGCAGGTGTTTAGATTGACCCAGAAAGAGTCAAAGCAATACAGACTTTGTCTGTCCTTAGATCAAAGAAGGATATTTAGTCTTTTTTGGGCAAAATAAGTTTTGTAAGAAGCTTTATTCCAAATTTTGCTGAATATGTGAAGCATATTACCTCCATGTTGAAAAATGGGCAGAAATCAAATGGACTCGTACAACAAGAAAATCATTTGATTCCATCAAAAAGGCTATTATGGAGGTTCCCAAATTAATAAGTCCAGATTAGAGCAAGGAGTTTCATATATTTTCATTCGCCTTTGAAGACACCATTGCAGCTGTTTTATTGTAGACAGATAAGGAAGGTTTAGAGCATTCAGTGGCATTTTTCAGCAAAAATTTGAGGGATGCTGAACTGAGGTATGATATTATTGAAAAACATGCATATGCTCTTATTAAATCCTTGAAAGCTTTTAGAGTTTATATCTTGCATTCAAAGATAATCGCATATGTGCCCTCTGCTGCAATAAAAGATGTCTTGACACAATTTGATGCTGACGATAGAAGGGAAAAATGGATTGTAAAAATGATAGAATTTAATATAGAGCTAAAGCTCACTAAGCTGATCAGAGGTCAGGGTCTTACCAAGTTGTTGGCTGAAGAAAATTGCAGATCATTAGATATAGATTTCCTGTGCACAATTGCAGAAAATAGTCAGGTAGAAGAGGAAGAAATTGCTGAAACAGAGAGAAAGCAGTTAGTGGCCGAGAATCTAGCTTCTTGTAACTGGTATGCTGAAATAATTAATTTCTTGCTGAAGCTAGAAATCTCTTCAGAATTTACTCAAAGTCAAGCTAGAACTTTGAAACTCAGGGCAACTAAATATTGCATCAATAAAAATCTGCTCTACTGGAGGGATCCATTTGGAATATTTTTGAGGTGTCTGGACAAAGAACAGTCAAAATAAGTTATGTAGCAATTTCATAATAGCATGTGTGGAGGGCACCATTATTGGAAAACTACAGCCCATAAAATTCTCAGAGTTGGGTACTATTGACCCACTTTATTTTCTGATGTGTCTTCTTTTGTTAAATCTTGTGACAGGTGCCAAAGATTTGAAGGAAAACAGCAGTTGAAGTCCCTGCCCCTAAAACCAATTCAGACAAAAAGACCTTTTCAACAGTGGGGCTTGGATTTTATTGGAGAAATCAATCCACATTCCAGTGGCCAGCACAGATGGATATTAGTAGCCACTAATTATTTCACTAAGTGGATTGAAGCAGTCCCTACCAGGAACGCTGATCACAATGTGGTCATGAAGTTTTTGACAGAGAATATCTTCAGCAGATTTGGTTATCCACATAAATTAATAATAGATAATACAACAACCTTCAGGGCAAAAGAGTTGGTGGAAATGTGTGATTCTATGGGTATTAAACTTGTTCATTACACCTCATATTATCCTCAAGGAAATGTTCTGGCAGAATCCTCTAATAAAAGTCTGATTAGGATAATTAAAAAACTGTTAGAGGACAATAAAAAGAATTGGGATTCAAAGCTCAAGTATGCACTGTGGGCTGATAGAGTGACCATTAAGAAATCCACAGGCAATTCTCCTTTCAAGATGGTGTATGGAACTGAAGCTATATTCCCAATTCAGTTAACTCTTCCTGTGGCAAAATTCCTTCAAGAAGAGCAGAGTGAGGAAGAAAAAATGGCAAAGAGGATCACTGATTTAGCAGAGGTACATCAGATTAGAGAACAACTAGTTGAAAAGGCTGCAACACATCAGAAAAAGATCAAGGATGCCTTTGACAAGAAGACAAAAACAAATAGTTTTCAGATTGGTGACTTGGTTTTGAAATGGGATGCACTAAAGGAAAAGAAAGGCAATCATGGGAAGTTTGATGCTTTTTGGACAGGGCCTTTCATTATTTCACAGGTTCAAGGGAACAACACCTTCATACTGAAAAGTATGGGAGGAGAGGCAGTTTTTGATGGCCCAGTTAATGGGTGGTTTTTGAAAGTTTATGTTTTTTAATGTCTTTGACCTTAAGGGTTGTAAATATTGTGTTTTTATCAGTTTTAGTATAGATGCAGTAGAGTCCATGCCCAATGGAACACCAGGAATTTTGGCTAATTTGTTTTCAGCTGGAAGGCATTGATTTGCAGGTTCTTGAGACCTCACAGGGAGGATCTCATCCCTAGAAGGAGCCAGTGTTAGCTCTGCTATGTTCTTTGATACTTGATGGATCAAAATAGGTGTTGAGCAGTGCTGGTTTGGTTATATAAGGGTGGCAACAGTTTTTCATGCTTTCTCCTTCAATTTTCCCTTTTCTCCTTATAACTCCCACATCTCCGTTTTCTCCTTCCTCTTAATCTTCCTCATTCTCCTTTAAACCCCGCTTAAGCCCTTTTTTCCGGCTCCCAGGCATTTTTTGTTTTAACACTATGAAACCCCACCTAAACCCTTATTTTATCGACTCCCAGGCATTTTTTTGATTAAACATTAAAAACCCTGTTAACCCGTTTAAACCCCGTATATACCATTCTTCGTTTGATCCCCTGGCACTTAAGTCTTAATCCTTTTTAACGTTGCGCATACAAAGAAAATCATAACCCGCCGCGGCTTTACCTGTCACATCAACCCCGAAACATGTGTGTTAATTCCTGGCCATTCGATCATCCCGCGAAGATTCGATAGTGTATGCTACCCCCGCTTCCATAAACCGCACGTCCGTTAACCCACGGAGAAGTGGTTTCCCGCCGGACCTTACAACCACGTGGCATGGTTTAGCTAGATCGCACCCCATGGTACGAATACTGCCCACTCCAGAAAGCGGTGTGGGGAAACTGCTTACCGCCCTTCTGGTATAGTCCCCCGCTCGTTAACTTGTGCGCACCTTCCGCTCCCGTCAGCCATTGGATTATTACCACCGCGATCCAACGGCCATCGTTCATCCATTCTTGTTTACACGCGATAGCCCCCTAGATCCAATCTCTTCCTTCCATTTTTTCGTCCAACGGTTAATATTCATGTCCAGTCCATCATCCATTTTCAATGTATTTTTCAGTGTTTTCGGCCTGTTTTGTGCGCGCGAAGAAGGAAGAGATGATCCGGAAATCTGCACATGAATTCCTCAGCTACCACATTTAAAGAACAACATGGTCAAGGATGAGAAGGACGATCCTCGAGCAGCTCAATGACTGCAACAGTTATGGAAATTCATTCAAATAATACTTCACCTGTTTAGGAAGGACAACAAAGTACTAGTAAATGTCAAATTGATCCATTAAAACAATCAAATTGTATCAGAAGCCCATATCTGTCTGTAAATGCGTTTGGTGGTCAGTTATGACCCCTCCATGCATAGGTCAGCAGAGATTTTTTGTGAACAAACTCTATATATTCCAAAAAGCAAGATGTAATCAGGTTGATGAATGTTATTCTGATGTAAAGTTCAACTTCTGGAGACTGCAACTATTGTGACACCTGCAGCTTCTGGTCTTCATTTCTAGCTAATACAAGTTTCTTTTGCTGTTGTTTGCTCACTTTCCACTTCTTCTTCTTTGTTCCAGGCTGTGCTTGTATGCATTTTTCATTTGATTTTGATGCTTAGCAGTAGAGGGGTTGTCATCCCACCTCTCTGCTAGAATCTAGCCAGCATTATCAAATATGTATACAGGTTTCTGTTGTTTTAATGCCAGAGAGATGTCATCCTATCTGTGCATTAGGAAATAGAATTTACAGACCTTTTAACTGGTTTTAGCTGGCCATCACAAGGTCCTGTGCATCTGCTGGTGTGATCAGTGTTCTCCTTCATCACATTTCCCTTAAAACTGTGAGTAATTGGTGGTTTAAAGCCTTGTAGTCTGGGGGTGTTCACCCATGTCTGGGGTTAAGCATAGTAGAAGTGGTTATCTGGCTTGAATATGCAGCATTTCTTTCATTCGTCCACCAATTTTCCAACATTTTTGTTGAGTTTGTAATGTTCCCGAGCATCTCTGATATACAACCTAGGAGAGTTTCTTGGTGTGATAACAGTAAACACTATTAATAACTTGAATGATGAAATAAAAATTTTGAGTGCAAAGTGACAATGTAAAAATGTTCAATGATATAAAATGTGAATAATAATAATGTAGACAACTACAAATAGTCTCCATTATGATCAATCTCAAACTATTTTCTTCTACTGTTCTTATTGTCACACCTATTATTTTTGCTCTCTTTTCATATGGATCATATGAAAAGGGCAGTTGAAATTGTATTCCATTCAAATCTTTAACTCAATCTATCTTAGTAAACTTCATACCTTGTCTCTCTTTTTCTCCAATATTAATGGTAGTTTTCTCCAAAGTCAATCATTGTGACTTACAGAGTGTTAAACCCTAAGTAAGTTTCAATGTTAGTTGTTTTCTATTACCTCATTTGAATAGAAATTGACTAACAATGTTGAATGATGGAAAATTGGAATAATAAGAATGTAGTCAATTACAAATAGTTTGCAGTTTGAAGAAGCAAACATTTCAGGTAAGTGAACATTTGATTTAAGATGAACATTTAGGTATTTTATTTATGGTTGAATTACTATAACATAGAAATCAATTTATATCATCGATAATTTTATTTGTGCTTACACTGAAATCAATGCACAATATTAATTTAATTACTTTGAAATTAATGTAAATCATACATCTAGTTACATCAAATAAAAAATTAGTGCCTTCACTAAAATAAATGCATCTAGTGCAAGCATTCAAATAGTATTAGAAATAAACATCTACACTTAAATCAATGCATCTAGTGTAAACAATCAAATAGGATTAGAAATCAACATCTACAATGAAATCAATGCATATAGTGCAATAAATCAAATAGGATTAGAAATCAACATATACACTAAAATAAATTGTAACACCCTCCCACATCTACCCAAGTAACTGGACAACCGGGGGAAACATGTGACAAAAAGCTACTATGATATGATTCTACTCCCTATGCATTAGTTAAAGAAGTGGAATCGATGGAAACACACCATACCATATCTTTTTCACCTGCTACAAGGTTGCCATAATGCATCCCAGTCACTCTGTAGTATACCTAGGGGGGATAATATGGGGTACAAAGGGAGGTACCCAAGGGAATAATGTAATAATGGGATGGGCCATAGTAATAAATAAGGTGGTTAACCTGTATCATGTAAGGGGCCACAAGTAGTTAGCAATAATGTAATAAGCCCATGGTATTAGATAGATGGTATTGAGGGAACCATGGTAATGACCCATGGTATTGTATGTATGAGGCCTATATAGAGGCTAGAGACTCCCTATTGAGAGATGTCAAGGAATATTGTATGAACAGGCATATGGCTTGTGGAGTGTTCTCCTTCCTTAAGGAGTGAATGTATGCTGTTTCCCTACCTTAAGGGTTTTGATATTAATAAAGTGAAGCATTTCTATCTATATTTCGATCTTGTTATTTCTTGGGCTAATTTCTATTATCATATATTTTCAGGTCAGATCTATAACAAGTGGTATCAGAGCACTTTCTTGGGCAAAGTGGAGAATTTTTATTTTTTATTTAAAATTTTTATTTTTATTTTTTAATTTTTGTAGGAATTTTTTGGGGCGGCGAGTTGCAGATCATATCTATATGTTCTAGTGAAAAATCTGTAGAATCTAATTGCAGATTTGAGTCGTTGGTGAAAAAATATCCAATTTAAAAAAAAAAATCGGCCGAATCAGAGTTCGGATGAGGGAGATATCGCTAATTTAAAGATCGGTTGGGTTGCAGACAGTTTTTAGGGCGGCGAGTTTGCGGAGCAAATCTGTACATTCCGGTGAAAAATCTGCAGATTCTAATTGCAGATTTGAATTGTTTGTGAAAAAATACACAATTTCAAAGAAAAATCAGTCGAATTGGAGTCCAGATGAGAGAGATATTGCTTATTTAAAATCAGTGCTTTTTTTTTTAGAATTTTTTTTGTGACGGCGAGACAGTTGCAGCGTGGATCTGAAATTCCAGTGCCTAGATCAGGATTTATACCACATGGGAAGATGCAGAATGGTTGTTTCATTTCCGAAAACAAGTCATAATAGTGATTTTGAGCAATATTGACGGAATTGTGGCCATTTCAAATTTTCACCAAGTAAGCGATTTGTTTTACAAACCCTCTTCATGGCTTATAATAGTGATTTTTTTAAAGGACAAGATTATTGGACTTCTACTGAAAATTTTATAGCATATCATAAGTTGGACCATCCAGGGTGTTGGAAGGACAAAATAGGGTCTTATTTGAGAAATGACGTTGTTATATGGTGGCAATCACTTGACAACGAGTTTCTGAAGTTATGTAACACTGATGTAATAGAGGAACTATTTTTGGACAAATGGTCTCATACTAGAAAGGAGAAAACCACAAAACCTAACAAATATTTTATTTGTAC
Source organism: Pinus tabuliformis (assembly GCA_031772625.1). NCBI lineage: Eukaryota > Viridiplantae > Streptophyta > Pinopsida > Pinales > Pinaceae > Pinus > Pinus tabuliformis. Next base: position 1,125,714,433 of record CM062819.1, on the reverse strand, counting down.
AGGAAAGAAGGAAACCAAGAAACCTAAAGGGTTATTTTCTGCTAGTATCTCCTCATTGCAGGTTCATGGATTGATTCAGAAGGAGAAGATCGTTGTGTCTATAAATCCTAGTTGCAAGCAAAATCTTATAAGTGTTAATTTGGCAAAAAGATTACAAGTTCCAGCAAAACACATTGAAACCGCATATATTGATAATGAGGATGTGCAAGTTTATAAATATTTGAAGATTTCTATGGACAAGTATGTATTACATTCTAATTTTTATGCTTCAGATATGGATAACATGGATGTTGTTTTGGGATATCCTTGGATGGCATCTGTGGGTAATATCAATATTAATGTGCTAAAGAAATTCCTGAATCCCCGTATAAAAAGAAGAAAATTGCATTTTAGGATATTTCCATTAAGCCACAAACAGAGACTACGGATGCAGTAGCACAAATCTCTAATGACACTTACACTTCATATGATGAGCCTTTGATGGTTGACAATCCAACACAAACAGAGGCTGAAGCAGAAAAGGTTACAGGTACTGATACATCAGATGAGGACTCAATGGTTGAAGTAATATTGGAAGATAAGAAACAACAGCAAGCACCACAACATGTACCAGATACCAATCAGGCTCCATTAGGTGGTGAATTAAAGAAAGGTACACTGTTGGTTAAAACTTTAGCGTATCACCACCCACATCATCCTGTAAGAAAACAACCAACAAGATGGCAACGAATTAGCTACACGGACAACAACCCCTGCATGATAGATAGAGAGGAGCAACGATCCACCTACTACACAGAAGATCCGCAGGGTCAACTTCCATCTCAAGTGAGCGAGGCACCAGCTGGATCGAGGGTTCACCTTTCTCTTGGATGGCTAGATGCACGTGCATGGTACCAATGGACTACTATTTTGAGTAGATCTTATTATTTGATTCCCATGTTTCGGGGACGAAACATGTTAAGCAGGGTGGAATGTAGTATACCTAGGGGGGATAATATGGGGTACAAAGGGAGGTACCCAAGGGAATAATTTAATAATGGGATGGGCCATAGTAATAAATAAGGTGGTTAACCCATATCATGTAAGGGACCACAAGTAGTTAGCAATAATGTAATGAGCCCATGGTATTAGATAGATGGTATTGAGGAAACCATGGTAATGACCCATGGTATTGTAGGTATGAGGCCTATATTGAGGCTAGAGACTCCCCATTGAGATATGTCAAGGAATATTGTATAAACAGGCATATGGCTTGTGGAGTGTTCTCCTTCCTTAAGGAGTGAATGTATGGTGTTGTCCTACCTTAAGTGTTTTGATATTAATAAAGTGAAGCATTTCTATCTATATTTCGATCTTGTTATTTCTTAGGTATATTTGTATTCTCATGTTATTTTCGGGTTAGATCTATAACACATTCCCCTGACCAACCCCTGGGTCCCACTAAGATTTTATACAACTAAACCCCCGGATGCTCCCTTGACATGGACAAGGGTGCATATGAAAAGCTTCAGACGCAAGCACAACATGGGTATGCATGCATCTGGGAACTTTCCTCCTCAGACCTGTGCTTGTGAATTTGGGATTTGTGCCACTTTTCAAGCCCATAATCCAGGTCACTGCCTAGAAACCCCTATAGCTTTCAGAATCCATAAATTATATGCCCACAAGACTTACAAATCAAAAACTGATTCAAGGACTATGTTTGACCATCCCCAACCGGGACTGGCATTCTATCAAACACTTTGCATCAATGCAATCTACAGGAAATGAATATAAGACAAAGCATAAATGAATGATAACTCATATGAGACTTGAAAAGAATGATTGCCGCCCTCTTCCCTTAACTGTTTTGACGTCAATAGGTCTTGCATCCATTATCCTTTCAATTACAAGTAAATACATGAAATAACCATGATTATAACCAGTCACATAACCATGATTATAACCAACATTAAACCATGTAAATAAAAATGAGATAACAATTATTAAGGACACATAATAACAAGTACAAAATCAAGAGAAATCAAATTTTATTAAACATATGCAAGAGCCAACTAGGTTTGGGACTTCCACGTACCACTCGATCGTAGACATGGTTGAACCAAAATTTTCTTTCAACTAGTCATCCCCATGCCATATTCCAAGCGTGAATGTGGGATCTCATGGATAAATCAATCCAAAAAAAACCAAGGGAATCTAGAGGTTAAACCACCTCCATCCTCACCAAACTGTGATCTCACCAAAACTGACACCGAGATCACAAAACCAGACCGAGCTTGGAATGCCTTCGAAATCCATCACTATCCTTGAGGAATTTACCATCTCCTTATCTCTCAGGCTTTACCATAGTCCACACTGGATCACTAGGTCATAAATTGAGACACCAATATCTCAGGCTTTACCACAATCCACACCGGTTCACTAGGTCCTAAACTAAGACTCCACCCTTAGGCTTTACCGTGTATCTTGCCAAAACTGGTCAAGGGATTCCTAGGCCTTTGGGAATTTTCTTGAGACCACCTCTGCCCCATATTCTGAAACCATCTGATAATTCCAAAGTTCAAAACCGAGAAAAAAATCCCATCATACAATGGCTATTCAGAAAAAGGAAAGGCAAGGCTGAAAACCATTGTCATAACCCGACAAAACCATGCCACTGACAACAAGAGAATCATATACCAACATGGAAAGCCTTTCATGTCAAAAACAACTAGGAAATCACATATGTAATATGTTACCTGCAAGTATTTCTGCTGAAGTTGCTTGATCCTTCTCTTTCTTTCTTGATATTTGCATTCCTTTCCTTTCCTTGTCCTTCCTTGTTTTTCCCTTCCTTACTCCAAAGCTAGAGTACTCCAAGAAAAATCTAAGTGTCCAAGAGTGTGAGAGAGAGAAAATAATAAGAGAGGTCCAAAACTGAACTGAACAAAAGCCATGAACTAATCCTTAGAAGCATTTTTATCAATGAGTCTTCTATTTTCTTCATTTTCCATTATTTTCCTTCAATTTCCTCCTCACATGCAACATGTGACCTTTCACCTTCCTTTTCTCCTATTTTCCTTTATTTTCATAAATAAATGTGCCAAAATACCTTTTTGCCTTTTTAATGCCTTAACCATTGCCTTTTCCAATTTCCCTTAGCCATAAACACATCCAGTGATGCCCACTAAGATATCTTTGCCCAACATTCAACTTGGAATAAGTGTCCCTTAATCGTGGTCTTATTTTTCCTTTATTAACTTTTATTACATGAACTTTTAACCAGGGGTTGTTACAGACCCCTACCCCTTGGGGAACAACATCCTTGGTGTTAAACCACACCAAGAACTCATCAAAACCACCAAAAAGAAAGCATACTGCCCATGGAGCTTTATAACTTAGATCGTTGCAGTATTTACAATGAATGACCTGCTCAAAAGAAAAACATCATGACAACATGAAAAGATAACAATCATATCGCTTATTAGAGATTTATAACACAGCTCGTGGCATTTACATCCATATAATATGTACATGTACTAAAACATAAAAAAGACATATGCCAAACACATACCAAACATCACACCAAACTGCTTTTCCTCCACTGACAAACAAAGAATGATACATGGCCTGCATCTGATCTACCATCTCCTATGTAGCTTCTTTGGGCCCAAAGTGCTTCCACTACACTTTGGCTTCTTCTAAGGCTTCGTTCCTGAGCATGAGATGCTTCCGCTACAATATGCATTGAGGTTTCGGCTAGAATTCTCCTTCTTGCTGCACCTGCAATACAAACCTATCAATAACATGATCAACATATTTTATATACCTCTCAAGCAATGATATTGGGTATGGAGCTTTATTATCTTCTGTATTCAAAGGTATCGCTACATTGGACCTCAGTTCGTAATGGGGCGGCAATGCTGCCTGTAAAATATTTGCTGCAGGGGGCGTCTTGGGGGGGCGGCTGCAAACTTTGGGAGCCCCCCCCTGGCGGGGGGATTGGGGGCAGTGCCCCCGAAGCTAATAATAGATGTAAAATTTCTTTGTAAAATGTTGTAATTTCATAGTCAATCTGGACCATTCATTAGGTATAGATCTAACGGTAGAAGTTATGTTTAATTTAGAGTTTTTTGCCCTAGAAGACAACTCCTCGCTATATATGAGAGAATTGTATTGCGTCTATGTATATCTATATTCTAAGTGAGGAAGAGAGAGGAGATTGAGAGCGAAGAGGGAATTACATCGGATCTACTGTAGGTTGTATCTCTTTAGTTTGCTTGATAATATAAAAGAAGGACTGGCTATTTCTCCATGGACGTAGCCCAAACTAGGTGAACCACGTATATCTGTGTCTCTCTTGTTTTATGTGTTTATATTTCTGCAATATTTTATGTGTTCCATTGCTCTATAATATATAATTCTATAACAAATGAAACATGGAAAACATCATGGAATTTCACTGTTGGAGGCGGTGAAATTTGATAGGCCACTATTCCAATCCTCTCAAGGATCTCAAAAGGCCTGTAATATTGTGGTGCCAACTTGGCACATGATCCAATCCTCAAAGAGATCTTCTTTGGCTTAATGTGAAAATACACATGCTCCCCAATCCGAAACTTCTTGAATGCTCTGTGTTGGTCCAAATAAATCTTTTGTGTATCTTGTGCTGCCTTTAGATTCTTCTTTATAACTTGCATTTCCTGTTCTGTGTCTGCCAACATATCCGGTCCAATAAGTACCCTGTTCACTGGATCACTCTAGCTGATGCGAGTATTACAACTCCACCCATACAATGAATCGAAAGGACTCATTCTCAATGAATCCTGATAACCATTGTTGTATGCAAACTCAACCAATGGAAGATATTCATCCCATATTATTTGCTAGTGCATCACGTACATCCTTAGGACATCATGCAAGATCCTATTGACCCTCTCTATTTGTGGATGCTAGGATGTACTGAAGACCAAATCTATACCCAAACCTGCAAATAGATCCTTCCAAAACTTGGAAGTGAAATTCACATCCTTGTCTGACACAATATTCTTTGGAACACCATGTAATCTCACAATCTCCCTGATGAAAACTTGTGCCACCTCACTAGTTGAATATCTAGTGTTCACTGGAATAAAGTGAGCTACCTTGCTCAACCTATCGATCATGACCATAATAGAGTCATGATGTCTCACTATCCTTGGAAGACCTGTAATGAAATCCATGGAAATGACCTCCCATTTCGATTCCAGAACGAGAATAGGTTTTAGTAGACCACCTGGAAGCTTACACTATACTTTTACCTACTGATAATCCAAACATCTAACCATAAAATCTGCTACTTCCTTCTTAATATTCAGCCAATATTAGAACTTCTTCATCGCCGTCAATGTCTTTTGATATCCTGGGTGACCCAAGTATGGCTTAACGTGAAACTCCCTCAAGATAAGCTTCTTGATCTCACTGTAATCCGACACATAGATCCTGTCCTTGAATCTCACCAAACTATCTCCCATGAGATGATAGTATGCATCCTGATCACCTGTACTTGTACCTGTACCTGTACCTATACTTGTACTCTACTATAACCTATGCATAATCTCCATATACCTGTCATCCCGTTGTCATGCCTGCAAGATGCTATCCTATAACTCTGTCCCATAAGAGCCTACAACTACCATATGATTCACCTATACCTTCCTACTAAGAGCATGTAGGGGCCTGATTCCTATTATTAGAGTCTCAATCTATTATACACTAACAGATCTATTTTCCTACTGTTTTAAAAGTAAAAAAAAAGAACTTGCTGACCTTCTTACATAGATTTAAACATTTAACATCTTATCACTTTATCATAAGCAACATAAATTAAGGTGAGCATTCCATTGATATCAACTTAACAAGAGTGGTCCATGGAAAATACCTGTTCCGACGGTTGATGATGATACCTTTGTCTTATAGCTCCTGCTGAATGCTCCTTCTCACCGACCCAACCAGATTTACCTCCCAGCCAACTAGGAAATAAATTCCTAGCCCAGGAAACCTCCACAGGTTCCCTAGCCCTCCGTGCCCAAGTCCAACCAGATATAGTGTGTCCTCAAGAAGAATGTGCAAAACTAGATAATGATACTTTCCTCCTCTCAAACCCAAGAAACCTCCACAGGTTTCCAAGGTCTCCCAAAATCATGACAAGGCCAAACAATCACAACCAACCCCCACAATCCTAAGCAAGACTCCCACCCCCTTTTCTTCCTTCCCCCTTCCCTTTTTATACCCTCCTTCCCTTCTCCATCTCAACCACCTCTCATTAATGTCATTAACTTCTCATCCATCCTTACAATTGACTTCTCTTCTCCCAAGTAAGCTAGGGGTACATTTGGAAATGTGACATGAATATAAAATTGAGAATTTAATGGGAAAGGATCATGTCTTCTCCCAAGTAAATCTGAAAAGTACATTTGGGAATGTGAGGTGAATATATATATATATATATATATATATATTGATAATTAAATGGAGAGGACTATGTCTTCTCCCAAGTAAATGTGAGGGTACATTGGGGAATGTGAGATGTAATTACATGGAGAGGACCATGTCTTCTCCTTAGTAAATGTGAGGGTACATTGGGGAATGTGAAATGAATATATATATTGATAATAATATGGAGAGGACTATGTATTCTCCCAAGTAAATGTGAGGGTACATTGGGGAATGTGAGATGTAATTACATGGAGAGGACCATGTCTTCTCCTTAGTAAACGTGAGGGTACATTGGGGAATGTGAAATGAATATATATATTGATAATAATATGGAGAGGACTATGTCTTCTCCCAAGTAAATGTGAGGGTACATTGGGTAATGTGAAATGAATACATATATTTTGAAATAATGGAAGGAGACCATATCCTACCTAATATTCAATTTGAGAAGGTAAGTGGGGAATTTGAATAATGGAAATCATGAATTTTATATTAGACCAATATTTCTCAATGTTTTTAGATAATGTAAATATTAACAAAATTTGTAGGATAAGATTTAAGTGGGGCATTACATACACCCCTCCTTCAGAGAACTTCGTCCCGAAGTTAGAATGAATGATGCAAGGAGTTTGAAAGCATAGCAACTAGAGAGAGTTATAGCAATAAAATCGGATAGTCCGACAATGGCATTTCTTCCCATCAAGAGTCTCCAACTGGTCTATATCCTCCTATCCACCCTAGCCTACTTCCATTCCCACCCTATCCGTCCTCTGCTACTTTATCAGTGGCAACGGCCATACTAACCACTAATAAAACCGACATGGTGGAAGCGTTGAATACATCGACCTAACTTCCCCAGCAGGCAACTGGCAATCGTCATCACATGTCTAGGGGAGCGTGTCCACCACTGCCCTCCCACAATTCCAGGTTTCGGAGGATACACGGTGGGAAATGCCTCCACCCCTCCTGTAGAACTAGGGTCAATACCCTAATACAGACCACACTACAGAGCTGGTTGGACTTGTCATCGAATAATCCAGTCAGGTCGTCTTGCCACCTGTCATTTGCATTTTACTCGTGTCATAAGAGTGCATATCAAGTAGATACCAAATGTAATAAAACAATGTACATCGTACCTTTCCTCATTGGTCGTCTCGACCTTCCCCAATGGAATAGTAGATCTTGGTTATCATACGGTTCTTTCCAATCTGTAGTTTAGTTCTCATCCATGCATATATATAACCACAAAATAGATATAGATACATGATCTTAAACATCATGTTCATTAAGCCTAGTGTCCACGTGTCAATTTTTTTTGTTCATACTGGAAATAAATCTTACATCAGATAAATCATAATTTCACTAAGTCATTGATTAGATAAATCATACCTATATAAGCCTATACTATGCAATAATAACTCTGACAAGTCATACACTAGATAAATTGTAACCAAGTAAGTCATACATTTGGTCATACATCCAACATTTCCATCATCAATACCAAATCCATCCATTGATTTTCACGTGTCCAACCAAATGTATATAATTTTCATAAATAACAACATGGAACTGCAGAATAGAACCTTAATGTAGGTGGCTATCTATGTTAAAATGAGCATCATAAATGCTTATGCGACATCATTGTGGAACCCCTCAATAAAAATTAGAGTTGAAACAGATTCAACTGTCCGTCATGGAAAATAGCATTTGAACTCGGACATGCTATAAGGTGGTACGAAAACCAAAATAATGGCAAACAATGGATTAGTGCACTATCAATTCCACTAGAAGGTTCTAGTATAAGTTTCATGCATATAATTTCTTTAATACCTTAGTGAATATAAAAGTCCCACTCTTCCAACTTGTTGTTTTTTCATCTTCCAAACCAATTAGTTAATCTTGAAAATAAAAGACTCAAAACTTCAGAAACTGTTTCCAACATGATTTTCATACTTTTTTTTTTTGTGTAAATTGAGAGAAATGTCCTCCAAATGTCAAAGGTTCAAATTTTATTATATTTTTAATCATTCTTTACTAGTACTAAAACAATTTCATGATATATATTGCAACTCACAATATGACCAAACAAATGAGAAATAATTAAACAAACGAAACAATTCCCTTTGCCCTGTTGCTATTAGTATTTCCCTTCTAAATGGCACCACATCTCTAAAGATGCCTACTCCTTTCACAAGTGGCCAGTGACCACAAAAGTTGCGAAGAAAGTTGAGGGTCCTTTTATCCAAAACTAGAGACACATTATTTTTCATGGCATTTTTATTCAACACTAGAATAAGGGTAAAAGTGTATTCTAATATTTTCATTGGTCTTTTATTGACTAAATAAGCTTTCATTCTAAAATCCCAATTTCTCTACAAACTGATCTTCTTATTGAATTTAAGATAATCAAAACAACTATCATAATAAGCATTACACAAGTCCATGGTATTCGATCTATGTTTTCACTAGAAAATTCCACCACCCATAGAATAATCATTAACGTCACATATAGGATATTTTGAACAGGACCTTGAATGATCGAGAACCCTTGATTTATGTTATCCATTCTGATAAGGTACTTTTACACTCTGGGTTGTGCCCTACATTGGCTAGCCCAAGTTAAGGTAGTTTTTCTGGCGCTTGTTAGTAATTGAGCAGCATAAAGAGTCATTTTCCTAAATGATTAATTTGAGACCATTAAGTGTCAATTGCGATGAAGTATAATAGTTAACAGAGCAAACTTTTGATGTCTCGGTCTGTAATTTTTTTTTGAAAATTTCCATGAAATATTCGAATATTACATCTCTTGCCAAATCAATAATATAGATAAACCAATTGGGTTTAGATTTTAGTCTGCTAGTTTATTCTATTGGGAACACCTGCCCTTTATTCTCAAGATTTATTTTCGTGAGAAATTTTCATGCGTACTGCTTATAGAGTGCATATTTAAAAACCTGCGAAGTTCTGTCCACTTTCTTATAGACCGTTGAAGATTCCATCCCGAGATTTCTTGGGTTTGAGTTATTTTTCGTGATTCTCTTTACTGAGCATTTTCTCAATATCCAGGCAGTTAAGTCTACTGTTCATTAATATTTATAAATTTCTTAGATTCTGTTTCTTTTGGCAGTTGCCAGTGACCTGTAGTTGTAGTTTAAAGCATGCTGACCATAGATGCCTTTCGAGTTCTAGAGCAATACATGATTTTTTTTTTTGTATGTTAAATGGTGGACTTTTAGCACGATATTGATTTATTGAATTTGTTATTATTTTCAGGAGGAATTTGACACTTATGATCCCAAGGCACTTTGGTTTTTGAAGTTGCAGTTCTTGAAGAAGAGGTCGAAAATCATAGAAATTGTTGCAGCACGTGATATTGTATTAGCTTTGGCCCAATCTGGTGTTTGTGCAGCATTTAGCAGGGGTGAGAAGATAGACATGTTTAAGAAGACCATTTTCTTTCGAAGTGTTAATTATGTGGCTGATATTCTCTTCGGTTCTGTAAGGTGGTTTCTTGCTACTGTCTGAATTTTTGTTCTGCATTGACAGAGGCCAATAAGAAAATATGCTACCTGAATATAAGCCTAGAAGAAGTGCTACGCAACCTCTTTTATAATAAGAACAATGATTCTCTAATCACAGTGTCAGTATATGCCTCGGGTAATTTCAGTTCACTGAAATGCAGAACAACACCCATTGAGTATGTTTTTCTTTGAATTATTCTGATCCAAGTTTGTGAATCATGAACTTCAAGTTTGGTTTGGAATATATGCAATTGTATTTAAGCTTTGTGCAACTTGAATGATAGATGTTTTGGTAATGACACGAATCATGAAAATTTGCAGGTATATCCGGAGGGGTCAACCAGATGCAGGCTTTGCCTTATTCGAGTCCGAGCCATTGAAATGGCCTGGTTTTGTAGAGTTTGATGATGTGAACGGAAAATTTCTTACCTACTCTGCCCAGGATGGGTAAGCTTGGCATTTATGTGAACAACTTTTTGATGCATAGTGTTTTCGTAAAACTTTACTAGATCTCTTAATTGTGTTGTGGTGTTTCTGATGGTTTTAGCATCTATAAGGTGTTCGGCTTAAAGAACTACACATTATTGTATTCAATATCAGATGAACATGTTCAAGAGATAAAGATCAAGTAGAGATGATATGATCTACTTTATCTAAGAGATTGTAAAACAGAGCTCAAGTTCCTTTGAAATGGATATTTCAACAATTGTCAATCCTAGCAATGATTAGACTTTGTGAATGGACCATTGTTCTTACATTGATTTCCATTAAATCTTCTGATCCATTTTTCTCTTTTCCTTTTTTTTTTTTTTCGTTGCCGACTGGAGGACAACCCAGGGATAATGTTACTAATATTCGACAGGGCCAGTGGGCATGTTCCGTTAAATTTTTTTATCTATAGAGGATGGCACTGTTTTAAAAGCATTTAATCACCTATTGCATCGCAATAAGAAGGTTGACTTTATTGAGCAGTTCAATGAGAAACTTCTAGTAAAACAAGAAAATGAGAACCTACAAATACTGGATGTGAGTTGTGTTTTCTCATTAACCCCATTTTTTTCTTTTAAAATCTTAGTTTAATGATTTCCAATTACTGGTTTTTTTTGAAATGTTGACCTATATTTCTGCATAAAGTTCTATCTGTAAATGCTGCCAATCATTGTGGCAGGTTCGCAATACGCAATTGACTGAAGTAAGCAGGGCAGAGTTCTTGACTCCTTCAACGTTTATTTTTCTTTATGAGAATCAGTTATTCCTGACATTCCGCAATCGTACAGTGGCTGTATGGAATTTCAGAGGGGAGCTGGTTACCTCATTTGAGGACCACTTGCTATGGCATCCTGATTGCAATACAAATAACATTTATATTACTAGTGACCAAGATTTGATTATTTCTTACTGCAAGGAACTTCCTCTTTCTGCTGGAGCAGAAGAAAATGGTAAGATATCCCAGGCCTCAACTTTGTTGTTCAGCTACAAGTTGTAAATTTTCTATTGCTGAAAAGATTTACTTTCTTATAACAGTTCTTATTTTTCTTTATATATAATGACTGAGATGTACCTGGGAGTTTGCAGTTGGTTCTATAAATATAAGCAACATATTAACTGGAAAGTGCTTGGTGAAGATTCGTGCGAATGATCCAAATGTTCAGATTAGTCCTAGAAATCGCCCAAATGCCTCTACAATCAGAAGTACTGTAGAAAAAGCACTTGAAGACATCACTGCCTTATTCTACGATGAAGAGCGGAATGAAATATATACTGGCAATTGGCATGGCTTGGCTCATGTCTGGTCTAACTGATTAATGTCTATATGTTGTGCATATCCAGTCAATCATTCACTGGATTTTATGTCGAAATCTCAAGCACTTGGCCTGAGAGCAATGTTGCTAATTGATCGAGTGTTTGGATTATGCTTCTTGATAGCAAGAAATATGGAAGTTTAAGATGCTTGATACACAGTGATAGAGAAAGGAGCTCGTGGCAACATAATTCAAATTATGAAAGTTTTGATTCTTCACATGTACAACTGACAAGGGTGTTTGATAGGTCACTTGTCTGATAATATGACTCAATGGGCAGGTGCTCAAATTGCAGGAAATTGAGATTGATACAATAGATAGTTTAGTCTCCTGTAAATCTGTATTCTGAATTGTAATTGACCCTTACCATGCAAGGGTCTCTAATTTAATATTTTCTTTATTTTTTTGTAGAAGACTTGTTTTCACATGTGTTTTTAAAGCTCTGCAGAACGTTGGAATCAAGCTCTAAGGATCGTAAATTTTATAAAAGTCAAAGCTAATCTCTGCAATGCTTAAGAGACATGCAATGGAAATACTTCCCTTTATCTTACAAGCGTATAAAATGAATATATTATCACCAAATTTTTAAAGATTTAATTATTTGGGATCACCATATGCTTAACGTTGTAATGATTGGGATGAGTCAGCTACTTTACATATTTTTTTTTGGTCTTGTATTTTGCATATATTGCCTTGAAAAGAAAATACCTTCTGATGAATGTATTAGGCGGCATAGCTTCTACACTTCGCTAGATATGTTGCTAATTTTTTTTATTTGTTTGGATATGTTGCTAATTTGTTATGTGTTTTAGGCCTCATCTACCGAGGCCACAATTTTGCCCGGACGGCGAAATTCTTGCTGGAATCCAGTGAATCTTTTTTGTTCAAGAAATCTAATCCTGGGAATGTTTGAAATGGATTCAGCACCCTCAGGAACCCCTGGGGCACCCAAAATCCTGAAGCTTGACCGCTGTAACCAGGATTTAAAAAAAATTCTGCAGGATTTTGAAAATCCTGCTGGAATTTCCATTGTTTTCCCGAGAAAATTGTGAACTCTTTAGACAACGAATTTTTTTTTGTTTTATTGGCGTTGAACATTGTGATGTTTTCCTAGACCATCAAAAGAAAATGATTTTGGTATGCAATCGTTTGGGCAATTCCCTCGAGTTCAATTCTGTAACAACTTTAATAAAATATCCAATGCACATTCGAGTGGCAAACAAGTTGGGCAAATTGCATTTTTCTGTTTTGGTATTCATAGAGATAGTATTGTTCTGAGTTGTGCCTCCAAATATGGTATTACTTGCACATATTGGATCCTGAGTTTGAACATGTCCCTAGAGGATTTTGTTGTTGCAGGGAAACTTTCAGCGTTGACTATTTCTGCCTCTGTATATGGCTTTATTTTTCAAGAATATATATGTATATATATATATATATATATATATATATATATATATATATATATATATATATATAAAGTTAGCTAGTTATCTATTTTCTATTCATATTCACATAAAACTGTACATACTGTCCAGTACAGAGTCTGACATCCAATTTTTCCAAAAATATAGACATATCTTTTGTTTCTAGTTCAGTGAGCAAACCTATTGCTCAATTTTTACACTCGGTTGTTACTGCATGGATTTCACGCAGGCTTAAAAGTTTCAGACTGCTGCTGCAGAAGTGCCAGAGGACAAAGACCAGGCCAGGGAGGCAAGAAGCAACTCCAATCGATGCGGATTCATATCACAAGGACAGATCCCCAGCTCATTGATTTTTAGGGGCCCTAGTTTTCCTGTTTTTGAAGACTGCTTTGATCATAACATCTATGGGGCCTCTGTCACAGTTTATCTAGAGCTAATAGGATTTTAGATGTAATAAGAAAGGGCTCAGGGAAGCTATTGTGACAAACTGTGATCCTAAATCTGATCAAGGAAACATTGAGGAGACTTGGTTATGGCTTTTTGGTAAGGATTGAGCAGGCATATGGTGAATAGGTTATTAGCAGTACTTCACGCGTTTTCCGAAGGGGAATGGTTATGATACTGTTAATTGAAGCCACAACTCAACGAAAATCGTTATTAAAACTCAGCCTCAAATTGTGTTAATAAATTTTAATAATCGGCATAAGATTTATTTATGAACAAGTCACCCTTACTTGATTAGGGCTACGTTGCATGAAGTGATATTTCAGATGGATCAAGTCAAAAAGCTTTAGCTGAAAAGCTAACATAAAAGATAAAATCAGTTTTAAGTACGTAAGATTTTAGCACTGTCAGGTTTTGTACATCTTCGCACCTATACCAACAGCAAGTCACGTAAAACTGAATGTTACATAATTTCAGTTTCAGGAATGTTTCAGCAATGAAATTCTGTCCAGATAAACTAGATTTTACTAGTTCTGTGTAGCTCATGACCTAGTTGAGAGATACTACAGGTTGTTCAGGCACTAACTAAATTTATCTGGAACATGCTTCGGTTCATTTGGTGCAAATATAAATTAAAAGAAACTTAAAACTGGTCTATTTCATTCTCGAGAGCATGCATTCTACTAAAGGCTAAAGGCAAATAATATTTTTTTATTAAATATTATCGTAGTTCGCAGTATCTTAATGGATGTTTTAGCTTCTTAAAGAAAGTTTTCCTCAAGAGTTTATAAAAGTCATATATCCGGGACAATTTGACGAAGCCATTCATCTCATTGTCTTGGTGATAGAAAAAGGTTGTGCAAAGCAGTATTTAGATATTCCAGGGTTTAATCCTCACTGAATTATCAACAGATTGATGGGGAAATGAAGAGAATTTAACTGATCTTTATTTGTCCACTTGTGCATAGTAACCCTACGCTACCCAATTTACTTGTGTTTCATTCCTCTATTCAAAATCCAGGGCGTAGACATCCCAATTGACAACGACCGATGCCGCTTTAAACTTTCTTTCATCTCACAGAGTTTGCAACTTTTTCCAATGCCACCAAAACAATTGCTATAACTGTATCCACACCGCACCAAAGCGGCAACTGGTAAGGCCGACACCTACAGCTATAGTGGGATGGTTGAGTTGCAGTTTCAATCCCCACACTTTGGAAGGCGCCCAAAAACGAGAGAATAGTATGGACAAGGATTTCCAGGAAGTCCAAAATTTTATGATTAGCGTTCTTCTTTAAGTTATTGTTATCCGAGTGGTTAAAGAGACAGACTTGAAGAAAGTCTATGTTATTCAAATGAAAATCTCAGGCTCCCCTCTTTGAGTTACACTGATAAATATACTTGCATTTCACTTTTCTCTGTATAAGAAGCGAAATACTTTTCTGGAATGAAAAGGAAAATGGCGACAAAGAACATGCGATGGTGTAACAAAGGGGCACACACATACATCTTTATACATGACAGGGGTGTTTCAATGTGGACATCTTACACAATTCCATTATTAATTCTAGTAAGGATGATTGGGCACTTCACGAAATGGAAGCATTGACTTTATCGGTTCCCGGACTGTTCTAATCCCATTTACTTGATATAAATAAGGATCTGGATGATGTTGACCAAGCAGAAACCTTACCTCAATTTTCATAGTGCCTCGATGGTCCCCACGTCATAGGAACGACCATCGACCTAAATTCAAAGGGCGCTAGCTCCTTGCCAACATGGCATGTTAAGTCTACTAACATTCGGATAGGAAACCTGCCAGATGGGAACGCTAAAACAGTTGGCTGGGGAGCCAAAAACTGCCCAGGGGAAACTTTCACTTCCCGTCCTGCTGCAAGAACCGAGCCCGCCCTTGAGGTTTCCACGTGGCAAAGTTTCTGTGGTCATACGGGGAGATGTCCTTGTCTCTGCCCGCTCCAAAATGCCCGACACAACTTCTGGCAGGAGGAGAATTTCGGTTGTTGCAGAAAGAAATACACAGAGATTCCGTGACAGAAATTCAAGATTGTTGTTCATTTCAAAACCCTCTTAGCAGCCATGGCGGAAGAGCGCTTCATATCGACATGTGATTTATCTTCATTTTCAGCATCTTTTTCTTCTATTTCTTCACTCGATTCAAGGGCCTCCTCGGCTTCCTCGGACGACATGACTGACAACGGCAATTCTGCATGGAATTTCTTGCCTCCACAAATAACCCATGTCAATGGCGGCCCTCTTTTCCACATGAATTCTCTCGGAGAAAGCCTCCCTTCTCGAAAGTAGGTCTAATGGCAACCATTTTTTCATTAATAAAACTGTTCTGTCTCAATTTCGAACGGGGCTGCTGTAATATTTTCTTCATTTTGACTGCTTGTTTGCATAATTTGCAGGAGGGGTTTGTCCAATTATTTCTTGGCCGAATCCATGGAAATGCCCCGCAAGGCTTCTTCCTTTGGCCGTAAGATTAACAATAAAAGCATAGGTTTAATCCCCAACAGAAATGATATGAAGCTTACTGGACACTAATCTACAGATCCAGTGCCCAACAACGAGAGCTGAACTTTGTACATAATACTCAAAATGAACCTCTTTTTTTTTTAGTTATTTATTGTGAACTTCTCGAGCCCTGCTATAGCTCTGGGCAGATGCAGACCATTCTGTCATCGATGCTCTTGGGCAAATCCATGGAAATTCCCTGCAAGGCTTCTTCCTTTGGCCGTAAGATTAACAATAAAAGCAGAGGTAAACCTCCCTCGCAGGCTACTTACTGCTAGCTCCGGTCCCCCCTTTTTTTTTCATTCTAAAAACAATTTGTTATATGAATATATTTTAGGATTATAAGTCCTTATGAGGGTTACAAGCTCCTTATATTGGAATTTGGGTTTAGTGGGCTTTGGGTCCAGATTTTGAACCAAAGCTCTGATACCATGTGTAGGGGCCTGATTCCTATTATTAGAGTCTCAATCTATTATACACTAACATATCTATTTTCCTACTATTTTAAAAGTAAAAAAAAATAACTTGCTGACCTTCTTACATAGATTTAAACATTTAATATCTTATCACTTTATCATAAGCAACATAAATTAAGGTGAGCATTCCATTGATATCAACTTAACAAGAGTGGTCCATGGAAAATACCTGTTCCGGCGGTTGATGATGATACCTTTGTCTTATAGCTCCCGCTGAACGCTCCTTCTCACCGACCCAACCGGATTTACCTCCCAGCCAACTAGGAAATAAATTCCTAGCCCAGGAATCCTCCAAAGGTTCCCTAGCCCTTTGTGCCCAAGTCCAACCAGATATAGTGTGTCCTCAAGAAGAATGTGCAAAACTAGATAATGATACTTTCCTCCTCTCAAACCCAAGAAACCTCCACAGGTTTCCAAGGTCTCCCAAAATCATGATAAGGCCAAACAATCACAACCAACCCCCACAATCCTAAGCAAGACTCCCACCCCCTTTTCTTCCTTACCCCTTCCCTTTTTATACCCTCCTTCCCTTCTCCATCTCAACCACCTCTCATTAATGTCATTAACTTCTCATCCATCCTTACAATTGACTTCTCTTCTCCCAAGTAAGCTAGGGGTACATTTGGAAATGTGACATGAATATAAAATTGAGAATTTAATGGGAAAGGATCATGTCTTCTCCCAAGTAAATATGAAAAGTACATTTGGGAATGTGAGGTGAATATATATATATATATATATATATATATATATATATATATTGATAATTAAATGGAGAGGACTATGTCTTCTCCCAAGTAAATGTGAGGGTACATTGGGGAATGTGAGATGTAATTACATGGAGAGGACCATGTCTTCTCCTTAGTAAATGTGAGGGTACATTGGGGAATGTGAAATGAACATATATATTGATAATAAGATGGAGAGGACTATGTCTTCTCCCAAGTAAATGTGAGGGTACATTGGGGAATGTGAGATGTAATTACATGGAGAGGACCATGTCTTATCCTTGGTAAATGTGAGGGTACATTGGGGAATGTGAAATGAATATATATATTGATAATAAGATGGAGAGGACTATGTCTTCTCCCAAGTAAATGTGAGGGTACATTGGGTAATGTGAAATGAATACATATATTTTGAAATAATGGAAGGAGACCATATCCTACCTAATATTCAATTTGAGAAGGTAAGTGGGGAATTTGAATAATGGAAATCATGAATTTTATATTAGACCAATATTTCCCAATATTTTTAGATAATGTAAACATTAACAAAATTTGTAGGATAAGATTTAAGTGGGGCATTACAGAGCATCTGTAACCTAGTTCTCCTTTCCCATAATGTGTCTAATCTCGAAGTCAAAATAACTAAGGGTAGCCAACCATCTAAATTGCCCGGAATTTAGATTTAGCTGGTCGAAAAAGTATCTCAACCCATTGTGATCACTTATAAATACAAATCTCCTGCCAAGAAGATAATACCTCCACATATTCAAGGTGTGAATAATAGCCGCCAACTCAAGATAATGAGTCACGTAGTTCTGCTTGTGCTCATTCAAATTCCTGGATTCATAGCACACCACCTATCCCTCCTACATAAGGAGTCCACAAAGTACTCTTTTGCATGCATCTATACACACTGCAAACTCTTTATATGGATCTGCAATCTTAAGGACTAGAGAATTGGTCAACAACTGCTTCAGCTGCTCAAAACTAGTTACACATTGTTCTGTCCATTCAAACTTCTTACCTTTCCACTGCAAGGATGTCATCGGATATGCAATACATGAGAAGTTCCTGATGAACCTCCTGTAGTAACTTGCCAAACCCATGAATGATCTCACCTAATCCACATTCCTAGGAGCTGCCCACTCCATGATGGCCCTTATCTTTTATGGATCTACTGCTATGCCTTCCTTGGAAACAACATGTCCCAACTAATGCACCTCTCTATGAAAGAAGCTGCACTTGCTAAGATTGGAATACAACTGATGCTCTCTTAGAAATCTCAACACTGCTGCTAAATGCTCGACATTCTCTTCTTCATTCGTGGAGTATATCAAGATGTCATCAATGAATATAATAAAAAAAATTGTACAGATAAGGATGCAACACACTATGCATCAAACACATATATGTAGTTGGGGCATTAGTCAAACTGAATGGAACTATAATGAACTCATAATTCCCATACCTAGTCATGAAGGAAGTCTTGTATATATCCTCTTCATTGATGCGTACCTGATGGTATCCTGATCTTAAGTCAATATTAGAGAACACTAATTCTCCCTTCAATTGATCAAACATGTCAATCCTTAGAAATGGGTACTTGTTCTTGATTGTCACCTTGTTCAACTTCCTGTAATCAATGCACAATATGATAGTACCATCTTTCTTCTTTACGAACGACACTAGCACACCCCATGGTGATACACATGGCGTAATGTATCCCTTGTCAAGTATCTCCTTTAACTACAATTTCAACTCTACTAGCTCTCAGGTACTCATCTTGTAAGGTGCCTTTGATGTTGGTGCTGCCCCTGACACCAACTCAATAGTGAAATATACTTCCCTATGAGGAGGTAACCCTGGAATCTCTACTGGAAACACATCTTGATACTACTACAATATAGGGTACCTCTTGAATATTTATGCATCCTCAACATCCTTATCGTTGTCACTAGATATATGCACTACAAACATCACACAACCTTTTATGCAACTAAGCTTAGCCTGAATAGTGGTAACCATCCTCATTGATGTAGGCTTATTCTTTCCCTGCAAAATTCTCTTTTCCCCATTATCATCCAGGCACTCAATGGCCTTGTCGAAGCAATCCACTTTGGTTTTGTGAAGCTATAACCAATGCATACCCAAAAGCATTCTATACGATCCCAATGGCAATACATTCAAATGTGCTGTTGTAGGCATACCATTTAACTCAAATGCACAAGCTCTTACCCAATGGTGAACTCTCTTCTTTGCAATTGTAGTAAACTGTACCAACCAAGATTATGCAATGCACTTATTTTCTCAAACCACACTTATCCACTATGTCAAGCTTAATACAACTATAATTAGATCCAAGATCAATCAAAATAGAAACAACTTGATCACAAAGCTTACCATCCATCTTAATGATATATGCATGATGATCCACCTGCCTATTGTCCACGACTGCATATATTGGAGGA
Source organism: Pinus tabuliformis (assembly GCA_031772625.1). Taxonomy (NCBI): domain Eukaryota; kingdom Viridiplantae; phylum Streptophyta; class Pinopsida; order Pinales; family Pinaceae; genus Pinus; species Pinus tabuliformis. Next base: position 1,125,694,576 of record CM062819.1, on the reverse strand, counting down.
ATCCTATGAAATCAATGCATATAGTGCAAACAATAAAATAAGGTTACAAATCAACAACTACACTATAACCAATACATCTAGTGCAATCAATCAAATAGGATTAGGAATCAAAATCTACATTCAAATAAATGCATCTATTTCAGTGAATAATGTCGTATCTCCCCCTCCCTATGTACCCCATCTCTCTCTCTCTCTCTTCATCTACCTCCCTCTCTCTGTCTCTGTCTCTGTCTCTCTTCCTCTGCCTCCGTCTCTCTGTCTCTCTTCTTCTGCCTCCGTCTCTCTGTCTCTCTCTTCTTCCCTCTCTCTCTCCTTGCCATCTATATCAATATCTCCCACTATCTCTCCTTCTTTGTCTCTCTATGTCACCCCCCAAAACACATACAGTCTCACTCTCCATAACAATCTATCTCTCCCTCCCTCCCTCTCTATGTGTCTCTCTTCTTCCCTCTCTCCCCCTCTACCTATATCTCTATATCCCTATGTCTCTCCTTCTTTGTCTCTCTATATCACCCCCCAAACATACACACTCCCTCTCCATATATATATATATATATATATATATATATCTCTAATCTAGAATTATGAAGAACGAAATGAAATACATATATAAACAGGAACACTAAGATATAGTGGAAACAAATCTTCAATTCATTAATAACAAAGCACTGAAAACCATTTACATGTAGAATGGAAATAAACTAGCTAAGGTGATGGTAGCTTATCTCTAAGAAGAGATGTGGTGGCTACATGACTCCTAAACTATGTTATAATGTGGCTCCAATGCCTATTTATTATTGAGAAACAATGGAAAACCCTAAACATAAAAAAACCTAACCCTAGGAGATGAAGCACCAAACGTCTATGGGCCCTGTTGGGGTAAATTGGTACATCAACTTCCCAAGGTTGTAACTTTGGCATACGATCTTTGTTTGACAAGTATGATACCTTGTTAGAAATATCTATTTGAGGAATACAACTTTGGACAAAAAATGCCTATTATAAATTGCGAGTTTTCCTATTTTCCAAAAAAATGTCATGTAGGGCCTCAAAATGTCTACATAAGTTCAAGAACTAAAAACTACCAAAAATAGTAAATTGTACTACAATTAAGGAAACTGAAAGAAATAAGGGTGGGGGTGCAAGTGGAATAAGTGGGTGGCCACCAATATCCACCTAGACGAGTCATCCCCCCGTAGGAAGCAATGGTGCCCATTGCATTGAGTGCCTCCATGAGATGGGGAAACATCCGTTGAACTTGGTCCTTTGTGAGTCACTTGCCTTGGTGCAAGAGTTGGCCAACTTTGAAAACCTAATACATTTGGATGTTCTAACGGCAGGTGTTCTTGATCTGTGTGTCCATGATTTGATCAGTTGTGGCCTATTCCATGCAGTTTGGATTTAGCTTTGTTCGTGTGAGTTACTATGCAATGTCTGATGTGTCCAGTAATGGTGGGAAGTATGGTTGAAGGTGGTCCACATTGAACACTGGGTGCAAGCCAAGGAATGGGGGAATGCTGATCTCAAAATCATTGTCTCCCACAACCTTGCGATGGTGTAAGACCCATATCAAAGTGGTTTGAGATTTTGATGGGATCCACTAGGGCATTTTTTCTGCAAATGAAACAAAACATTGTCACCCTCTTGAGCCTTATTAGGCACCCGATGTTGATCATGTTGTTTCTTGTACTTGGCATTGGACTTATCCAAGCTGCCATGCACCTGCTGGAAGATGTTTTCAATAAAGCGAGTTTCTTAATAAGCCTTAAACTGCACAAATGTGGATTTTGTTTGTGTAGTCGCATGAGGCATGACAACATCAATCAGACACAATGGTTGAAAACTCATACCCACTTGAAAAGGACAGTGGTAAGTCAAGTTCTTGAGAGATTTTTTATAACTGTGCTGCACATAAGGAATAATCTCATCCCAGGTTCATGGGTGCTTGGAGTTTTACATGCGTAGTATGTACACTATCATCCTGTTGACGACCTATGTCTAGCCATTAGTCTCAAGATAGAAGGTACTTGACTTGGTGAGCTTAATGTCTTATAATTTCCAGAGGCTATACCAAAAAGTGATCAAGAACCTGATATCTTGATCTAATATAATGGTTTGTGGGATTCCAAAATGTACCCATACCTGGTCAAAGAAGAGTTTGGAAGTGTCCTATGCTATTATACTCTTCTTGCAAGCCGCCAATATAGCTATCTTAAAAAATATATCCATGGCCAAAAATACATAGTCATTACCATGCTTGGTAGAAGGGAGGCCTGGAAAATAGTCCATGGAGATGGATTCATAGTAGGTAGAGGAGTGTACAGGCCTTACTTCTTGATGGCTGGCTTGGCGATGGCACATGCAGTGCAAGATCTGATATATTTTCCAACATCCTGTCAAAGTTTTGGCTAACAAAAATATTGTTGTAGTATGACCATAATTTTCTCAACACCAAAGTGTCTTATGGCCCAACTTTAGTGTGCCTTCCAAATCATCTTGGCACGTTCACTTGAAGTTACAAAAAGCTGACCCAGGTAACTTATCATGCGTTATGGAGGTGGAAATCTAGAACTTTCTTGCCATCCACTAGCATCTAGTATGTGGTGGCGAACTCTGGATCATTTTTGTACAATTGCAACCATCTAGAGGTCTCATGGCCACAAGAGTTGAGAACAATAGTCAATAATGAAATTAGGGGCCGACTGAGGAAACCTACAACATGGTTGGTGTTTCCCTTCTTATTACGTCGTAAGGCGTTTCCCTCTGGAATCCATCCCCTTTTTTGCCTACCTATCATCCTTGGACACCGTTCGATTAGATGTTAGAAGATTACAAAAATCTGAACCGTCGATCAAAACAGTTACAAATAGTTTTGTAGGTGAAGCTCTGGTCCTTGTGATGCTCTGTTTCCCTCGCTGCGAAGGAAAGAATCGTTCAGGTAAGGGTGCGTGCGGTGAAGCTCTGGTCCTTATGATGCTCTGTTTCCCTCGCTGCGAAGGAAAGAATCGTTCAGGTAAGGGTGCGTGCGGTGAAGCTCTGGTCCTTGTGATGCTCTGTTTCCCTCGCTGCGAAGGAAAGAATCGTTCAGGTAAGGGTGCGTGCGGGGTTAACACCGTTTCTTGAATTCATGGACGATACTCTACAGTCGAAAATGGTCCATTTCAGGGTTAACGAGCAAGCCATCCATGATACTCTACAGTCGAAAATGGTCCATTTCAGGTTTAACGAGCAAGCCCAGGATGGCTACTCAAGATGTCGAGATGAAGGACTCAACAGTCGCGGTCTCCAATTCTTCTGCGCCATCGCCTCCTCCGGTTCTCACGCGTAAGTTCTATGAGATTTTGCCATTGCAGGTAGTGCCCGTTTTGCCCGTGTTTGTGTTGAAATTGAGGCATATTTGTGGATGTTGCAGATCTGAAGATTACTGGGCTTCTAGTGCCCCCGGCACACGAGAGTTAGCATTGCTAAACTACTCTCGAAAAGTTCCTAAATGTTACTCAAATTAAAGGAAAGGAAATTTCAGGGGAATGCCCTTTTCTCTTAGTTATTTTCTCATCTGTTGTAGGTGAAGTCCCAAGAATCCTCGTTGAATCCTCATGGAGTCTATTTGTCTACCTCGTTGGATGTTACCAGGAAGGTAGGCTTCATATGGGCCATTTTTCCACTGGAGCTCATCATCAGTGGGATTCGAACCCTTACCCATCTGGCCCCTTTTAGTATTTTTGCAGATATCGTTGACATTTCTGCAATGCTAACTGTTGTGGTGCAAGATGTGTTGTCCATATTGAGTACTGTGGGTCCAGATGTTCAGGCTCTCACTGGTTTCTCTGCTATTCCTTATGGAGTGGGTGTAGCAATCTATGCATTTGAAGGGGTAAGCATGATTTTGCCCCTGGAATTAGCTATGGAGAAAAAACATAGATTTGGTGGAGTTTTGGCCGTTGCATTTCTCTTCATTGCTCTCATTTATGGGGGTTTCAGAGCATTCGAGTATATTGCTTTTGGAAGTGCAACCAGAGATATGGTGACTCTGAACTTGGGGAAAAGCTGGATCACAGATTTTGTTCAGATTGCCCTATGTCTGAACCTTTTCTTCACATTTCCACTGATGATGAATCCTGTTTATGAAGTCCTAGAAGGGAGGTTTAGCAGAGGGGAGTTTTCCTTCATGATCAGATCTCTTGCGATTTTCTCGATAACAATAGTGTCAATTCTGGTCCCTTCATTTGCAGATTTTTTATCTCTGATTGGGAGCAGTGTTGGTTGTATTTTGGGTTTCTATTTCCTGCTCTGTTTCATTTGCATGCTTGTTGGCATGAATTATCTCTGATATGGATCCTTGCTGATGCCTTGCTCATCGTATTCGGCATTGTCTTTGGCATTGGTGGGTCAGTTTCGTCTATTACTCAAATCTGTAGCAAATAAACATTCTTGTAAGTGGCCAGGGCAGAGGTTCCAAGCCATGTCAAGAACATGAAAACCCAATAAGCATGGAGTTATATTTGGGCCTTGAGCTTCACAGGTTCCGGCCATTTTCGTAATTGAAAAAATACAGAAATTTTGCTCATATCTTGTAACTCAAAAGGGAGTTATCAAAGACTGTAGCGACATTGGTGGTGGGATATCTTTTCTTTCAAAAGAAGAACCATAAGCAATCTGAGATGGGGAGAGAATCTTGGTGAGAAAAGCTTGGAGGAGGCGCCTTCATGGCATTCTTCTCCCTCAATCATGTAAATATTCCTTCTGCAAGAGAGTTCAGTTCTATCTGTGGCTTAGTGGATTTTGTTTGTTGTTAGGTGCCTTATTGCCTACAACCTCGATTGACATTTTTTGGCAAATTGTCTCAATAATCATTTCCACTTGAGAACTGAACTAGTGACAGAATGCCTATTTTTAATGCTGTTATAGATGCATGATAATAGTTTTTGAGTTTTGATGTTTCTCATGAGCATTTGGATTTTTTAATTTTAAGTCTGGCAGGCATTTTATGGGAGACAATAAATTGAGAACTGTTTCATACCTTTGCTTGTGCATTACAATGCCTTGTGACTAATATTTTTTAAAAGGTTATCATATTTGTCAAACCATGTAATTCTCCATTCTGCACTTATGCTCATTTCTGTTATTGAGTCCTTCCCAAAGGAAATATAAATTTAAGCTGCTTTGTTTGATTTGGTGACTCATATCAGTTTTGTTGTAGATTGATCACCTTCCAATTGCATTTCCCTCTAGTCAACCATGGATAATAGGTATCATTCCCTGTTGCCTTTAGTTCTCGGGTCTGTCTGAGTCCACATGTGTTATATGATCATTACAATGGACAAAACCCCCAGTGGAATGCCAATGTTAGAAGAAATTTACCTTTGCTTCATACTGGAGTTCTGAATATTATGTGGTCCCTGCTTACAGTCGATGCTCTGTGGTGTTCAAACCACTTGACACCAAGAGGATATCCGAACATATTGTGAGCTTCAGCTTCTTCTGGTCTAAGAAAAAGTGAACACCACACATACAGGTGTGATTGGGGTTGCTCATCTTTGTAGGAAGAAGAAAGGAATGTCATTGATACATTTGTGATTATTTCTTTCAACAGGGCTCTCTTGAGTGTTATCGATCCCAGCTTTGGCATTTAAAAATGTGACTCAGCTCTTAAAAATGAGGTAACATTCTCTGCATTTTTAGAAAAGAAAGAAAAATTGAACACTTGCCTCTGCAATGGCAGAATATGGATATGTTGTCTGCATGATATCAAGGGAATAACTTATTCGGCTGATGTATTTCTTACCTGCCTATGCTATCTGTAATCATGCTGTTAAGATACTTAACAGTTTTCTTATGCACAACACTCATGTGTGCAATGTTCTAATAGTGATTTATGGTCAAGTTTCCTAGCAGATCTATTTGTATCCTGAATGGTGGCCACTGTTTTCTCATAGAAATTTATACTTGAAAAGTCTTGATCTTACATTCATAATAAGGCCTCATGCTAATTGGAAATTAGTCTTGAATCTCTACAAATTACACAATTTAATTTATGTCATAATGGAACCATTTTTACACCCAGTTTGATGATTGAATGCGGTTGTGGGAAGTCATGAAGTCGTTGTCGATGATGGTCAGTGTAATAATTATGTTGTATTTGGCAACATTGTTGAAGATCCAGTAGCTGCACTTAATGTACAAGGCTGGAACAACTCTTCATTTCGTTCTTGGGAGGTATCATCTTTTCTTCTTCCCATAAAGATATAAGCTATGGAGGATGAGTGGATGGACTCTAAAAGTTTCTAGGATGAAAAATGCATAACAACTTCTAAAATGAAACATGCATATTTAGAGGGACTAAAGTCTTTATTTATGTTTCATATAAGGTGTAGTTCTTTATGCACTAAAGATAAACTTATGTATAATTTGTTATATCAAACCTAAATCATTTATTTTTCAATACAAACATAAAAGCATAGATTGATGGCACTAAATATCTCTAAAAATTCTATAAAAATAATGCAATTTACTCATTTAAATGATTTCCTAACAGTCATTGATAGCTTAGCTTGCCTATTTTTTCAACTATGAAACTGTCTGACACTACTCAGAAAACGGGCCTCTCTCAGAATACTCATATGGAAGGAAATAACCAAACTTGTCACGCCATCAGGGACTTGATCATAGAAATATTCCTGAAATCCTTTAAAGTAAATATCTCTGCTATTCCAAAGATAGTGAATTGTGGAGTTAAACAAATAACCACAGAGGCGTTCTAACTCTAGAACTATCAAGTAGGCTTTGTGTCTTGCTACATGTATCCCAACCCTTTGGAGAACAGTTGATCCTTTCCTGTTATTCTTTTGGCTAGAGGTACAAGGCAACAATCATATATAATTATGAGAACAAACCCACAAAGCCTGGAAAGGGCCACAAGAAAAGCCTGGGCCTGGAATTGTGATCCGACATTTCTATCCATGGCGCTACCTTGCTTTATCAACAAAGATGTACTCTGTTTTACTGCAACCATTTCACAGATTAAGCAAGAGAACCAGATGGAAACCATTCTTAATATAAGTGTTTATTCTACTTGAGTTTATAAGTGTTTATTCTACTTGAGTTATTGCGTAGACTTTTTATGGATTTGAATTCGTATTTCCCTGTGTATTAGTATACTTTTCTGAGGAGCCTTGCACCATAGCTGCTGCTTTGTCCAAAAAACAACGCATTGCCAACCAAAAGTAGATATCAAGATACAATTGTGTATACACAAATGGGTTTGGGTTGATAGTTATTTAAGACTGAGAATCTATTAATACTGCTTTATCTTTGATATTTTTGGACTAATAGTCCTAACTCATAAAATGATTTAAAAATCTGGAACTTGCTGAAAATTATTTGTGTGATAGCGTAGTTTGGCCTGATTTAATGGATTCTATATAGTGGTTCTTGTAAAGCAACTTCGTATTGGAAGGCATGCTGATATTTCTCTTTCTTGTAATACAGATTACAATGCAAGCAATATGAGTGATGGGGCTGCCTGCAAGAAGCTTGTGCCTGTAAAATGGTATCCCACCGAAAAAGACAACAGTGGCTATACCCACTGCCACGGTGAGAATCCCAACATATTTTAGATTCACATTAATCAGGTGGCTTCAGAATGGCTTCAGAGTTGAGAGATACACCAACAGAGTCAGCAAAGCAAAACTAATCCCTGAAACAATAATTTATACAACATTGGTTGAGAGATACACCAACCGAGTCAGCAAAGCAAAACTAATCCCTAACAATAATTTATACAACATTGTAAATCATCATCATCAAAGAGGTTACATAATGAGGAAAAATAGATATAAGCTCATGTTCAGAAGAATGAGGAAAAATTCACCCACAATTAATAGACAATCGATATCAAAATATTGTATATTCAGTGGCCCTAAACAAAAGGAAACAGACTGCAATTTCGACAACCTTTATAGCTTCCTCTGGCTCTAGCGGAAACCTGGATGGCTTCCTCTATCTCTAGCGGAAACCGGGTGTGAGCTTGGGTATTTTGGTGTGCGAACTGGGCGAGCTATGGGGAACGGGGGTGATTAGGAAGAAAGGCCACAGACACGATTTTCATAATTCAGAATAGCTTCCTCTGGCCCCAGAATAGCTTACTCTGGCTCTCACGGCAACTCTGTTAGAGCTGGGTATTTCTGTGTGCGAAATAGGCGAGCTGTGGGAGAAAGGGGCAATAGGGGAGAAGGGCGAGGAGTGGAAGGACAGGGAGAAGATAATGGGGCAATTGGGGATAAGGGTGAGCTGTAGGAGGGAATTTTAAATTGAGTCTCAAGCCCCTCTCGATACAGGCTGTCGAGAGTACAGTGCAGAGACAGGCCAGGGTTTCTCGAGCACAGATTCCGCGGGAGGTTTTCGACTTGAGCATCACGTCTCTGTCTAATGGAGACGGAGGAGGGCCCCGCTATCCACGTTGACAGGGCCAATGAATATGCAACCGAGTTAAGCTCGGCGGATGTTCAAGTTCTTCCTCTCGCAAGCCGTTGTGTTCGCTTGAATCATGAAAGTTCAGGGCCAGCTTAAGGAGACCCCTCTCACTCTGGATCAATTTGCAGAGTTACTCGGGCTTTTCGTTGGAGTGCTAGTATTCATTAGCCTCCTCGGAGTGGATACATTGAAAGCAAGAAAAAAAAGGGTCCATTGGGTTCCTGGTCATGCGCTTGTCCTCACTGCTCTCACCATCCAGGTTATGAACTTGCTGAACGCAGAGAGCACTTTACTAAAAGAGATCTTGAACAATCCACAGCCATTGAACGGTGAGGTACTTAAAAATAACTTGTATATGATACATAGCAGCAGGGTAATGTTATGTGTGATAGTGGCCTACTTGTTGCCAGGAATGGCCCGTCCCGGCTATGAAGATTCATGGGGCAAATTAACTACTCTAGGTCTCACTATGTTCGTCCACATTTTCTCCGAGTTCTTCGCCGTACATCTTCGTTTGCGTGAATCTGGTTTATCTGTCATCACCTATTACTTCTACTTCTGGCCACACGCCAAGGAGGTTACAGAATATTCGTTTATAGTATCGAGTGTGATAGTATCAATATCCTTAGCATGGCTTCTTCTCCTCCTCAGCTCTGCAACAATAGCCAATAAAAGCATCCGGGATATCATCGCTCAAAAACTTCCCATTATTTTGGCAAATCAAGGTAACGCTACAGAGAACTCCTCGTAGGCAGTAGAAGATCTGGTACTCAAATCTTGGATTGTCTCCCGTGCATGTTATCCTGAAACCATAATTGCAAGATCAGTGTTAGATGCGTCAACCGCAGTAGCAGTCACAATTTGCATTTTAAGTTCAATCGCCGGATGGCTTGTTCAAGGCCCAATTATAGAGGTGTTTCCTGGTGTCAAATCTCGATTAAAATTCATCACAACAAACATGGAAGTCGTATTCATCCTGGTAGGGTGGGAAATCATCAGTTGGAGATGTCTTATCTCTGTAGCGTACTATGGAAGATGGCAAAGCTGGAATCCAAATGAAAGATGGTATACCTATTTCCAGGTAGAGGACTTTTGGACCAGGGACATCGTTGAGTTGCAGGAAGCAGCATCCAAGAAGCAGAAAAGTATTGTTGATGAAAAGGTAAATAAAATGATTGGCTCGGAAGGAATAGAAATACGTTTCTTATGGGCTTTTTTATGGGGTTTGTTGTGATGTGTGTATTGGCTGCAATTTTTTATGGTTTATACTAGTAAACTCTGTTGGTTTATCGCAGAGTTTGTGTTGGATAATAGGTGTATGCAGAAAATATCCTCAAAGTTTTTATCAAAGCCGGGTGAAACAGAGGATAGGGATTTTCAGAATACAGGCCAATTTTGGAGAACGTGGACCTTCTGTGGGGGGCTCCTTGGACCGTGTTTGTAACAAACTGAAATTCCATCAAGAAAGCAAAGGAACTTGTGAAAGACGGCAACATGGGTGGTAGAGAATGCGATACCCTAATCTGGTTTCTGAGAAACTATAGAAAATCGACAGGATGTGTGGGTATATGGAGTTTGGATCCTGCAAAATTACAAAATAAAGTGGGTTTGAAGTTCTTGTGGAAAAGAGATCCTGGCCCTGTATTAGATGTGGAAGAGCATTACATATACGCGAGCAAACTGTCATTGAAGCTAACAATGGTTTCATTGGTCAATATAATCGTTCGGTTGTCACCTGATTGTCGGAGAAATGCTTTAAAAGCATACTCTAAGGCATGTGAACCGATGGATTTGGTGGAGGACTCAGATCTTGCAACTGATAGCTTGCTGAGTAAAGCGGCATATAGTGTATTCAAAACATTACAGGAACAAACTGCAGAGAATGCTCTGGATACTACAAGTGTTGTATACATGGAAGATGCAGCGACTACAATCACATGGAAGATGCAGCTGCTACAATCGATAATCTTGCAGAAGAAAGTAAAAGGAAAGTTACGGTGATTGAACATGGAGGAGACTCTATGGATTGGAAGAAGGCAGGGGCAAGGAACGCCTTATACATATTATGCAAGAACATTGATTGCAGTTCAACAGGGAATTTTATGGAAGTGGTCGATGAATTACAGAGTGCTTTAGCAGACATTGTCGGTGGTTGCATAGAGAGTGTGGGGAACGCGTTAGTGGATAACTGCACTAAATGGGCACAAGATTTCCAGGAAGGTAAGTTGCTAAAAGCAGTTTACATAGCCAGGAAAAATACGACACTGTTGGAACGACTGAGATCGTGTTCGAACCTGCACATTAGCCCAACAACAACACAGTCGTCGATGGTAAGACTTGCAGTAATTGTGCACTGAATGTTTAATCAATACACTGTCCATCTTCCCCACATGCTCTCAAATAGCCTAACTCTACCTATGCGGTTATAGGATCCTAACACCTGCGGGTATTAGTCACGATAGCATCTAATAGCATCCACCCATTGTACTTTAATTCTTTGAATGCATTTTTTGTGGAAACGATTTCAATTATGTTTTAAATCTTTGATAACGTTTTTTGCGGGCAAGATTTCAATTATTGTGGTTATCGGTGGGAGAAACATATCACCAGTGATATTTGATCAAACCAAGAATGAAAATATGGCTAAGTTGTGAGCAGAGGCAGATGCGTGGACAACCAGGGTATAGTAAGACGAAATTAGTGAAGGTTGAAAAAAAATGTAATATGCGAAGTCAGGGAGGTAATATCACAAATTTATAATTGCAGACATGGTTGACAGAGCCAAGAGATTCGTTTTTGCTGGAGTATAAAAAGAATACAAATTCACTAGGATTGGATCCATGATTTCGCTGAGAATTTACCAACCAAGTCGCAACAAAAGGGAGCGCATTTTTAGGTGGTAAGGCACCCATCAAATCGTTTTATTGAAAGGCCACGAAATGCCATTGACAGAGGCACGATTTCGCTGGGGAAGCAGCGACAAAAACATAGTAAATTTTAGCACGAATTAGCCATGGAAATTGGTATGATTTTTCTTGGTAAAAGGTTCATTGAATCTACTGTTTGAGGGGCCATTAAATGGAAATTTTTTGTGCAATGATTTGTAGAGAACATTGGAAGAGACACAAGTAAAAACTAAGTTCGAAAATAGCCAAGAAAATGGCTAATCTAAGAGGATCAGAAATGTGGCAGAAATATGAAATTTTGTTCATGTCAATTTGGCGTATGGTTTATTTGGGTTTCAAGTCTACTAGGTGTATATTGTGCATTGGTGAAGCTCACTGCCAGGGAACCACCCCCAAGCAATTCCACTTTTGGTTTTTGTCATTCCACTTTTCGAATCTTAGCCAGCAGACCGAGAGAGCCAACAAGCAAATATCTAGGTGTTGAAAAATCCAAGCATGTCACCAAGAATCAAACATTAAGTGTGTGCCAAGAAAGAAGAAGTGCGCCCACGAAGAGAACTCATGAATATCAAATGCACAACACATCCAGTAAAGAAATGAACACATTTCCATATATGCATTTTAAGAAACATTTTAGTGTTGGAACTTGGCAGTTTCATGCTTCTTCGTGAGACCAATATAAATGTACTGTTTCAACGTCATTGGTGGCAGATTTATGCAACATATTTGATCATTTAAGTTTAACAGATTTGCCTTTTATTTTCCTACAAAGAATTTTCTTTTTATATGTGCTGGAGTTATTGGGATATTCTTTAGGAACTAGCAGGCATGCAAATTTATATTTTTAAATCCCTAATTCTCCTCATCATTTGCAAATTGTTCATCTGCATCTATGCTCAGAGAAGACAACTTAGCTTCAGAACGTTTGTAAGACAGAAAATGAAAATTTTAGCAAATATGGAGGTAATAATAAACGCCCTATGGTGTCAGAACAATGTTTTCTTGGGTTTCTTTTGAGCCATAGCATTAGAGAGCCGTATATTGGTGAGGGACCTTTAACCCAATGCATCAGTGGCTTCATACAGGTGTGATTGGGGGTGCTCATCTTTGTAGGCAGAAGAAAGGAATGTCATTGATACATTTGTGATTATTGCTTTCAACAGAGCTCTCTAGAGTGTTATCAATCCCAGGTCTGGCATTTACAAAATGTGACTCAGCTCTTAAAAATGAGGTAACATTCTCTGCATTTTTAGAAAAGAAAGAAAAATTGAACACTTGTTTCTGCAATCGTAGAGTATGGATATGTTGTTTGCATGATATCAAGGGAAATATCTTATTCAGCTGATGTATTCCTTACCTTCCCGTGCTATTTGTAATTGTGTTGTTAAGATACTTAATAGTTTTCTTATGCACAACACTCATGTGTGAAATTTTCTAATAGTGATTTCTGGTCAAGTTTCCCAGCAGATCTATTTGTACCCTGAATTGTAGTCACTATTTTATCATAGCAATTTATACTTGAAAAGTGCTAATCTTACATTCATAATAATGCCTCATGCTAATTGGAAATTAGTCTTGAATCCCTACAAATTACACAATTTAATTAATGTCATAATGGAACCATTTTTACAGCCAGTTTGATGATTTAATGCACCTGTTCAAGATATTCAACTTTGTTTCTTCAGATTGAATGTGGTTGTGGGAAGTCATGAAGTCGTTGTTGATGATGGTCAATGTAATAATTCTGTTGTATTTGGCAACAATGTTGAAGATCCAGTAGATGCTCTTAATGTAAAACGTTGGAACAACTCTTGATTTCGTTTTTGGGAGGTATCATCTTTTCTTCTCCCCATAAAGATATAAGCTATGGAGGATGAGTGGATGGCTATAACGACTTTGAATGTGTAGTAATCCTCTGGATGGTATTTATTGTGAGAATGTCATGCGCTTGAAAAGGTTTCCAAATCAAAAGAAAACGCAGCTTGGACGTACACATTCTTAAGGAGAAGGCCATAATGAAGGGTTCGTCTTCCTCATTATCTATACTAAAGATCCTCTGCATACATGCCAATGAAGAATTTGTTGCTATTTTGTTGAACACATATCTAGCCTGTCCTTTGGTAGAAATTCTACATGCACCATTGAAAGAAGCTTCTGGATGTAGGGAATTGGTGATGCAACATATATTCATTATGTGAGTAATAAGGAGCGGAACATAGATTTTCCCAAAGAAATTGAGGAAGATGAAGCCCTAGAAGAAATTCTTATCAAGGCATTCATGGATTGGAGAAGCAGGTCAAAGATGGAAGCTTCTAGCTACTTAGGGTGTTTAAACTCCCATGACTGATTTATTGGATTGGGGATGTTGTAACATTTTCTTGGCAAAATGATACAGTTAAAATTTTTGAGCTTTTCCAGAAATCCACCATCTTTGTAGGAAGAAGAAATGAATGTCATTGATACATTTGTGATTATTTCTTTCAACAGAGCTCTCTTGAGTGTTATCGATCCTAGGTTTGGCATTTAAAAATGTGATTCTGCTCTTAAAAATGAGGTAACATTCTCTGCATTTTTAGAAACGAAAGAAAAATTGAACACTTGCTTTTGCAATGGCAGAATATGGATACGTTGTCTGCATGATATCAAGGGAATAACTTATTCAACTGATGTATTCCTTACCTGCCTATGCTATATGTAATCGTGTTGTTAAGATACTTAACAGTTTTCTTATGCACAACACTCATGTGTGCAATGTTCTAATAGTGATTTATGGTCAAGTTTCCCAGCAGATCTATTTGTATCCTGAATGGTAGCCACTGTTTTCTCATAGAAATTTATACTTGAAAAGTGTTGATCATACATTCATAATAAGGCCTCATGCTAATTGGAAATTAGTCTTGAATCTCTACAAATTACACAATTTAATTTATGTCATAATGGAACCATTTTTACACCCAGTTTGATGATTGAATGCGGTTGTGGGAAGTCATGAAGTTGTTGTCGATGATGGTCAATGTAATAATTATGTTGTATTTGGCAACATTGTTGAAGATCCAGTAGCTGCACTTAATGTACAAGGCTGGAACAACTCTTCATTTCGTTCTTGGGAGGTATCATCTTTTCTTCTTCCCATAAAGATATAAGCTATGGAGGATGAGTGGATGGCTATAACAACTTTGAATGTGTAGTAATCCTCTAGATGGTATTTATTGTGAGAATGTCATGTGCTTGAAAAGGTTTCCAAATCAAAAGACAACACAGCTTGGACGTACACATTCTTAAGAAGAAGGCCATAATGAAGGGTTGGTCTTCCTCATTATCTGTACTAAAGATCCTTTGCATACATGCTAATGAAAAATTTGTTGCTATTTTTTTGAACACATATCTAGCCTGTCCTTTGGCAGCAATTCTACATGCACCATTGAAAGAAGCTTTTGGATGTAGGGAATTGGTGATGTAACATATATTCATTATGTGAGTAATAAGGAGCGGGACATAGAGTTTGCCCAAAGAAGTTGAGGAAGATGAAGCCCTAGAAGAAATGCTTATCAAGGCATTCATGGGTTGGAGAAGTAGGTCAAAGATGGAAGCTTTAGCTACTTAGGGTGTTTAAAGTCCCATGAATGATTTATTGGATTGGGGATGTTGTAACATTTTCTGGGCAAAATAATACAGTTAAACTTTTTGAGCTTTTCCAAAAATCCACCAGCTTTATTGGGTGTTCTTATTCTCATAACAATTGGTATATGACCCAAATATTTTTTCACTGTATTCTTTGCATCATAGTCGAGCTGTAGTCAAGATATTATAGGGTTGCATTACTCAATTATTATCAATGGCATACCTTAGTGTGAGTACTATGACATGGGCATTATCACCTTTTGCTGCATCTATCACACAATGTTTTTAATTGCACCAACAAAAGTCATTGAATTGTAGTCATAACAATGCCAGGGCTTTGTAATGAATGTGAGGCATATATGTTCATAGCAATGAGATGGAATAGTGAATGGATGGGCAAGCAATGTTCTATTTGCACTTCGTTTTATGATTGTGATATTGTCGGTGGCAACTAGATTAAACTTCCTCATTGGTCATATCAAAGATCTCTTAGGAATGGTTTATTTGGGTTTCAAGTCTACTAGGTGTATATTGTGCATTGGTGAAGCTCACTCCCAGGGAACCACCCCCACGCAATTCCACTTTTGGTTTTTGTCATTCCACTTTTCGAATCTCAGCCAGCAAACCGAGAGAGCCAACAAGCAAATATCCAGGTGTTGAAAAATCTGAGCATGTCACCAAGAATCAAACATTAAGTGTGTGCCAAGAAAGAAGAAGTGCGCCCACGAAGAGAAATCATGAATATCAAATGCACAATGCATCCAATAAAGAGATGAACACATTTCCATATATACATTTTAAGAAATATTTTTGCGTTGGAACTTGGCAGGTTCATGCTTCTTCGTGAGACCAATATAAATGTACTGTTTCAACATCATTGGTGGCAGATTTATGCAACATATTTGATCGTTTAAGTTTAACAGATTTGCCTTTTCTTTTCCTACAAAGAAATTGCTCTTTATATGTGCTGTAGTTATTGGGATATTCTTTAGGAACTAGCAGACATGGAAATTTATATTTTTAAATCCCTAATTCTCCTCATCATTTGCAAATTGTTCATCTTCATCTATGCAAGAAGACGACTTAGCTTCAGAATGTTTGTAAGACAGAAAATGCAAATTTTAGCAAATATGGAGCTAATAATAAATGCCCTGTGGTGTCAGAACATTGTTTTCTTGGTTTCCTTTGAGCAATATCATTAGAGAGCCGTATATTCTTCAAATTGGTGAGGGACCTTCAGCCCAATGCATCAGTGGCTTCATGGGATTAGATGTTCCTCTTCCAATAGTGGCAGATTTATTCAACATATTTGATCATTGAAGTTTAACAGATTTGCCTTGCCATCACATTCATCTCCTCCAAATTCAACTGAATTTCTTAATGTTGTCTCATTTTCTTCATGCAATCCTTCGGGAAAGCTTCCTATTTCCACCACAATCTAAGTGAAGATGGAACGGTAGCATTAAGAATTTCTAAAGTGAGTTTGCCCTTATTTTCTTATCGTTTTTGGAAATAAATTGGGGTTTATTAACATATTCCTAATTATTCACTGCATATCTCTGTACACAAAGCAAGTTCGTTTGGAAGGGCATCAGTCTGAATACAAAGAGCAGTTTACCCTTATTTATTAACTGTTCAGTTAGGTTGGATAAAGAACCATCTAGAAGATGGAAGCAGAATATTGAAGAAACTAGTTTTGTTTGTAGATTTTGGGAAATCCTCTAAAGACCCAGGATTTGACATCGACTAGAGAGACAATTTATTTGATATGGTTTACAAACAAATATATGCTTCTGCTAGCATGGGAAGAGCAGGTGGAGGAGCCATGTTTTGGCAGCTGATGGAAAAAGGAATGAGCTCATATAGAGATGGTATGATATTGTCTTGTCTCAGAGTCCTTCCACAACATCTAACACCAATATGATGCATGTTCACTCAGGAGTATGCACAAAGACTTTATTTGTACAAATTAGTCCTCATGAAAATGACTGGGAGAAACTCTGTGCTTACTAAACTTTTCCAATAGAGTTCAAGGATTAGAGCTTGGTCCTACTCGGAGGTAGCAAGATGTAAGTTTTCACTATAGCATGGTCCTTGCCTTTTCTTGATATTTTTCTGACTTTCAAAAATTGTCAAAAAAACATTAATTAATGTTATATGCTATTGCCTTACAGTGTTTCCATTGCAACATCTGGTGCAATTGAATTAATTAAATTGTAAAATGATGTATAATGATGATTGAATAATGTTACAAATTTAAGTTACAACTCAAATTTCCAAGGCCAAAACCCTCAAGAAGTGCCAAGTTGTGTTCATGACTGCACAGGATGAAAGACTCAGAATAACATCTGAAATTCTTAATAGTATGAAAATAATCAAACTACAAGCATGGGAAGAAAAATTTAAAGAGCTGATAGAAAATCTCCGAGCTGTGGAGTTCAAATGGTTGTCTTCAGCACAATTTAATAGAACATATGGTACCATACTCTATTGGATGTCACCCATCATTACTACATCTATAGTTTTTGCCGGGTGTCCTATCATAAGGGATCCACCGTTAACTGCCACAACCATATTTACAGTGCTTGCAACATTCCGTGTGATACAAGATCTAGTGAGAATGCTACCTGAAGTTTTGGCTATATTAATTCAGGTTAAAGTCTCCTTAGATCGTTTTGGACAAGTTCTTACAATATGATGAGCTGAGACCAGATTCTGTTGTGAGGAAAGCACTTGCCGGATCCTAGTATACCATCGAAATTCATCAAGCCATACTCAGCTGGGATCCAGAATCTTCATTGACAAAGCCAACATTTGAAGGGAATAAATCTGCACATTAAAACTGGAGAAAAGGTAGCAATTTGTGGCTCAGTGGGATCAGGGAAATCTGCTCTGCTATATACAATTCTTGGAGAAATCCCAAAAATTTCAGATGTAAGTTGAGCATTAACTACTCTTCTTGAGCAAAAGTAACCATTTCATAGTTCAACAAGATTGTAGATGCAACTTTTTTGCTTTCTATATACATAAATTCTTCCATAAACTTTTTGATTGGACTACGTGCAGGTTGAAGTATATGGCAATGTTGCCTACGTGACACAAACAACTTGGATTCAGAGTGGTACTATCAGAGATAACATACTCTATGGGAAACCAATAAACAAAATTCAATACAAGAAGGAAATAAAAGCTTGTGCATTAGACAAGGATATATAGAGTTTTGCTCATGGAGATATGACTGAGATTGGGGAGAGAGATTGAATATGAGTGGAGGACAAAAATAGAGGATTCAGTTGGCTAGAGTAGTGTATAACGATGTTGACATTTATTTATTGGATGATCCCTTCAGTGCAGTCGATGCTCATACAGCGTCAACTCTATCAAATAAGGAGGAGACATTACATAAGAGAGACTCCAAGACTTGCTAATATTGCTTATCGTAGTATGAAAAATCTGGTTTACCTCTGTATCAGATCTGTAAATATCTTTGAATGAGATCCAGACATATTAATGTGAAAATTTCTGTGCATATTAAATATAAAAGATTTGAGTTTTGGGTTATGAAAGCTATAGATTGAGAACTACATGGATCGCTTGATAGGATGGCTGGTTTGATTTGTATATCAGGATTGCTAGCTTATTTGTGGTGGTAGTGTGAGATCAATTGGGAATTGCTACTCGTTTCATACTTCAAGAGGGAAATGAATTTCCCAATGATGGTGGTGATGAAGGAACCCAGCGAAAGCATAGAGAATAGCATAGTTGATTGGATAAAAAATCAATTGTGTAAATACAAATAACACACCCTACAAAATGATGTCTACTTGAATATTGATCAATATGAATGATTTTCCTTTCACAATTCTTGTGTTTTGATTCTTTATGAATAGGAATTGATTCATTCAACTAAAATTGGTATTGTTGATTTTGATGGTACTTCTGTTCTCCAGCTTGATGATTGGGTGCTGTGCCGAATTTACAAGAAAAATGGTCATTCTTAGAGAGTACAAGGGGTAGAACGAGATGAATCACCAAGTGCAGATGAAGTGATGGCTTCTTTGCTTGATATTTATCAGCAAAACAAACTGCAACTGCCCAACATTGCCTCTTTTAGTGGGTTGTTGGAGAGTGACGATCCTTTCATAGATGGTTTTTTAAATGATGAAGCCATGGATGGCAATGGAAACAGCAGCAGACTACTTCAAGTCCAGTTCTCCAACCTCTCTCACAACAATTTCAGCAATAACAATGACAACAATAGCGATTTCCGTTATGAAGTTGTTCCAAAACAAGAAGAATTAGCAGTGGAGAATGACAACAAATTCAATTCTCTCAAGAGGACCCTCTCCTTAGCATATGGGCACGATGAAACCAAACTTGCAAAGAGATTCAACAACATGCAGAACAACTATAGCTACAACGTCAACATTAATGTTTCAGCCTTGCTTAATTCAATGCAGCCCAATCAAACTTTCCAACAACAAAACTTCCTAAGCGCATTGCGTCATAAGGAATATATCCTGGTAGGGATTTAGTTCATCACAATGTGACAT
This sequence comes from Pinus tabuliformis, assembly GCA_031772625.1. NCBI lineage: Eukaryota > Viridiplantae > Streptophyta > Pinopsida > Pinales > Pinaceae > Pinus > Pinus tabuliformis. The sequence goes on along the minus strand of CM062819.1, from coordinate 1,125,675,024 downwards.
GGTTTAAGGTCTTCATATTTCTAGGCAAATACATTAGGATGTTGTTTGAAAAGATTAACATGCCTCTCCTTAAAATTTTGTATATCGATATGGATACCCAGTTGTTGTTCGCGTGAATTCATTTGTTTAACTTCACCTTCAACTAGGCAATATTTAAGGTATCTAAACAAGTTCAATGGATATGTATGACTACTTTTATTCCATTTCATAGGCACTTTAACCCCCGAATAGGGTTTTTGGCATGACTTCCTCAATTCAAATTCATTATCATCGACCCTTGCTTTCAAAAATCCCATTCACATTTCAATATTCTTCCACACACTATGCCTTACAGAGTTTCCTTTGCAACATTAGGTGCAAATGCTAGTATTTTATGTTCCAGTGGAATTGTTGAAACTATGTAGACCACTTATGATGTCAATTGTTCTACAACTTCCCTTGTCTCAGTAAACTGAAGAGGTTGGTGATCTACGTGGATGACCATCTTCTTCACCAGAATGTAATGTATCCATTGTAGGCACACCTTCAAAATGGAATACATCTCTTTATCGTAGGTGGGGTATTTATGAATTTTATTGAAAAGTGTCTCATTGTGGTAGGCCACTAGATGCCCCTATTGGGAGAGAAATGCACCAATAGCTTATTTAGAGGCATTTATCTCAATTTCAAATGGTTGTTGCATGTCTGGAAATGTGAGTACAGGTGCAAAGTAGAGACGGTGCTTTAGCTCAATGAACACCTTTTATTGGGACTTAGACTAGAAAACTTTGCTTTTGCTCCACCCTTGGTAACCTAACTCAAAGGCCAAGTGATATGATAGAATACCAACATAAACCTTCGATAAAAATTAGCAAGGCCAACTGTCACACGGAATAAGTCGATCTTGTGGACAAGATAGACCTTCCTAGAATCTAAAGAAGACCTAATGACAAGCAAACCAACCAGACACTATCTTTCTCTAAATATGCTTTGATAAACAAATAGCAAACAAGTGTTTTTAGGGCCTACCTTAGGTCCAATGAAAGCTTGTGGATGCCCTCGCTCCTTTGATCCAAGTGAGCTCCTTTTCGCGAATCTGCAAACACAAACAAGGCAAACAAATTAAATAGCACCTGAAAAGCCAATTGCATAAAACATATTTAACATGAAAGTCAAGGAGTCCATGAAACAAATAACATAAGATACTTGTTGAGAAAAATGAGTTTGATTGTATTAATCCAAAAGAAGAAGAACTTTACAACCTTTGCCTTGACACTGTACAAGCTCCTCCCAGGGTCCAGCAAGAAGTCTCCTCTACTTTGACAAGTTTCACTCACTCCCCAATGAAGCCAAAAAGATGTGTGATCTCTCCTCTTAAGCTCAACTAGGAAGTCTTGATTTCACCAGCATTTACCCTAAAAAATGTTCAGCTTCTAACCTCCCTAGCAACTAGCCCAATGCCTGTATTTATAGTGCAATGGAGGGAGGTTACTAGGTCCTCCTTCAAAGGGATAAAGCCCTCCTTCAAAGGGATAGCTCCTCTCATCAAGCGATTAGCTCCTTCTCTTTTGGGATGCATGAACCACCTTAGAGCGAACAATACACGTCAAAATTCCTTCTAGAAACCTTTAGAATTAACCCAAAGTGAGTTTTTTAAGATAAAACTTGCGCCTTTTGACTTTCACAGGGGTACGCACCTACACCGTTAGGGACAGAGCGGGCAGGTCCGCAGTTTTTGTACACAGAAGGTGCGGGACCGCAGGTGACCATGAGAGAAAGTGCGGAACCAAAGTTACATTGATTTTTAATGTCTTTCTCTCATTTCCAAAGCTTGATTTGAAGAGCTGAGGTCTGAGACTTGCTTAGGAGGACAGTACAAGTGATGATAGACCCATACTGACTGCAAATAATCATGGTGACGATATTTTTGTGTAACAGATTGCCCCCTAAAGTGCGAAGTCTGTAGTAGATGAGGATTTCTTATCATTTAGGAAGAGTGAAGTACTTTATCATTTCGAGGATCATCTTGTGGAGAACCCGGTTGGAACCTGTAAAAACATTCAATGCAAAATATATATATGAGATCATATCATCGCTGAGGTAGGCATTCCCATGCTCAGATCAAAACTGACTAGAAAAACTAACTATTGCTCTGATACAGGAATGATCTTGTAAAACATCACAAGTATAGACTCATGTGGACACAGTATGGATGCAACCATCTGTTTATGAATAGTCCATTATATAATGAATACAAAATTCCTCGCAGCCTGGATTGTGGAAACTAGATCCAGGGTCTTCATTTCTACTTTATGAAATAGTACGATTCTATCCATGTCAATGAATGTGTTGATGTCGAACATGGTAGAAACCACTTGATTACCAGTCAATGATGTAAACTGTTAACAAGTGTGAGAGAAACCACGAATGATGTCAATGGCTCTCAAAGTACCCAGTACAATCCATGAGATGCGAATAAATGTGTTGATGTTGAACATGTCACGGAATCCTTTGATCGAAAGTCAATGATGTAAACTGTCGTCAAAGGCGAGAAACCTGCCATTGAGGCATGCAGACTTCAAGGTATTGACGATTCCTAGATTATCTTTCTAGATAATGAGTTGATGTCGATAGAAAGCGATCCATCGTAGGCAAGCCCACAACACGAAATCATAGATCAAGTTGAAGAAATTTAGTTGCAAGGACTGACTCAGGGATGGTCAAGATGGATGACAGATATTTTGCAGATGAATGGCTTATTGGAAGTGACCTCTTGAACACATAATGACATGACAGATGGCTTGGTGATGATTGACCCAAAGTTAATACCCAGAAACCGGCTGAAGACTTTCAATGTGGTTTGATCAACTATTAGGCAAAGGATTTCCCAACCCAGGTGAATGAAAGTGTCGTGTTCAAGAGTGGTTACAAAGTATGACAAACAGGCTCATTTTTCTCTCTTTTCCCCCACCATTTCTGGCAAGTACCTCTTTATTTTTGACAAGCTTGAGGAGGATAACATTTGCTTGATTATAAGCTCATCCTTCGGATGAGTCCAACTTAGTTTAAATTTGAACCCTAAGAAGGAGTGGTTCGTTCCCGTTTGTAATTGAACAGGTCCTTTACTGTGAAATTTTAACGAGTCCAGTATAGGAGAAACTCGGCGTTTTTCAATTTTAGAGAGTCTGAAAAAACTTAAGAAGACTCCAGGGTTGACCTTTTTCGTAAATTTGTGTCTCCCAAGCCTGAAAAAGTATAAAATAATACTTGAGAGAACCGCTTGATCTTTTACGACCAAGGAGTACTTTTCGTCATTAGTGCCTTTGACCCAAAAAAGTAAAAAAGCGATCAATGACACGTCGTTTTATGACCGATATCGAATTTGAAACGACAAAAATCCGGCAATCTTTTCATGTTTTTTACAGTCGGAAAAGAGCTGTAAGTGGACCGTCTTTTAATTCCATTTTAACGAGTTTAAAAGAAACACTCAACAATCTTTTCATGTTTTAGGAGTCAAAAAAGAGCTTAAAGATGACTCTACATGTTTTTTCGTCGAAAATGATAGATTTCGCCTGAATAATCCTTTATTCTGCACAAGAACACGAACATTACTCATACCTGTTTGAAATGGATAAAAATGTCGCAAAATACCTTTTCAAAGTGAAACATAAACAAATTTGCAATTTATTTACTCAAAAAACTTATAAAGAGGGCCTTTGTCAATTCATTTTTACCATTTGAGTTTGGGTGAGAAAATAGTGCTTTTGCTCAGAAAACTTTCCGTGAAGATTGCGGAAAATCCAACCGTTGGAATCGAACGCCGTCTTCTCCAGGTAATCCACATCATCCCACTCTTCATTTTTAACCGTTTAATTTTTTGTTTTAGTCCTTTATTTCATTTTTGGGAGGGTTTTTAGGCGCAAAACCTGCACGCGGGGGCCCGCAGGTTTACCATTGCGGGCCTGCGGACCCCGACTTTTTCTCCATTGGGAAAAAGCTCGGGGTCCGCACCTTCCATGTAGACACAGTGCGGTCCCATGCACTGTGTCTAACCTGGAGGGTGCGGTCCCCGCCGCAAGGGTTTTGAACCCAAAAATTCTAAAAAATGGACCATATAAAATATTTTATAGCATTTTAATTTGTCTTTATGCTTGATGCAAAGAGTACATCATGCTAGATTGGCGTGAACGAGAGCATGAGGACGTGGATGCCGCCGCATGGAATCATCAGCCTTCACTTGATGCTTTGAGGGCGTGCGAATTGTACAAATACTGGGCCATTCCTGGCATGAGGGCTCAGGTGGATTTCTTATAGTGGCTGGTTGACAGATGGAGCATACAGGACCAGTGCTTCTTCATTGGTGGCCACTAGCTTGAAATCGAGCCGGCGGACATATATTTCTTGACTGGTTTGCCTAAGAGAGGTGAAGACTTGACTTTGTTTGGGGCTAGGCCAGGTGGCCAGTCTGTCGATAGCCTCAGGCTAGAGTACTGCAACAGCCAGGCTAGAGACAAAGGGATAGACATAAAGACCATATCCCGTCCTGAGCTCATGGTGATTCCGTTCACTGTCACTAGACTTTGCGGAGCTGCCGCATTACATATTGCCACCGGATCCCAGATGCGTATGGTAGTTGATTGCTTTCGAGGCACCATCTTCAACTGGTGCGATGTCGTGTTGGCCAATCTGAAAGGCCAACTGACCAGGGCCAAAAACAGACAACTAAAGACCTTTGGTTATGGGGCTTTAGTTGTGAGTTTTGGCCTAGAGAGGGTTCCTATGCTGATCCCACAGCACCTTACTGTTGGAGCTGGGCTTCCTCGAGAGCCCAAACTGATGCGATGGGTCGCAGTCATGGCCCATCACTCGGACGAGAGGACAGAGGTTGCTCGATTCAAACCTGAGTATTCCAATGGTTGGAAAACTAGGTCTTTTCCATTCAGGACTTCCCTTACGCTGGGATAGATTTTCGTGGTGACCCAGACATGGTTCTTCCACCAGGAGAGCAGTGGGACGAGTCAGGTAAAATCCTTTTCAACATTTTTCCTATTTTATTTTTTTGTTATTTTTTCATCGTCTCAAAACTGATAGTAAAAATTTCAAATGCAGATGTGGGTCCACAGCGACCAACCGCTCTTCGGCCTTACGAGAGGAGGCAACCAGTTGTACTCGCGCCAGCCCCACAGGACGAATCAACAGAGGTTTTGGCCGAGTTGGAGGGTCATCTCGAGCGCTTGACAGGAGATATTCCTAAGACCACTATAGACGACATTCCTCGTCGACTTCAGGGCTATGTGATTGGAGTCCCGGGACCTTTTAGGAGGTTCCTTTGCAAGGTGGCCCGTGCAGTGGTTTCTTATAGAGATCATCACCAGTGATAGGGTAATCGCCTATTGTGGGCACATGTGACATTTTTGTTTTTTGTACTTATCATTTTTGCCGATCATAAGGTGTTTTTCAACCTATGATCGAGGACGATGTATTTTTTGACACACTCCTATATATATATATCACTATTACCGGCTTATCTTGTAAATCATGTTATGGAATGGTTTTAAATTTACATGTATGATTATTGCAAATGTCTATTTAACATTCGAGAAGCAATTGCATCTGCTAATGTATTTAAAGACCTTGGAATATGTTGATATTCAATATAATCAAATTCACGTTCCAAGAGACACACTCTCAAAAATAATCTTAATAACACTGGATTTCTAATGTAATACACTCTATTAAGCTGTAATACAACGAGTTCAGAATCTAACCTCACTATCAAACTCCGAATCCCAAATGAAATAGATTCAGATAATAACTCAATCACTGCACTATACTCGGCAATGTTGTTCGTTGTTTGACCGAGGCTTACCCCATGCATAGATACTAACTCGTCAGAGGGCGAAGAGATAACCCAAGCTGTGGAAGAGATGTTCCGTGTATTACGACAAGCACCATCAGCGAAACCAATGTATGTTTGGAGAGGCATCGACATCTGCGATATCAAGAGTAAAACCAAGATAAGCAGGAAAAATGACGAAAAAAGACACTCTCTAAGCCAAGCACACTTTTTAAACTAAAACACACCAGCTAAAAAGAGAAAACTATCCTAACTAAATCTCCATACCCATTCTTTTTAAGCATAATACCTCTTCAAGTAAAGGCCATTTCTGGGTTTACCTAAAGAGTCCCCATCAAAGTCTACCAATTCATAAGCCCCTTTGGCTAGCTTTCGCTTTACAACATAGGGACCATGCCACATAGGAACGAATTTTCCAGCGCCTAATTTATCGTTAGCTTGATCATAAACTAAGACTAGATCTCCTTCCGAAAAATTTCGAGGGGTCACATTTCGATCATACTGAGCTTTCATGCGTTTTGCGTGAGTCTCGATTGCCAATGCAGCATCACGTCGATTCTCATCTAATTGAGCCAAGTATAACAAACGCTTTTCCTCTTCGGAAGTGGCTGGAAGTAACTCGATGGCCATTTGCAGTGACGGGATTTCGCATTCAATGGGTAACACGGCTTCCAAACCATAGACTAGTTGGAAAGGAGTGAACCTTGTTGATGTTTTTACTGAAGTTCGGTATGCCCAAAGCGCTGAAAATAGCATGTTGTGCCAATTTGACCGATGAATCCCAATGATTCGTCGGATCATGATAACTAAAACTTTGTTGATGGACTCAACCAGACCATTCGCTTGTGGATAATAAGGGGTTGAACTATCGTGACGCAAACCAAGCTGGCCTGTAAGTTCGGTCATCATAATGTTTCGAAAATGATGTCCGTGGTCAGTGATTATCGCTTGTGGGACACCAAACCTAGCAATTATATGATTGAACACCAAAATTGCAGCTGTCTTGCCGTTTGCCTCGAATGTAGGCATCACCTCGGCCCACTTAGTAAAATAATCTACCGCAAGGATGATATACGCATGCCCCCCGGCCGAGTGAGGGTTAAATGTAATAAAATTGATACCCCATTTGGAAAAAGGACCAACGGAAATTATAGGGTGGAGAGGAGTAGGTGGAGCGCGCATCTTACGATAAAAAATCTGGCAGTTGTGGCATTTTCGGACCGCCATAATACAATCTTTAAATAAAGACAGTCAGAAGTAGCCAGCGCGCAATATCTTTTGGGCTGTGGAAAACCCAAACATATGACCGCCACATGCTCCAGAGTGACAATCATTTAGAACCCTTTCAGCTTCCTCGTGAGTTAAGCAACGTCGAAAAACATAATCTGCCCCACGGCGAAAAGAGTATCTCCAATAATCCTGAATTGTTGGGACTGGAATCGAATTTTTCGACGTTCTGACCTTGAAATATCTGGCCGAAAGGATTGGGTCTGGAGATAAACGATGATATCCCCATACCACAGATCTAAAGTGCTGATTAAAAACAAGGATTTGTCCGCAATGGGCTCCTCCGCCACAGTTTCTGTGTCAGCATGCGGGAAGTCACACATTAACTCCGCAAAAACTAAAGATTTCTTAGACTTGGATTTCTCAAATTCCAAGTCGAACTCTTGCAGGATAATGATCCATTTAGAGTACTTGCCCCCTAGCAATTGCTTGGTCAAAATGTAGATCATAGGGTTGCAATTCGAAATTACTGTAGTTTTACATAGTAGAATGTAGTGACGAAAACGTTGGATAGCTTGAACGGCTGCCAATGCCAATTTCTCCACATGTGAGTATTTTAGCTCAGTTGGATTTAAAGTTCGACTAAGGTAATATATAACATGTTCAGTTCCTGATTCATCTTCCTGAACTAAGATCATTCCAATGGTGGAATGAGAAGCGGCGAGATACAAGAAGTAATCCTGGTTGCAGTTGGGAGGATGCAACAACGGTGCATGGGTCAACGCGTGTTTGAGTGCATCAAAAAATTTCTGAGCTATCTCATCCCAATAGAATGGAGTATTCTGTTTCAACAACCGGGTAAAACCCTTTGTAACCTCAGCGTAGTTAGGAATGAATCATCGTAAAAAGTTTACTTTCCCCTGCAAACTTTGGAGTTGGCAAAGACTCGAAGGAGGAGGCAATTTGATGATAGCTTCGACCTTTGAAGGATCAACGCGAATGCCGGTTTTCGAAACTAGAAACCCCAGCAATCGACCCGTTTCTATACAGAAGACACATTTGTGTGGGTTCAACCGAATACGATAATGCCTACACCTCATAAAGATTGCTCGTAAATGGACGAGGTGATCAGCTCGATGTAATGAATGAGCAGGCAAGTCATCGAGATAGGGTTGCACAATGTGCTTGATGTCATGAAACGTATAAGACATCGCCCTTTCCTTTTCCTCCAAACCGGAAAAGTTCCCAGTAAACCGGCATCTTTAACTAATCCTACTCCAACATCCTTATATGGGATAGTCGTTTTACCAACATGTTGAATACTCTCCGAAGAGACTGGGTTAGATGAAAAGTAAGCCAGCTGGTCTATTGTAATGATCTTTCCATTGTGTGGAAACTTTATTACTCGAAAGACCGATGAAACGACCGCTGTCATAGCGTAAGACCAACTTCGACCCAAGAGAAGGTTGTAATCTAGAGGGGCATCAACCACCTCCACATCTAGACTAACGGTTTTTCCTTCAACCCCTATAGGCAAATCCTGTAGAATGCCAAAAGGATGAAACCCATGGCCATCAAAGGCCTTTAGAATTGTCGGGGATTGATTTAGAGAAGGAGAACCAAGCGATCTCCAACACTGTATCGACATAATAAACGTTGAGGCTCCCTCATCAATTACAGTCCGATGAATAGGTCTGTTTTTGACTATCACTGGAATCTGGAAAGCCATTTGATGAGGCAAACGCGGTGTACTATTTTCTAGATCGAAAATTATTAGGTTCGGGTCCTGAACATCAATAGCTCCTATAGCCGACAAAAGTAATTTATGTTGTGCTGGGCATGATTGCAGCACTTCCAAAGCCGACATTGCTGAGGGTGAAACAGCTAAATCCTCAACAATGTTATAATTCTGAGCCGCTCTCGCATGTGGATTGAAAGCTGACTTTCGAAGTATACCCTTGGCGGGCGGTTTGATTACCAAGTTTGGATTAGGTTTCTCGATCTGTAGTGGATCGGAACCGGGAGCTGAGGTTGATGGATTAGAATGAGAAGATTATGCTTCTTTACCATCAACAGGACTCTTACTACCATAATATTGCGATCGAGTCGCAATCCTAACATGGGACATCATTAGTATGGGTTCTTCATTGGCACTCGAGGATGAACCTATCATCTTACTGTCTTGAGCTGGAAAAGGATCCTTCAAAATATCAGGAGTTTGGGAACCTTTGACAATCTTCGCAACCTCTGCACGATGAGGGCAGTCTCTTGTAAAATGTTCATCGTCACAAATGAGACAAGGATAACGAGGTTTGCGCTTTTCATCATTGGATTCCGCCTTTTCAGGTTCTCCTTTGAACTTTTATCTGTTTTATTCTTCTTCTTTCCTTTCTTCTTCCCACCGGATTTTGATTTGGCTGTAGATGACTCTACAACGTGAATATCAACGGAAATATCTGCAGAATAATCTCCTGTTGGGGAATCAGGCAAGGTTATAGTGGGAGAAGAATTCTTGGAAGACTTCTTCTTACTTTTAGTGTTAACCGTGCCAATCATACCATCAGCGGCATGAGATCCCAAAGGAGCTGCAACGATTTGATTTTGCTTGGGAAGATTGGGGATTTTTTCGTGTAACGTACCTGACTGAGTATAGACAAGTCAAGGTACTGTGCTTGAGCAATGACTTGCTCCTCAGTAACAACTCCGGCTTTAGCAACATCTTTAGTGAACTTTGGCAACAAAGATTTTACAAACCACTCAGCCAAGATTTGATCCGGAATAAATACCTTCACTAAACGACGTCGACGTCTCCACTCATGAATATGATCTTAAATGTAAGTGGATGTCGATTGTTTTAGCGAAGTTAACAATTCTGTGCCATTGTCATATCGGACTGGCAGAGTGCGCTGGAAGAGTCTAAGATGGATTGAATCATCTGTAATGGAGTTAGACGCACACCAGAGGTGGTAAGTCATCACATGGTTTGACGGGTCCTCTCCTGATTTACCTTCGAACTTGGGAATGTCACTGGGCAACTTATTCGACATTGGCGGCCAAAACAGAAGATAATTAATGGGATCGTTCATTAGGCGCGACAAGTCAGGTAAGTCCAAAGTTGTGATAAACGGTAACTGCCGATTAGGGTCCCTAAAACTCTGGGTCATGAGACCAGCCCCAGGAGGAGGAGATCCAGGATAACTAGGAATAGGAATCGCGTTCGAGATATTGTATCCTCCCGGAAAACCAGGATTAACCAGACCGTACTGGGGTTGTTGATGTTGTTGATAAGTGTACCCAGGATACGGTTGACACTGATAGACTGGCTGCTGCACAGCAGGACCAAATTGGTACTGTCCCTGGTACGGTTGATAGGTGAATTGTGGTTGACTTGTGACAACCATACTTAAACCAGGTTGTCCTACAGGCATCTGAACCGAAGTTTGAATCATAGATCCAGACGGTGGTAAAGATGTATGAGGAGTAGATACAGGAACAGTAGAAATCGGAGCTGTCGATACTCTAGAAGTAGGTGGGGTAGATTGAACAGATGTTGCAGCAGTTGTAGCAGTCATTTGAGGCGGAGTACGAGGTGTACTGGGCCCAGGCTGAGAAACTACCGAAGGTACAGAAGTTTGAATGTTAGACTGGACTAGCTGCTGGGGTGAACCAAAAACTAAGGGTTGTCCAGTTTGAGATGACAACTGTACACTTGGCTGCAACACCTATTGGGTTTGCAATGGATCCCACAGTATCTTCATTCCGGGGTACTGACCCATAACTGGTTGAGAATACTGAGGACCATAACCATTTTGAGGGTAGGATTGATAATTGAAAGGTACATTTCCCATTCCTTGAACAAACGTTTAACCTTGGGGTGGTTGGAAACCTTGGTTCGAGTATTGACCTTGGGGTTGATACCCTTGAGGCACATACTGATACTGGCGTTGACCTTGAGGTATAAATTGATACTAGGGTTGACCTTGGGGTACGTATTGAGTCTGTGTTTGACCTTGAGGAACGTACTATCCCATAGGTATGTACTGTCCTTGAGGTTGCCCCCCAGATGCAAATTGTGTACCTTGAGGTTGCCCCCCAGGCGTTAATTGAGGCTGCCCCCCAGGCGGTAACTGGCCACCTTGAGGTTGAGGATTGGGAATAGAACCTGACATCATAAGAATGTCTTCTATGCTCAACGGCTTAGTACCATTGCTTCCAGTTAATAACCCTTGCTCAATGGGTTGAGGAGATGCTCCCGAAAAAGTACCAGAAAGTGACTGATACCCGGAGGGAACAGAAGGACCGCCGTACAAAAAAGATTCGGGTGATTGAGTAAACATGGATGACTGTCCTACCATATTGACGGGAGTATAAAAACCTCTAGGTGTTGGGTGATAAGGAGCACGAGGTGGTGAAAAATTTAACCCTGAGTTTTCTAGAAAATTAGTCAAAGAAAGATACCAAGAATTACTCCTAGGTGGACTGTAAAAAATTGATTCACTCTCCCTTAGTTCAATAACTGGTTGATTTTCAGGGATAGGGATGCCTACTTCTTCTTCTTCTGGAGCAAGTTCTTCAATAGCAATAAGTCCAGAAGGAAGATCTTGGGTGATTACTCTTTCTACCCTAGGTGAACCAGGACCACTAGAAGTTGGAGAAACAAACCCCGATGTCGGAGTAGCAGCAAATTCACTTTCAGGCTCGGATATTTCGGGTTCTTCACCTATATCACTAGTAGATGAAAAGTTACCAGCGATTTCAGAGACAGACACTGACTGTGGATTATATTCTGCTACTTGCGTTTGAAAATCAGGATGTACTATCAAAGAAGATTCTCCTTCTTCAGGTGACCCAACTCTACTGTCTCTAGGAGTTACAAGGACTTTTAAGCCTTCAAGTTGGCTTGGTACTTCCTCAGGAGGTTGGCCTCGAATTCTACGGGACTTCCTCAATAACTCAGCCACGTTTACAAATTCAGGAGACTGGCCCCGAAGTCTACGGGACTGTCTTGGTAATTCAACCACAGTTGAAAACTTTTAACTACTTCACACGCAAACAAAGTAAAATCTCAATGAAAAGCACCTAAAGTCTCTAAAGAACCAAACAAATTTGAATCACACACTTAAAGAATCTAGGAGATCAAACACACACAAATAGTAACTTTTCGGACTGCAAACACTAGTTGGTGATGAAATCCAACGTCGCAGAGTTTAATACAGAAATGGTGGTTGGAACAGTTACCCCAGCAACCTGCTTAATGAATAGACTGGCACAAGTTCCTCCACTTAACCGTCTCGAGTGAAGTGAACGCCCCAGAAAATCCAAGTGAGTCTAGCCGACGTCTGCTCCAGGTACAATGGGATCTTCCCACCACTGTCACCTTAGGAAGAATCCTAAATAATATGGCCAATAAGGTTACCAACTGAGACAAATACACCTGGGGGAACAGTCTACGATCCGATACGCACACAAGGGCAGAGTAGCAAGCTCAATCCCCTTGAAGGCTCCTTGACATAATCCAAGGTTTACCAACAAGTGACCCCAGGCTCCTCGACAATGGTTAATCTGAGGTTTACCGTTTTTAATACGTGAATATCTGGCATCGTTCCCAATGAGGAAGGGTTGATTCCCACACTGGTTCGGACACAATCTCGTGCTTCTCCTTTAAGAGGAGCTTTCCCAGAGCATAAATGCAACAATTGGATTTCTTCCCTACCACAAGATACAGCTACTTGTTTGTTTTTACTGTCTTGGAGAGTTAATTACTCTCCTACTCCAAGACACTAGCCTAAGCTAAGTCGGTGTATCAGAGCCCTAGAAATAAAAATGTTACTAGGTGAATTTTACTTTAAGTGTTAATTTTAGTGGTTTTTATTTAAGTCAAAAGGTGCGGAGATGAAACTCGTGGTATGAAGACTCGACTCAAAATCACTAAAAATGCACCTAAGATGATCTAAACAATCTTTTTCTCTTCGATGAACTTCTAAACTAAGAAAGAGTTTGAGAATGCAAATACTTTGTAAACACAAATATTTCTCAGTTAAACAAATTAAAAAAAGAGCTTTTCCTTTCCAAAGCACTCAAAACGAGACAACTAGTTATTTCACAAAAATTTCCTTTTTTCGTTTCAAAGCACTCAATCACTATGAAAAACAAACTTTTTGTTTTCAAAAGAGATTTTTATATTTAAAAAAAAACACTCAAAACTAATGAAAATGACTAACTTTGAGATCTACAAATTATAAAAACCTATTTGAAGTCAAAGCCTACTAAAAGTCTTTTTTAAGGATGTTTTACTTAGCTAGATGTAAGCTAAGGACCAATTTATGCAGAATCACAAATAAGTCAAGAACAACCAATTTTGTTTTCTTTTTGAAAATGAAAATCCAAACTTTCAAGTACAAGCTTTTCGAAGTTTTGTAAAGAGAAAACTTAAAGCGGATTCCTCAAACAAGGGGAGATTTCATAAATGGTCAGACTCATAAGAACGCTGGTAGACACTAAGGTGATCTGAAGTCCCTACAGCTTCTAAGCTCAGAGCCACTACAAAACCAAAATGAAAACAAACCCAACAAGCAAAACTCCTAGGAATTTCACCTAAAACCCTAACACTAATGAAATCAATCTAAGGAAAGCTTCTGACAAGTTATACGCAGGTCTGGGCAGTGGACAACAATTTCTAAAGACAAACTAAGCTGACTAACATAGGAAATCTCAGGGTTTTCAAAATTTTGACAGGGTCCGCAGGCCCACAATTGGCACAGGTGCGGTCCCGCTCTGTGCTAAAAGCCAAGCTGCGGGTAGGTACGCACTGTGTCAAACGGATAGGGTGCGGTCCTCTCCCAAAGCTATGAAAAACGAAAAATAACCCTGGATCTACAAACTCTACCCACTTTTACACATAACAAGCCAAAACAGAAACAAAAATAGAGTTTCTCAGGTCAAAGTAAAAACAAGGAAAGCAATCAAGTCCCCAGTATGGTCGCCATTTTGTCACACGGAATAAGTCGATCTTGCAGACAAGATAGACCTTCCTAGAATTTAAAGAAGACCTAATGACAAGCAAACCAACCAAACACTATCTTTCTCTAAATATGCTTTGATAAACAAATAGCAAACAAGTGTTTTTAGGGCCTACCTTAGGTCCAATGCAAGCTTGTGGATGCCCTCGCTCCTTTGATCCAAGTGAGCTCCTTTTCGCGAATCTGCAAACACAAACAAGGCAAACAAATTAAATAGCACCTGAAAGGCCAATTGCATAAAACATATTTAACATGAAAGTCAAGGAGTCCATGAAAAAAATAACATAAGATACTTGTTGAGAAAAATGAGTTTGATTGTATTAATCCAAAAGAAGAAGAACTTTACAACCTTTGCCTTGACGCTGTACAAGCTGCTCCCAGGGTCCAGAAAGAAGTCTCCTCTACTTTGACAAGTTTCACTCACTCCCCAATGAAGCCAAATAGATGTGTGATCTCTCCTCTTAAGCTCAACTAGGAAGTCTTGATTTCACCAGCATTTACCCTCAAAAATGTTCAGCTTCTAACCTCCCTAGCAACCGGCCCAATGCCTGTATTTATAGTGCAATGGAGGGAGGTTACTAGGTCCTCCTTCAAAGGGATAAAGCCCTCCTTTAAAGCAATAGCTCCTCTCATCAAGGGATTAGCTCCTTCTCTTTTGGGATGCATGAACCACCTTAGAGTGAACAATCCACGTCAAAATTCCTTCTTGAAACCTCTAGAATTACCCCAAAGTGAGTTTTTTAAGATAAAACTTGTGCCTTTTGACTTTCATAGGGGTACGCACCTACACCGTTAGGGACAGAGCGGGCAGGTCCGCAGTTTTTGTACACAGAAGGTGTGGGACCGCAGGTGACCATGAGAGAAAGTGCGGAACCAGAGTTACATTGATTTTTAATGTCTTTCTCTCATTTCTAAAGCTTGATTTGAAGAGCTGAGGTCTGAGATTTGCTTAGGAGGAAAGTACAAGTGATGATAGACCCATACTGACTGCAAATAATCATGGTGACGATATTTTTGTGTAACACCAACCCAAGAAGCTGCAAAGCTTTGTTAGAGTGGTTGAGTCTGGCCAATCTCGAATGACTTAGATCTCAGCTGAATCCACATGCATGCCTTGATAATCAATGTTGTAGCCCAGATATTGGACCTAGCCCATGCTAAATGTGCATTTCTCCAAGTCAACACATAGTTTGTGCTATCTTAGGGTTTGAAGGACCTACCTGTAATAATCTCAGGTTAAAAGTTCATGTAATAAAGTTAATAAAGGAAAAAAAAAGCCAAGGACGTGGGACACTTGTTCCAAGCTGAATGTTGGGAAAAACATTCTTGTGGGTGTTCATGTGGTTTATTATGGGTAAGGAAATTGGAAAAGGAAATGGAAAAGGATTTGGAAAGGAAAAGAGGCATTAATTGGCCTTTCATTTATGAAAATAGTGGAAAATAGGAGAAAAGGAATGTGAAATAGAGGAAATTGAAGAAAATAAATTCCTCAATAATAAAAAGGCTTTTCAGGATCAGTTCATGGAATTTTTCAGTTTGTCACTTCAAAAGTTTTAGGTTGGAGCTCTCTCTCTATTCTCTCTCTCTCTCTCATACTCTTACACACTTAGAGAATTCTTGGAGAACTCTAGCATTGGAGAAAGGAAGGAAAAGGAAGGAAAATAAAGTAAAGGGAAGCAAATATCAAGCAGGGAAAATTTGGATCAAGTGGCTACAATGGGATTACTTTGCAGGTATCGAGTTGCATGTATACTTTTATTTCTAGATTTGGAATGCATGGTATATGCATGTGTGTATTTGGTTCTCTTGATGTCATTGACATGAGTTTTTCATGGTATGGAAATGGTTTTAGCCTTGCATTGCTATTTCTAGATAACCATGGCATGATGGGGTTCTGCCATGTGGTTGAGCTTTGGATTGCTGGATGGTTTTGAAATTGGGTGAATTCGTCTTGGGAAAATTCCCAAGGGCCTAGAAATCCCTTGATCGATAATGGCGGGATACGTGGTAAAGCCCGAGGGTGGAGAAGGGAAAATTTCTCAAGGTATTGGTGAAGAAATATGGAGGCATCCAAGCTCGTTTAGGGCCTTGTGATCCCTTGACTGGTTTTTCTGAGATTGTGGTAAAGCCTGGTAGTGTATGTTTCTTTGTTTGGGTCTAGGAATCCCTTGACCGGTAATGGTAGGATTGTAGTAAATCCTGGTTTTATAGTTGAGGGTTTTGGGCCTTGAATCCCTTGACTAGTGTTGAAGCCCTGAAAATCGGGTCTACAACAAGGGGGATACCCGCCCGATCCGGACCTTGGTTGGCAGCTCCTTATCCGTTTGGTATAGCAGGTCCGACTAGGGATATGGGACCAGTTTCCCAATCTATGAGTGTGTGTGCGTAGAATTTGATGTTCCTGGTCTAACAGTTCCTAATTTAAGATATTCTAATTCTAATTGTAATCTAATACTATGCTATTGTAATCTAATAAGCAGCAACATCTAAGTCTATACTAACCCGGGATGTAATTCTTCTATTATGCGATCTAAAAAGATTTCAAATAACAACTGGTAATAAAGATCATTTAGCTATTATAAGAAAGGAAATCAATAAGGATGAACCACTTCACATAAAAAGTTAGATGAAACAGTTGTGAAAAACATATCGCATAATGAGCTATTCATACATTAAGCATAAAGAAATAGCTATCACCGTACAAAAGTGCCAAATGATAACTCAGGCATTCATGTAGTAATACATAAACAACTAAAAACTGTATATCACTTTAACATATAAGCAGAAATGGTCAAGAGATAAAAGTACCATTTATGACTAGTCCTACTCATAAGCTTCAAGCGACAATGATTTATCTCTCCTTGCTCTAACATCCACTAAGAGTACAAAAGTGCAACATTAGTAGCAGACATCAAATGCAAACATCAACAAATCTTGATCCATTCATTCACCAAAACCTCCTCTGAGGGTGCAAAAGTGCATGTTCTGAGGAAAGGTTTTTCATAAATTTCTGGACCCTTCTCTAAATGCATGAGAAGGATTTAAATACTACTAACTTAATAACTTAATTACACAGATTCATGATACGGTTTAAATGACCGCCCTTTTTCTAAGCAAAAATAAAACAAAATTATTTCTAAAAATTAAATCTAATATCTAACTATTTCTGCATTTGTTCCTTAATGTTGCAAGCATTCAGTATTTGCCTGGGTAGAGTCGGCTGACTGTCTTCTTCTTTTGGTTGAGCTAAGCAAACAGAATTGGTAAGAGCTGGCACCATCTTCTCAGCAAAGTCGTTGATATACTCGAGAGTCATCCTCTGACTATGTGGATTTACTGCGTATGCCCAGTAATAATCTCAGTTTACTTGGTTAACCCTTTGGATTGCTTCTGCCTTTTCTTTAGCTTTCTATTTCCAGTTTGTTTTTTTACCGTTGCTTTCTTGCACTTCTCAGGCTTATAGGTGACTGAGCAGTTAGAGGCTTTCCTTCTCGAACAATTTTCTCAGCGATGCGCGATTAGCGCTAGGCGCTAATCGCGCATCGGAAACTACCTTCGTTCTTTGATCCAGGCTTCTCTGATGCGTTTTTCTCCTTTTGCGCATCTTCATCTTTATCGGGTATAAAGCTTCAAAATTTGTAAAAATAATGACCTTGTGAGCTCTTGACCCTGAGCATTAAACTGCCTGTTGATATCAACATCGTCCAGTACTCATTCAACCATGATTGTATATGAAAGATCTGTAATGGATGGCTCAGCAGCATTCTATGAATCTGTGGCTCTGTTGCATGCAGTATCTATTTATGAGGGCGTCTTTTCTCTGTCTTTGAACATTGGAGCTTTACCCTTTTCCCTCGTAGCTTCCTGCACATTGCTTTGTGTAACTTTTGTTTTTCGTTCCTGCAGTTCACGAGTGAGGGGAGAGTAATGATAATAAATAACGACAGGAAAGCTTTAAATGCTACGGATATGCAAAAACACGCCACCTGACGTGAACTGGCTCTTCGAACAACACAAAACCATATTTTATTAACAATTGGCATATAATACATTAATTATCATTAAAGTGCGTAACCAGTTCTTAGTTTATGGAAAACTTTTTCTTGAATATTGAGCCAAGAAAATCTGCGATGGAATGTTTCTGCGATCTGCATCGCAGGATCGCATTACCGCAATTTCATCATGCTGTGCTATCGCAAGATCGCTTGATCACGCTATCGCAAGATCGCAGATCGCTTAATCGTTAAATCGTTATGTGTCTTTCATGCAATTTTGCGAGATGCGATATGCGATATCGCATATCGGCGTTTTCGCATATCAGTGTTTTTTAAGGTTTTCTAACGTGAGTTTTTCTTAATGCATGCGATGCGATGGAGTTCGCATCGCAATTTTGCATTTTACCATTTTGACTCATAAGGAAATACCCTATCATTCTTTGCGCGATGCGATGTTTCTTAAGGAGTAACATATATGAGTACTAATTGATTTTTTGAATTTTTTGACTAAGGGTCCCCACTTACATAGTGTTATTGCTAATACTAAATAAGGAGGGGGGTTGTTGGTGGCCACAACAACTGGTAATGGCAGGATATGCGGTAAAGCCTGAGGAAGCCCTGATTTTTTTTTTGTGAGTCCCACATTCATGCTTGGAATATGGCACGGGGGTGATTGACTGAAAGAAATATTTGGTTCAACCCAATATATGGTCAAGTAGCACGTGGAAGTCCCTGACTTAGTAGGGTTTTGCATATGTTAATAAGAGGACTTTCACTCTTGTATTTTATGAGTAATTGTACTTGTTATTATGTGGCTTTAATGGTTGTTCTATCACTGTTGTTATTCTGGTTATATGTTGGTTATAAGCATGGTTTCATGAAAAATTCTAGTTATGTCTCTTAACATTTTTTGATTGGTAAATGAATGGTTAATGAATGCATGACCTAATAGATTTTATTGTAGATAGTATGAGAGGGAATTAGACCTTCTTGATGATTCTGAGATATGCACCAGATCCCTATGTTTCGTTATGCCTTTATGACCTGTAGAATAACATGTTCACTATGTGTTTGGCGAAATGTCTGTCTTGGTTAGGTCTGGTTAGGTCAAGTCCTTGATCAATTTTTGTGTTAAAGGCTTTGTTCCTATGTCATTTATTGTTCTAGAAAGTTTCATTAAGTTCTGGGAAGTGTTTGGGCATCAGGCCTTGAGAAAATGGCTCAAATCTCAGGGTTGCATGTACAAAAATGAGTAAATTAGACTATAGTCAATCGGAGGAAGGGTTATCCATGGAACTGGAGGGTTACAGTTGAATTTAGGTAGTGTTACACCTGCGTCTGGGAGTCCATATCACTGAAAAATAAAGTTAACTCAGGTTTTGGGCACCTGGAGTGGTTGTTTGGCTCTTGTAGCTCCTAAGGAAGATCAATAAAGTTTGTTTTTTCGATTCCACTTCCCTAATTGTACTTAGGAGGTTGAGTCATGTCATATTTTCCCTCATCTCATGTTTATCTTGGCAGGCCAATGAAAGTGGGTAATTGTGAGAGGTGTTCTTACATCATGGTATCAGAGTGGGTTTTCGTTCTCTTTGGGTTATATTTGATACCACAGAGTGCTATCAGAGCATGGTTCAACACTTGGAATAGATGGGAAGAATGTGTTTGTCATGCATATATGTTAGTTGTATATGTATTTATTATGCATGTCAATGTCTTTATGTTAGTTATGCATGCATTGTTATAGTCATAGTTGTCATGCATGAGGTCATGGTACGTAGTTGGTATTATCATGCATGAGGTCGATATATTGTTATGATTATAGATTTATTGTGCTAAGATGGTTGATATTGTAGACAATATATCCTCCCCTTAACTATACCGAGGTATCTTTTTTATGTTTATGTTTGGTTTAGCTGGCATGGTATATTTTCAGGAAGAAGAATATCAAATATGACTAGAAAAATTGTGGATTATAGTTCATGAGACTCTCCTTACAGATAAAATGAGCAAAATGGTGATGGGTACTCTCTTGACATACTAGACACATTGAGAAGTTTGAAGGCGTAGATAAATAAGTCGAGGTCAATGAAAACATCCTTTAGAGCTTGTCAGATATGCGGAGGCATGGACAACCATGGATTAGTTATGGGTTAGAGGATAGGACTAATGGGGCATATGGAAACAAGTCTCATGGTGGGAACATGTTAGATAGAGATGACATAGTTAGAGATGGAAGGTTCTTGGGTACACCTAATAAGAGATGTAATGGACATGGTATTTACTCTAGATTTGGTTTAGACAGGTATCATGGTCATCATCGTTATCATCCTTACATGAGGAATGATAGGGGATATTTCCATATGAGTTTAAGAAAGCCAAGTCACCTATATTTGATGGAGAGTTGAAGAAACCAAAAGATGTAGAGGCATGGTTACTTGATATGAAGAAGTGCTTTGAGATACATGACTACATCGAGAACATGAACCCAAGATAGTTATTTTCAGCCACAATGGGAAAAAAAACATTTGGTGGGAAGATGTGAAGTGGGTCAGAGACATCAGGAGAGAGGATTTGAATTGGCATGAGTTCAAAGAGATTTTATGGAAGAAGTACTTGTCAGAGAGTTACTATGACAATAAGGCCAAGGAATTATATGAGCTAAAGA
The DNA here is from genome assembly GCA_031772625.1 of Pinus tabuliformis. Classification (NCBI taxonomy): domain Eukaryota; kingdom Viridiplantae; phylum Streptophyta; class Pinopsida; order Pinales; family Pinaceae; genus Pinus; species Pinus tabuliformis. Next base: position 1,125,654,282 of record CM062819.1, on the reverse strand, counting down.
TGGTATCGATGACAGATGAGGAGTACATGACTAAGTTCCTAGAGTTATTGAGGTATGTATCATATCTTAAGGATGAGAAGGCCAAGGTTCAAAGATTTGTTAGTGGATTACCATTAGCATTTATGGATCAGATTGAGTATGATGAGCCTTGGTTGTTGGAAGAAGTAATTGGGAATTTGAAGTATTTTTATGAGCAATCAAATCATAATAATGAATCTAAGAAATGTTGGAAATGGAATGAAAGGACTAAAGGTAAATGGCCACTGAAGCGAACAAGACCTTAGGATGTAGGTGAGAAAGAGAATGTTTTTCCTTAAAAGAAGTTTAATGCAGTTGAGAAGGGAGATGGGTCTCATCCTGGAGAGAATAAAAATAGAGGTTATTGTAGGAGATAGTTGCAATGTTGGATATGTGGCAAGGAGAATCTTAAAAAGGATTTTCCATCATATCAGTGTGGTAGGTCTCATATTTGTTGTTCACAAGAGACGAAGATAGTTGGGGATGCTAGGCATAGAATTCCTCGAATCTATGAAACATTGGATAATAGGTAGGCATATCACCAAGAATCTATTATCAAGATGGACGATAAGCTTTGTGATCAAGTTGTTTCTATTTTGATTGAAAATGTATAAATTATAGTTATGTTAATCCTAACCTGGTGGTTAAGTGTGGTTTGAGAAAAGAAGTGCATGCAAATTCTTAGTTAGTGCAGTTGGCTATAGGTACTAACAAGAGAGTTCATCATTGGGTAAGAGATTGTGTATTTGAGTTAAATGATATGCCTACATTAGCACATCTGAATGTACTTCCGTTGGGATCATACAATATGATTCTGGGTATGGATTGCTTGTATCTTCATAGGAATAAGGTGGATTTTTATGAAATGGCCATTGACTACTTTGATGACAATGGAGAACAGAGAATCTTGTAGGGTAAGAATAAGGAAACATCTGTTAGAATGGTTACAAATATGCGGGAAAAGCGTAGTTGCAAGAAAGGACATGTATTATTTGTAGTTCATATATCTAGTGATAAAGGTAAGGATGTTGAGGATGCAGAAATTTTGAAGAGGTACTTGGTTTTGCAATAGTTTCAGGATGTGTTTCCAGTAGATATTTCAAAGTTGCTGCCTCATGGGGAAGTGGAATTTTCTATTGAGTTTGTACCAGGGGTAGCACCAACATTAAAGGCACTTTACAGGATGAGCACTCCAGAGTTAGTGGAATTGAAGTTTCAGCTAAAGGAAATGATTGATAAGGGATACATAAGGCCAAGTGTGTCACCTTGGGGTGTACCAATGTTGTTTGTGAAGAATAAGGATGGTACTCTTAGGTTGTACATTGATTATAGGCAATTGAAAAGGGTGGAGATCAAGAATAGGTATCTGTTTTGGAGGATTGATGACTTGTTTAATCAATTGAAGGGAGAAACAATGGCCTTGAAGATTGAATTGAGATCAGGTTATCATCAGGTATGCATCAAGGAATAAGACATCTACAAGACTACTTTTTGGACTATATATGGGAATTATGAGTTTGTTGTCGTTCCTTTTGGTTTAACTAATGCTCTATCTACTTTCATATGTTTGATGAATAGTATGTTTCATCGTTATCTGGAAAAGTTTGTGATTTTATTCAATGATGATATATTGATATATTTTACGAATGAGGAAGAACATGCCAAATAATTAGTGGTAGTATTGAGATTTCTAAGAGAGCATAAGTTGTATGCCAAGCTTAGAAAATGCAGTGTCTTTCAGACAAAGGTACATTACTTGAGGCATGTTCTTTCCAAGGAAGACATAACAATGGATCTAGAAAAGATAAGAGCTATCATGGAATGGGAAGCTCCTAGGAATGTGGATGAAGTCAAATCATTCATGGGGTTATCAGGTTATTGCAATAGGTTCATTAGGAAATTATTGCATATTTAGTATCCTATTAGATCATTGCAGAGGAAAGGAAATAAATTTGAATGGATAAAGGAATGTGCAACTAGTTTTGAGCAGTTGAAGCAGTTTCTTACAAATTCTCCATTTCTCATGATTGCTGATCCAGATAAAGAGTTCGTGGTGTATATATATGCTTGCAAAAGAGGACTTGGTGGAGTCCTAATGTAGGAGAGACAGGTGGTATGTTACGAATCAAGGAAATTGAATGAGCATGAGAAGAACTACATGACACATGATCTTGAGTTGGTAGTGATCATTCATACATCAAAGATGTGGAAGCACTATCTTCTTGCCAAGAGGTTCATCTTGATGAGTGATCACAATGTGATGAGATATTTATTTGACCAACCTAATATGATTGCCAAGAAAGCTAGGTGTTTGGACATGCTTAGTGAGTTTGACTTCGAGATCAGGTACATTAAGGGAAAAGAGAGTAGGCTTGCAGATGCTCTTAGCAAAAGAGTGTAGGTGAATCACATAGCAACTATGAGCTCATATGAGATAGATTTACGGGATCAGATCTTATAGGAAGGATAACAAGATGACAAGTATAGGGAGCTTAGGCACATGTTACATCAACAAGGTACATGTGAACAAGACATGGATTATCATCATACGACAGATCATTTGGTGAGATTTAGGGATAAGATCTATGTGCCAGAAAACAATGAACTGAAGAAGCTTATCTTGAGGGAATTTCATGGTAAGTTGTATTTAGGACACCTGGGATATCAGAAGACATTGAAAATGGTTAATAATTTCTACTATTGGTTGAACCTGAAGAAGGAAGTAGAAAAGTTTGTGGCTAGGTGTTTGGATTGTCAATAGGTAAAGGCAGAGTGTAAGTTTTGAGGTGGTATACTACAAGTGATTCCGAAAATGGAAGTAGCAGGTCATTTCCATGGATTTCATTATAGGTTTGTTGAGGACATCTAAACAACGTGATTCCATCATGGTTGTGGTTGATAGGTTGAAAAAGATAACTCACTTCATAGCGGTTAAGTCTACTTACTCAGATAGTGAAGTAGAATAGGTCTTCATCAGAGATATAGTGAGGTTGCATTGTGTTTCAAAGAAGATTGTTTCAGACAAAGATTCTAAGTTAAATTCCATGTTTTGGAAGGAGTTGTTTGTAGGTTTGGGTATAGAGTTTGCCTTCAATACAACTTATTATCCACAGAAAAATGGAAACACAGAGAGGGTCAACAAGATTCTAGAGGACATGTTGAGGATGTATGTTATGCACCAATAGAGGAGGTGGGAGGAGTATCTTCACTAGTTGAGTTTTCTTACAACAATGGGTATCAGGAATCTTTGAATATGAGTCCATTTGAGACACTTTATGGGTGGAGTTGTAATGCTCCCATCTGGTGGAGTGATCCAGCGAACATGGTATTAATAGGAATAGACATGCTGGTAGAGATAGAACAAGAAACACATGTAATCAAGAAGAATACAAAGGTAGCACAGGATAGATAGAAGAGTTATGCAGATCATCATAGGGCTTTTAAGGAGTTTTAGGTTGGAAAAAATGTGTACTTGTGCATCAAGCCCAAGAAGTGCTCCTTCAAGATTGGGTCATGTGTGAAGTTAGCACCTCGGTATTGTGGGTCTTTCAAGATCCTTGAGAGGATTCGACTAGTGGCCTATAGACTTGCATTACCTACGAAAATGGAAGTCCATGATATTTTCCATGTTTCATTGCTTAAAATATATGTGAAAGATGTTGATCATGTGATTGATTTGTTTGTATTGCAGGTGGATCCAGAAGGAGAATTGAAGCTGGAACCTCAGTGCATTTTGCAGCGGAAATAGCTCAGGCTCTAGAACGTAGAAATCGAGCAAGTTAAAGTGAAATGGAAGCACTTTGGGCCGGATGAGGCTACATGGGAGATGACTGATCAGATGTGGGCTATGTATCCTTCATTATTTATCGGTGAAGGAAAATGAGTTTTTGGTATATGTGTATATTTATGTATGGTGGTTATTGTAAATACTGTAATGAGCCGTGTTATAAATCTCCAATAAGCGATATGGTTGTCATGTTTTTATGAATGTCATGCTGGTTTTCTTTAATATGTTGCTTGCTTTACCTTTTAGATCCACCTCAAATCTACCACTAACTTTTCCTCTGGTCTTTGGACAAATTCCCATACAATGTTTCTGACTATGGAATCATATTCCTCTACCATGACATCAACCCATACTAGCTTCTACACTGCTTCCTTGAATGAGGATGGTTCTGTCTCAACTAGCTCACCCATCAGAGCCATGTACCCAGTGTACCAAAATTGTGACCTCCTCTACCTACCCTGTGATGTGGGTGATCCCACATTCTCTCTAGCATCATACAATAATATTTCATCTTCCCTGGTGTGCTTCCTTTAATCTTTGGATGTCTCCACATGAGTGGGTTATTCCACTCTCTACTCCTCTACTTGTGGCTGTTCCACAACATCCTGAGGTTCTTCCTTTGGATCCAAAATCCCCTCATCTACATGCAACTGAAGGTCACTCTCAAGGGAATATCTCATGGCCTTCTCTTCATCAGACTTCACATATCTATGAAAAATTGTCATCCTATGAGATAACAAGTACACCCAATAGTTGTGAGGTGTATCAGTGTACCCCAAAAATATGCCCAACTTAGCTATCAAATCTAGCTTTTTCTTTGCATCCTTGGAGACATGATAGTAAACTGATGAACCTAATATCCTTAAGTGTGTCACATTTGGTTTCTTCCCTGAAAAAGATTCTTCTGGTATACTCATCCCGAGAATCTGATGAGGACTCCTATTCTGCACATATACAGTTGTGTTGCATGCTTCTGCCTGCAAGTGCAGAGATAGGCCCTAATAATGCAAAATTTCCCATGCAACACCCATAATACTTCTATTTTTCCTATCAACCACCCCATTTTGCAGTAGGTTATGGGGTGCTATTAACTCCCATCGAATTCCTTCTGATGCACTGAAGTTCTGGAACTCATTCAACACATATTCACCACCATTATCGCTCCTGTGAGCCTTCAGATTCCTGCTAGTGTATTTCTCAACAAGTGATTTAAATGCACAAAATTTGGAGAATGTTTGGTCTTTCTTCTGCATGAAGAAAATCCAACATTTAAATGGGAAATGATCTACAAATATAACATAATACCTGTGCTTGTCCATATCATGAAAGGTCACATAGAGGAACTGCAAAATTGATTCAGCCTTTTGCATATTGATGCTACGAACCTTGTCCTTCAGTTCTATATTCCTATGGTCAATGTTGTTCTCAAACAAGTTAGTTGGCATTTTCCAAATTGCGAATGGAGTTTCTTTCCCATGGAGATTCAATACAATATGATATTGAACTTCCTCCAATATGATACTCCTCACTTTAGGTACATCCTTCTCCCACTGAGCGAGATCTCGAGCATTGGTTGTCGGGGGTTTAACTACATTTGTATTGATGTAATCTACTAGATCGTTATCATCTAATACTGCCGCCATACGGATATTCCATGCCAAAAAAATTTTGCTTCCTTCCAGAGCATACTCGAGCATGAGTCCGGTGGAAGTCATATTCTTAGTGCTAGAGAAACTTGCAACACTAATCTTGTAATTCGAACCTCCTGCAAAAAATTCAAATCCTCTTCTCTTCTATTGTGATTCCTGCTATGATACCATGTAGAAATTCCTTGTAGATTCAAACTGCTTATGTAATATGCTAAAACTAAAGACTTGAATCTACTCTACTCATCAATAGAAACAATTAATTGATCGAGAAACCACAACATAAACATGAGACAAGATTCAATCACACATCCTCAAAGATTTATCTAAGGGAAAAGATTGTTGCTCAAAACCCCTTCCTATCCATATTGCATTAGATTAGAAAATAAAGAAGAAATACAATTATAGTTCAAGCCTAAACAATAGTTGCACAAGTATAATCTATCTCACTGACTCATAAGCTGAATCTAGCCAATACTTATCCAATTCTGCTACCTTCCTAGCTCCTATTTCCTTGCACAATTTCTCAAGGAATCAACTCCCTATTAATTAGGGAAACCCCCATCCTGAATTGAGAAATCACTATATGTCCTTCTCTGGTTGCATGCACCACCTGTACAACTCAAAAAATTATACAACTGATAGTACACTGCCATTGAACTCAAATACCAAATACATAACTTGAATTTCATTCATGCATGAGTTAATTATGGTTGATTTATCAGTTAATTGGTTGAACATTGAATCTGCACCCCACTATTATACCTCCTACTAATTCCTCCAACAGTTGGAACTAGTTTAACTGACATTAACTCAGTTTAACTGAACTAAAGTAGTACAACTCAAATTAAACTCACCCTAGGCTCCTAAAATTTAGGAACCACTCTACATGACTTAAGTTAGGCCCTCAAATGGAATTAACTAAGCCAACTAAGTGAAATTAACTTAGTTTACTCATTCTTGTTGTCTTGTGATGTGGAATTACAATTTTCTCATAATTTAATTCAAGGGAAGATTAAATCATGATTTTCTTGTTGCCATTTTCAACAAGCTTCCCATGATTATTAGTAATGTTGATTTTGATTTTATTATAGAGTTTCCACAAAAAAGAAAATGTCAAACTAATTCAAGTTTTTTCATTTTCTTGAATGTTTTAAACCAACCTAGATCCATCTTAACCCCAGATATATCAAGAATTGAGAGAATAAAATCTCTCGAGGTGAAAACTTATTTTTTGAGTGAAAAACATGAGGAAAGGTTTGCACCTCGAGAGATTTGATCCCTCTTTGTGCTTGATAGATCTAGGGTTAAGATGGTTCTACGCTAGTTTTAGTGGTGTGCAACCATGGAAACTTTGTTGAACATCTATTTATTTCGATCATTTTAAATATGCTAAATATGTCTAAGTTTAATTTGGTCATTCTAGATTTGAATTTGACCAAATACCTCATTTTATTGAGATGATAAACACTATTAATAACTTGAATGATGAAATAATTTTTTTGAATGCAAAGTGACAATGTTAAAATGTTCAATGATATAAAATGTGAATAACAAGAATGTAGACAATTATAAATACTATCCATTATGATCAATCTCAAACTATTTTCTTTTATTGTTCTTATTGTCAGACCTATTATTTTTTCCATCTTTTCATGTGGATCATATGAAAAGGGCAGTTGAAATTGCAGTCCATTCAAATATTTAACTCAATCTATCATAGTAAACATCATACCTTGTCTTTCTTGTTCTCCAATATTAATGGTAGCTTTCTCCAAAGTCAATCATTGTGACTTATAGAGTGTTAAATCCCAAGTAAGTTTCAATGGTAGTTGTTTTCTATTACCTCATTTGAATACAAAGTTACTAACAATGTTGAATGATGGAAAATTGGAATAATAAGAATGTAGTCAAATACAAATAGTTTGTAGTTTGAAGAAGCAAACATTTCAGGTAAGTGAACATTTTATTTAAGATGAACATTCAAGTATTTTATTTATGGTTGAATTACTATAAAAAATAAATCAATGTACATCTTCTATAATTTTATTTGTGCTTACACTAAAATCAATGCACACTATTAATTTAATTACTTTGAAATTAATGTACATCATACATATAGTTACATCAAATAAAAAATCAATACCTACACTGAAATAAATGCATCTAGTGTGAACATTGAAATAGTATTAGAAATCAACATATACACTTAAATAAATGCATGTAGTACAAACAATCAAATATGATTACAAATCAACATCTAAAATGAAATTAATGCATCTAGTGAGAAATCAAATAGAATTAGAAATCGACATCTACAGTAAAATCAATGTATTTAGCCCAATTTAATCAAATAAGATTATAAATAAAAAAGTACGATGAAATCAATGCATCTAGTGCAATCAATCAAATAGGATTAGGAATAAACATCTACAATGAAACCAATGCATATAATTCAGTGAATAACCTTGTATCTCCCACTTTCTCTCCCCCCTCCCTCTCTCCCCCATCTATCCCTCTCTCTCTCGCACACACACTCTCTCTCTCTCTGCCTCTCCCTCCCTCTCTCAGTCTCTCTCTTCTTCCCTCTATCTCCCCACCATCTATATATATATATATATATATATATACCTCCATATCTCCTTCTTTGTCTCTCTATCTCACCCCCACAAACACACACACTCTCACTCTCCATATATATCTCTCCTTTCCTCCCTCTCTCTATCTCTCTCCTATTCGTTCTCCAACCCCCTACATCTACACTGAAATCAATGAATCTAGTACAAGGAATCAAATAGGATAAAAAATCAACATCTTGTCTGAAATCAATTCTTCTAGTGAAATAAATCAAATAGGATTAGGAATCGATATATACATTGAAATCAATGCATCTATTTTAGTGAATAAAATTTTATGCCCCCTACCTCTATCCCCTATATCTCTCTCCCTTTGCCTCACCCTCCCTCTCTCTATCTCTCTTCGTCTCTCCCTCCCTCTCTATGTATCTTTTCTTCCATCTCTCCCTCCCCGCCATCTATATCTAAATTCTCTCTCCATATCTCCTTCTTTGTCTCTCTATATCACCCCTGCAAACACACATGCTCTCACTTTCCATATCTACATATCTCTCCCTCTCTTCCTCTTTTTGTCTCTCTCTTCTTCCCTCTCTCCCCCCTCCATATATATATATATATATATATATATATATATATATATATATATATATATATATATATATATATATATATATATATAGATATATATCTCCTTTTGCCTCTCCTTCTTTACCTTTATATATCACCACCCAAAAATACACACTCTCTCTCTCAAGTACTATCTCTCTCCCCCTTTCTCTCACACCTCCCTCTATCTCTCCCACCCATCACTCACTCTATCTCTCTCCATCCTCCAACTCAGTCACTATCTCCCCCTCCAACTCCATTTCTCTCCCTACCTCTCTCATTCTATCTCTCCCCTATTCTCTCTCTTCCTTCATATCTCTCCTTTTCTCTCCCACCTCTCTCTCTCTCTCTCTCTCTCTGCCCTCCATATTTGTCACTATCTCTCTCTCTAACTCTCCCCCTCTCTCTATCTATCTTGTTTTACTTCTCTCCTCCCCTTCCATCCATATGATCAAGAATGTTCACTCTATGTAATCAATAATAAATGCAAGGTATAATATAATAATACTTATAATGGAGATGATTATTATTGTAATATATTGGAATAATAATAATTAATAGTATTCATTATTATACCAACAATAATATATAAAGAAATAACCTATTAAAGAAACAATAGTATGTTCACTTTACATTATAGACAAATGAATTTCTTCCGATCAATTGGTAGCTCTATGCCTTAAATTTTACGTTATATTTTACATTTTACATTACATTTTACAGTTTAAAATTTATATTTTTGTCTCTCTCTTCTTCCCTCTCTCTCCCTGCCATCTATAACTATATCTCCCTCCATATTGCCTTCTTTGTCTATCTATCTCAGCCATCCAAATGCATACACTTTCATTCTCCATATATATCTATCTCTCCTGCCCTCTCTCTCTTCTTCCCTCTCCCCACCTCCATCTACATTGAAATCAATGCATCTAGTGAAAGTAATCAAATATGATTAGAAATCAACATCTACACCAAAATCAATGCATCAAGTGAAAGCAATCAAATAGGATTAGAAATCAACATCTACACTGAAATCAATGCATATAGTGCAAGCAATAAAATAAGGTTACAAATCAACAACTACACTATAACCAATGCATCCAGTGCAATCAATCAAATAGGATTAGGAATCAAAATCTACATTCAAATAAATGCATATGTTTCAGTGAATAACGTTGCATCTCCCCCTCCCTATGTACCCCATCTCTCTCTCTCTCTCTCTCTCTCTCTCTCTCTCTCTCTCTCTCTCTCTCTCTCTCTCTCTCTCTCTCTCTTCCTTTGCCGCCCTCTCTCTGCCTCCCTCTTCTTCCCTCTCTCTATCTCTCTCTCTCTCTTCCTCTGCCTCCCTCTATCTCTCTCTTCTTTCCTCTCTCTCTCCTTGCCATCTATATCAATATCTCCCTCCATCTCTCCTTCTTTGTCTCTCTATCTCACCGCCCCAAACACATACACTCTCACTATCCATATCAATCTATCTCTCCCTCCCTCCCTCTCTCCGTCTCTCTCTTCTTCCCTCTCCCCCCCTCCATCTATATCTCTATATCGCTATGTCTCCTTTTTCTCTCTATCTCACACCCCAAACATACACACTCCCTCTCCATATCTCTCTCTGTCTTTGTCTTTGTCTCCCTCTCCCTCTCTAATTTAGAATTATGAAGAAATAAATGAAATACATATATAAATAGAAACACTGAGATATAATGAAAACAAAACTATTATTCATTAATAACAAAGCACTGAAAACTATTTACATGCAAAATGGAAACAAACTAGCTCAGACGATGGTAGATTATCTCTAAGAAGAGATGTGGTGGCTACATGACTCCTGAACTATGCTACAATGAGGTTCAAAGGCCTATTTATTATTGAGAAATAATGGAAAACCCTAAACATCCAAAAAATAACCCTAGGAGATGAAGCGCCAAAATTCAGTGGGCCCCTTTGGGGTAAATTGGTACATTAACTTCCCGGGGTTGTAACTTTGGCATACGATCTCAATTTGACACATATGATATGTTGTTAGAAATATTTATTCGAAGACCACAAATTTAGACTACAATACCTATCACAAGCTACGAGTTTTCCCATTTTCCAAAAAAGTGTCGTTTAGGGCCTCAAAATGGCTCCATAACTTCAAGACCTGAAAAACTACGAAAAATAGTAATTTGTACTACAATTAAGGAAACCTAAAGAAACAATGGTGGGGTCCAAGTGGAATAGGTGGGTGGCCACCAATATCTACCTGGACCAGTCCTCCCCCCTTAAGAGGAAATGGTCCCCATTTCATTGAGTGCCTCCATGAGATGGGGAAACTTCTATTGAACTTGGTCCGTGGTGAGCCACTTTCCTTGGTGTAGGAGTTGGCCAGCTTTGACAACCTGATATAGATGGATATTCTGCTAAAAAGTGTTCTTGATCTATTCGTGCATGATTTGATTAGTTGTGGCCTGTTCCATGTAGTTTGAATTTGTCTTTGTTCATATGAGTTACTCTGTAATGTCTGATGTATCCAATAATGGTCAAAAGTATGGCCTAAGATGGAACACATTGAACATTGGGTGTAGGTAAAGGAATAGGGGAATTTTGATCTTAAAAGCATTGTATCCCATAGCCTTGGTGATGGTGTAAGACCCATATCACAGTGGTATGAGATTTTGATGTGCTATGTTAAGGCGTTATTTTTGTATATGCAACAAAACTTTGTCACCAAACTGAAACCTATGTGGCACCTGACATTGATCATGTCATTGTTTGTACTTGGATTTGAACTTATCCAAGATTCCATGCACCTATTGGTAGATGTGTTGGATGCGTTCAATAAAGCAATTTTTTTTATCTACCTCAAACTGTACATATGTGGATTTTGTCTATGTACTTGCATGAGGCATGGCAACATCAATCAGACACAATGGTTAAAAGCTCATTCCCACTTGAAAATGATCGTGGCCAGTTGAGCTATCGAGAGTTTTTTTTATAACTGTGTTGCACATAAGGAAGAATCTCATCCCAGGTTCATGGATGCTTAGAGTTGTGCATGTGTAGTATGTGCATTATCATCCTGTTGACAACCTATGTCTAGCCATCAATCTAGGGATGGAATGTAGTTGACTTGGTGAGCTTAATGTCCAATAATGTCCAGAGACTCGACCAAAATGTGATTAGGAACCAACTACCTTGATCTGATATAATTTCTTGTGGGATTCCAAAAGGTATCCATACTTGTTCAAGGAAGAGTTTGGTAGTGTCCTCTGCTGTGATACTCTTCTTACAAGCCACCAATATAACCATCTTAGAAAATATATCCATGACCACAAATACATAGTCATTACAATGCTTTTTAGAAGGGAGGCCTGAGAAACAGTCCATGGAGATGGATTCCTAGGGCTAGTTGGGAGTAGGAAAATGAGTGTATAGGCCTTGCTTCTTGATGGTTAGTTTGGCGATGGGACATGTAGTGTAGGATCTGATATATTTTCAAACATCCTGTCAAAGTTTTGGAAATTAAAAATAATTCTATAGTATGACCACAATTTTCTCCACACCAAAGTGTCTTACGAACCAACTGTAGTGTTCCTCCTAAACCAGCGTGGCATGCTCACTTGAAGGAAAAAAAGGGTGGCCCAGGTCGCATAATCATTTGTCATGGAGGTGCAAATCTAGAACTTTCTTGCCATCCACTAACATTTGATATGTGGTGGAAAACTATGGATCATTTTTTTACAATTTTGGTCATCTAGAGGTCTGATGGCCACAAGAGCTGAGAATAGTAATCAGTGATGCAATTGGGGGCTCACTGAGAAAACCTACAATATGATTGGTGCTTCCCTTCTTATATTTAAAATTCAAGTGGAATTGTTGCAACTATGTAGACCACTTCTGATGTCGATTGTTTTGCAACTTTCCTTGTGTGTCAATAAACTGAAGAGGTTGGTGATCTGTGTGGATGACCATCTCCTTCCCTAGAATGTAATGTTTCCATTGTTGGCACACATGCATGATGGAATACATCTATTTATCATAGGTGGGGTATTTCCAAATTGTATCAGAAAGTGTCTCACTATTATGGGCCATTAGATGCCCCTATTAGGTGAGAACTACACCAATAGCACAGTTAGAGGCATCTGTCTCAATTTCAATTGGTTGCTGCAGGTATGGAAATGTGAGTACAAGTGCAAAGCAGAGGTGGTGCTTTAGGTCAACAAACACCTTTTATTAGGACTCAGACTAGAAAAAGTTTGCTTTTCCTCCACCCTTGGTAACCTGACTCAAAGGCCAAGTGATATGAGAGAATCCCAACACGAACCTCTGATAAAAATTATTAAGGCCAAAAAAGCCGCGAAGATTTATTAGAGTGGTCGAGGGTGGACAATCACGAATGACTTGAATCTTAGTGGAATCCACATGCATGCCTTTCTCATCAATGTTTTAGGACATATATTGCGTCTGACCCATGCCCAATGTGCATTTCTCCAAGTCGGCACATAGTTTGTGCTACCATAGGGTTTGAAGGGCCTACTTGTAATAACTCTGGGTTAAAAGTTCATGTAGTAAATTTAACAAAGGAAAAATAAAACCAAGGTCATGGGACAATTATTCCAAGCTGAATGTTGGGTAAAATATCCTAGTGGGTGTTCATGTGGTTTATTATGGCTAAGGAAATTGGCAAAGGCATTTGAAAAGGCTTTAAAAAGGAAAAGAGGCATTAATTGTTATTTCATTTAAGAAAATAATGGAAAATAGGAGAAAAGGAAAGTGAAAGGCCATAGGTTTCATGTGAGGAGGAAATTGAAGAAAATAGAGGCCTTAATAATAAAAAGGCTTTTGAGGATCAGTTCATGCATTTTTTTTCAGTTTGGCCTTTTGATAGTTTTGGGTTTGATATCTCTCTATAATCTCTCTCTCTGATACTCTTACACACTTAGAGAATTCTTGGAGCACTCTAGCATTGGAGAAAGGAAGGAAAATAAAGTAAAGGAAAGAAAAGATCAAGCAGGGAAAAGTTGGATCAAGTGGCTACAACGGGATTACTATGTAGGTATCAAGTTGCATGTATGATTTTGTTGCTTGATTTGGAATGCATGGTACATGTATGTGTGTATTTGGTTCTCTTGTTGTCATTGACATTGGTTTTACAAGGTGTGACAATGGTTTCAAACTTGCGTTTCCATTTACAAATAGTCATGTTGTGATGGGATTCTTCCATGTGGTTGAGATTTGGATTTCTGAATGGTTTTGAAACCGGGTGAGGTGGTCTTAGGAAAATTCCAAAGGGCCTAGAAATCCTTTGACCAATAATGGTGGGATACATAGTAAACCCTAAGGGTGGAGACATGAAAAATTCTCAAGGTATTGGTGAAGAAATCTGGAGGCATCCAAGCTTGTTTAGGGCTTAGTGATCCCTTGACTGGTTTTGGCAGGATTAGGGTAAAGCCCGATAGTGTATGTTTCTTTTTTTGGGCCTAGGAATCCCTTGACCAGTAATGCAAGGATTGTGGTAAAGTCTGGTTGTATAGTTGAGGGTTTCGGGCCTAGAGATCCCTTGACTGGTAATGGTGGGATATGTGGTAAAGCCTGAGGAAGACTAGATTGTTTTGTTGTGAGTCCCACATTCATGCTTGGAATATGGCACAGGGGTGATTAGCTAAGAGAAAGATTTGGTTCAACCCAATATATGGTCGGGTGGTACGTGGAAGTCCCTGACTTGGTAGACTTTTTCATATGTTAATAAGAGTTCTTTTCCTCTTGTATTTTATGAGTAAATGTACTTGTTTTTATGTGGCTTTAATGGTTGTTTTGTCACTGTTGTTATTCGAGTTATATGTTGGTTATAAGCATGGATTCATGACAGATTCTAGTTGTGGCTCTTAACATGTTTTGATCGGTAAATGAATGGTTAATGAATGCATGAACTAATATATGTTATTGCAATTATGATGAGAGGGAATTATACCTTCTTCATTATTCTTAGATAAGTGTAAGATCCCCATGTTTTGTTATGCCTTTATGACCTGTAGAATAACATGCTCACTATGTGTTTGACGAAATGTCTCTCTTGGTTATGCATGGTTAGGTCAATTCCTTGATAAAGTTTTATGTTAAAGCAGTTTTTCCTATGTCATTTATTTTTCTGGAAAGTTTTGTTAATTTATGGGTAGTGGTTGGGAGTCAGGCCCTAAAAAAGTGGCTCAGATCTCGATGTTGCATGCACCGAACTGAGTAAATTAGACTGCAGCCATTGGGATGTAGGGTCATCCATGCAACTGGATGGTTACAGTTGAATTTGGGAAGTGTTATGCATGCATCTAGGAGTATAGATCACTAAAAATGAAAGTTAACTCAAGGTTTGGGCACCTGTAGTGGTTTTTTGTCTCTTGGAGGGTCTTGTAGCTCTTAAGGAGGGTCAGTAAAGTTTTGGTTTTTCGATTCCACTTCCCTAATTGCACTTAGGAGGTTGTATCAAGTGATAGTAGGTCTCATCTCATGTTTACCTCGACAGGCCAGTGAAAGTGGGTAAATGTGGGAGGTGCTATGTTGGCTTGGTGGGGCCTGACCTAGGTTAAGTGTTAGTTAGCCAAACAAATCCCTACACTACTATCCCTTTCGGCACCAGCCTGTGGAGCGCAAACTGAAGTCTCACTCAAAGCAGTATGGGGGGATGTTGGAACCAAGTTTCCGCACCTTGAGATGGTCGTGAAGTCGATGTATTCCTTCTATTCCTAGTTTCGTGCAGGTCATTAAGTTCTAGGGCTTTGTCTACCTAGCCCTTTATTTTTCCCTTTGGTATGTCCACGAAGGGGCACGATTGGCCTTCGCGCAGCCCTAACCTATGGTTCAGGTACTTTCACACTGCTAAATCAGCATATAGAATGGGTTTCCAAGTTATCCTTAAGTGTTTAATTATCTTACTAAACAATCACAAATAGTGTCGCGTAAACAGATATCCTTATTTTCTTTCAATTATCCAACGCAATTACATACATTTGCACATCACATAAGAATTATAAATGAAATTCATACACAACATGACTAGATGGATTAACAGGAAATAAAGACACAAAATTTGTAGAATACTTCTCTTTATTGATATCTTTAGATGATTACAAACTCTATCTGCCCTGCGTGCATAGCTGCAGGGGTCCGCACACTCAGCTGCGGACTTCTACCCTAGGCCTCTGTGCACTCAGCTGCAGAGCCTCTACTTACGCTAAGACTCAAAACTTAGACTTCTCCCCTTATCACTCAAGACTTCTTCTACAACTTATGACTCGTTATGACTACTTAGAGCTTACATACTTAGCTCTTTTTATACAATCCCATGGTCCGCGGACCATGGGTAAATCTTTTACAGTTGAATTTACATTACAAAATTAAGGGTGGACAACCCTTTATGACTCATGACACCTTTGCACTCTGCAACCACAAAATGCAGAGACTTTACAACTTTATTACAAAATTCGACCCAAAACATGGGATTTTAGCCCCAAAACTGTCCTTGGGGGATCCCGTTTCCAACAAGCCTCTAAAACAAACATCGTGACTCACCCTCGAGTCACTCGATAGGTGCGGAGATCCTAGCACGAAGACCTCCCAGCTCGACCCATATGATCACAACCTCAACAATGCATTGTGCAGTCGCCTGCTTCGCGTCTTCAACCATCTGCTCGGTCACTTCTCCTGAACTGTCGGCCTGAAGCTTTTGCTGAGTTGCTTGCAGAGTCACAATATTTTCTTTAATAGAGGCTATCACCGTGTAAGCCTCATCCAGCTAGGGCTTCAGTCATGCCTTCAACACTGCTTCCTTGTGTAGCGTTGCATCCACTTGTTCATTCAGCTGCTTGGCCTCCTGCAACTTTGCCAATCTTTGGGTGAGCGCGACGGTTCGTGATGTGCCTTTAACATCATCATAGCATTGCCGCAGCTTGTGCGCTTCTATCTCCAGTCGTTGTACATTAGGGTCCTCCTGCAAGCTTGTTAGTACCTTGAACAACTGCTCAAAAAGTTGCATGCAGTCTACTACTGCACTGTCAAATGGCGCTACTACTTCTGTGATAGCGGTCGCCTGCTGCTCCTTTACCTCTAGCGGAGTTGAAGGCTAGGCCTTCAACTATAACTCTGTGATCTGCAGGTTCATCTCCAACTGAACCCTTGCCATTTCTGTATGAGCGTCGCGCACCCTCATGGCTAGCTTGTGGACGAGCACCTCGACTGGTTCTTCCTCAGGAATGGCCAACTCTAGGACCATTTAGCATGCCTCTGCAACGATCTGTATTATGCGCTTGTTCTGATTGGTCACTTCAGTCACATCAATGATGGCAGAGTCTCGATGTAGTGCCATATACTCATTGTTAATGCACTATTCACTAATCACCTGGAGGGCGCGGTGCTCACAGGCCCTCAACTATGAAATCACTCCATCCTACAATAGGTGGAGTGCTTCACTAGGAAACATTGCCAGATTCAAGCCTACTCCCTTTAGGGCACTGAAAGTGGGCATGTCAGCTTCATTCTCCATGGTTAGTGCTCCATCAAGAAACACTATCGCGCTGGAGGCCTTTACACACAACATCTAGACAACGTTTGAACTGTCGATAGCAAGGCTGGTAGATGCCATGCCAGCCTGTGACACTCAGGTCTGCAGCTCCTGCAAACTTGTCTGGATAGCCCCCAAGATTATTTGCTACTGCTACTCAAACTGTTGTAGGGCCTCCATGGTGACATCGCACACTGTGTCACTGATGTTGTGCAAACTGCCCTCTGTGAGGGTGATTAGGTCCAATGATGTCTTAGTAGCCTTAGATTTCTTCCTGGACCCACCTTTCTCTTGCTCCCTTGGACACTTGATGTGGGTGGATGTCGCCTGTGGGTCTACGTCGTGTTGCTCTATCTGCTTGTCTGTCTCCTCCTCTGCCTCAGGTGAAGGCGACCTCGTGCCTTTGTCATAGCCCCACTCTATTCCTCCTGTTTGCTTTTCTGCCTGCTGAGTGACATCGCGCTCCGCCTGGGCCTTGTCATTCGCCTCCTTCTTTCTCTTTTCGGCCAGCTGTGTCATCTTTAGCTTAGCCTCCTCCTTCTTTCTCTGTGCAGCGGACTTGCTCCCTCCCACCGCCAAGTCTGCTGTAGTGCGCCACTCTACCGGCCATCGATCAAGTACTACATCAATGGCGTCATCTGTTGTTAGGTAAGGCAAGTCATACCATTTCTGCGCAGGGTCGTTCCGCGCCTTGATGGCCACATGGTGAAAATCTGCTTTGAACTCTACGTAGCCCTGTAGGTTGTAAAACACCATAGGTGACAACTGCAATTTGTGATTGATGGCCATGCGGATGTTCATCTCCATCAAGATCTAAAAGATCTTACTGTCCTTGATTTGTTGTGCACCCTTGGTCGCCCACAACGAAGTGTACTTTACGGCTTCTGGCAGGTCTGGCGTGACTGAAGGGAATTGGCTATCCTCTGGTAGCTCCCACGCTACCAGCTCAATCGAGAGTAAGAGCCACACATAGTGGAATGTCTTGATGAGCTCCTGTGCTTCACGAAATTTTTCTAGGAACTCTCCATGGAGATAATCTGCCTAATTAAACTGAACTCTTTTGGCACACTGGGCTGCTAGCATGCTGACACTTCTTCGGTGCGACACTTGCTTATCACCTTCCTTGCTAAACTCTGCGTAGCCACTTTTACAACAGGGTCACAAAAGTTGGATATGGCATATCCACGCGACTTCTTCACCAACTTAAAATTCTCCTTCATGGCCTCTGTGAGGGTTTGCTCACCACCTTTTTTGCCAAATATCATGGCTAGATTTTCTCTTGTGTAGGGCAACTACATGATCCTGTGGATCAATCTGCCAGTGATGGGTATTGGCTCCTCCAGCCATAGACACCCATCATGCACCAAGCATAACACCTGCTTGATGACCAATACTATAACCAAGGTGCAGTTGCAGTGCGACACCCATAGCAGGTTGAGCAAACCTGCCTTGTCTACTCCTCTGCACCACTTCTATGACTCCAATGCGGTCATTCTGGTGCTTTTATCGATGATGCGATGCATCAATTGCTCGGTCACCAGGTGTGGGAACTTCTCATGGTCAACCGAGTCCCAGTCTTCAAGTTTTAGCAGAGGAACCCAAGCCAAGTGTGGTCCTTCAAAAACAATTTCATCCGGTAGCAGAGGGATTTGCAAGCGGACCTTGCTCTTGTTAACATCCTTTTGTACCTTGGCCTTGCCCTTGCACGCAGGGATGTACTCAAGTAACCAAGTGATAGGGTCAACACCCTGGTCTTCAACTTCCTCCACATCTACTCCCACATCCTCATCATCCATCGGGTTGTCTTTGATTTCTTCCTCCTCCAGTGCTAGATTGATGGATTTTCCCTTCTCCTGTGCAGTGGGATTCGGCGGGTTTCTTCTTAGTGATGCACACACTGGTATCACAGTCTGATTGCCCTTTTTATCATTTACGCTCTCCTTGGTTGGGGTCGGCTTTGGTCTCGGCGTCCTTGGTGATTTGAGGACTTCTGCTAATACTTCGACAACCTCGAGAGTAGCTTATTTGGCCTCCATCTCAATTTCCAGTACTGACTCCTCTACTTCGGTATCTATAGCTTCTATGGGCACCGACATGATGTTCTACAAGAACTCCTGTGTGTCCTTTGACAATGTCTCAAATACTGAACTGGTCATATGCGCTTGAGAACTCAACAACTCAATTCTCGAAATGCCAAGTGTTTTTCGCTGGACAACCACTTGTAATTTATAGGGCATTTTGAATTCAAATCTAACTGTTCCCCCAAATTCGGTTCATTAATGCCAAATTGGCAGCAGATTTTCAAGGATCTGATCCATAGATTCCATCTTAAATGCCGGTCGCCTGCTCCATTTGGCCACATTTCTACCATCAAATCATGAATAGTGACTTTAACGGTCACTTTCCATCCGACCTGCGCAATTTATCCATGGGTAGCACAACTCCCTTCGCACTGTCGCGAACCTTGTGACACTTCCTTGCTTCGCACAATCCACCAATCGCGCATCTCCCTAACTCAGGCAGTGTATTTTATAGTCCCGCACCTCCTTTCAGCTGCCTAGAGTGCTAAGACTATGCTACCTCCATATAGTCACATGGCTGGACCACTGGTGTATGGCTTCAAGCGACTGCCATTTAGCTATCCTAGGAAGGGATATCCATTCAATTTGACCAGCTGTACCACTCCTCCATCGGCAATCTCCTTAATGACATAGGGACCTAACCAATGCATTCTGAATTTCCTTGGAAATTTATCAAACTTGCTTTCATGTAACAAAACCAGGTCATTTACCTTAAAAATGCACAGCTTAATGTGCCGCTCATGCCATGCTTTTTCACGCTGCTTTTGGACATGTTGGTGAAAGCTAGCTAGAAATCTCTCTTCCTTAAGCTCAGCCAACTGTGTGAGCCTCTCTTCCAAGGCTCCATGATCCATCATACCTGTGAGTGCCACTATGCACAGACTAGGCACAATGTATTCCATGGGCATCACTACTTCAACACCATATACAAGCCTAAAGGGTGTTTGTCCAGTCAACTTCTTTCATGTCGTCCAATAGGCCCATAGTATTGTGGGTATGTGCAGGTGCCAATCACTTCACTGAGTGTTGCAAACCTTGGTCTGCACGTTCTCCACCACTTTATTGAATGCTTCCACCGTCCTGTTAGCCTGTGGGTGATATGGTGTACCCTTTTGGTGATATACCTGAAATTCCCCCGTCAACACATTGATCTTTTCATTCAGAAGGTGCGTACCACGATCACTCATCAAAATCTTTGGAAAACCAAATCACATCAGTACATACTCAAAGAGGAACTTTGCAGTAGTTGTGCCTATGCAATCCTTCATAGGCTGTGCCTCCGCCCATCGAGTCAGATACTCTTTCACAGTGATAATGTACCTTGCTCCCGTCTTTCCTTGGGGCTGAATGGGTCCCACAAAATCTATCACCCATTTCTCAAAGGGTTGTAACGTCATCTGTGGATTCAGAGGCTACTCACCCCTCCGTGATGGCCTGCCAGTCCTTTGACATACATCACATGCTTTGCAATAAACTTTTGAATCCTGATGGAGGGTTGTCCACCACAACCCTGTGTGTAGAATCTTCTGCATGGTCGTTCTCCTTGCATAATGTCCTTCCACGGTGCCCCCATGAGCATCTGTGAGGATATTGTTCCTTTCCAACTCCGGTACATATCGTCGCAATATCTCATTGGACGCCATTTTGTACAGATGCCCGACAATGACAAAAAATTATGCCGCATGCACCACTAATTCCCTCTTCTGCTGGATGATGTATCCTTCCGCGATAGTTCCCGTCGTTAGGAAGTGTATGATATATTAAAAATGACCATCAACAATGTGCACTGCAAATATCTGCGCTTCCGGAAATCCCTCCTCCAAATTAGTGGTATCTTCCCCTGTTTCGATGGGTGACAGATGGTTTGGTCCCGCGTTCAGTCATCTAGGCTTCATAATAACTTCAAAATCATACTCCTAGAACAATAAAAACCATCTTCAGATTCTCCCCTCCAACATAGGCTTATTGACCAGGTATTTAAACGCATAATGATCCGTATACATCTTAAAATGGTCACCCAACAAATAGTGTCTAAACTTTTGGAGTGCGTATACCATGGCTAACCCTTCGTGCTCGATGGTGGAATAGTTCTTCTTCGCCTTGGATAACCTTATACTTGAGAATGCTATAGGAAGGTCCAAGTCTCCTCTGCCAGCTTGTGTCAGTACTGCTTCCAATGCTATACATGATGTGTCAACATGTACATGAAACTCCTTCTTCTAATCTAGGAAGACTAAAATCGACGCAGTGACCATCTTTTCCTTCAATATATCCGAGCTTTTCTTACAGTCCTCGTTCCAGCAGAATGTGACATCATTTTTCAACAACTTCTCCATAGGCACTGTGATCTGGGTATAGCCTTTGATAAACTTTCTATAATATCCAGTATGTCCTAGGGTAGTGCGCAACTATTTCACACTCCTCGGCACTTCTAAGTTAAGTATCACCGTGATCTTCATGGGATCTAGCATTAGTCCCTGCCTACAAACCACATGAACCAGAAAGGTCCCAAAAGGAACACAAAATAGGCACTTCTTCAGATTGAGCATGATCTGGTATCTTCGACAAGTATCTAGCATCAGGCGTAAATTGGTGACATGGCGTTTCACCAGCCCAAACATAGTCCAGTCATTAAAGTACACTTCCAGGAACTTATGGATAAATTCCTTGAACACCGCAATGACTACGCGTGAAAAAATCACACGTGCATTCTTCAATAGGAAAGGCATTATAGTGTACTGAAAACATCCCCACTCAGTCGCGAAGGTCGTCTTTCTCCTATCCTTCGCGCGATTTTGATTTGATGGTACCCAGAGAACCCATCAGTGAAGGAATATGCTTCATACCTGCCTACATTATCCAACACCTCATTAGTGAACAAGGTCGAGAAAGGATCATGTACACAGGTGTCATTAAAATTCCTAAGATCTACGCATATCTTTATTTCATCCTTCTGCTTCTTTTCCTGTACCACCATTGGGCTTACCCAATTAGATTCTTCTACAGGCTCAATAATGCCTGCCGCGAGCATCTTGTCTAGCTCTAAGTGGACCTTCTCCTTATACTTCAGATTGAGACGGTAAGGTCTTTTATTAACTGGCTTCACGTCAGGCTTCAACGTGATATTCATAACACCTAGGTCCCTGATTATTCCTTTTAGATCCGTAAACTTGGTAGGGAATAAATCCTAGTATTCGTGGAGTAATTCAGAGACCTTATCCACCGTCGTGGCATCCTAGTAATCTCCAATCTTCGTGAATTTGGGTTTTGCCTCTGTACCAATATTTACCTATTTTGTTTTCAATGGTGCGGTTATATCATGATTCTCAATCTACGATCCTTCAACATCATGGCGACCTTCTATTTCAGGGATGTTAATCTTTCATAGATCCTCATCTTATTCTTCAGTGGTTATGTTATAGCATTCTAGCGCATGACTCAGCTGAGTAGTCCAATTGGGTTGAATCAGGTCTAAAAGATCTTGTGGTATCCTAAAGATTGCTGCTTTTACTTCTTACAGCACGTCGTCAATACAGTTAAACCCATCTTTAAAGATGAATGTCATTATGAATCCTTCGCATAGAATATCCCATTCACCTATACCATGGCGAAGCTTTGTTTCTAAGTACCAGTTCATCGGGATGACATCCAGGGTGTGATAAAACAAGTGCACCCATTCAGGTTGGGGCTTCGCTCCATAAGCCTCAGCCCATTTGGGCAAGTGTGTGCACAGATCGTCCTTCCTGTCATACTTGTCTATCATTCATACCTTCGGCTTGCCAAAGTGTATTCTCATCATCCTTCTACATTCACACTAGTCATCAACACTACACTTGTGCGTACCCCACCATCTTGCAGGCGTAGCACGTAGTGCCCAGTCCAAAGCCTGGGAGTGTTGCTTTTCTAGTACCTCCCTCTCAAATGCATCCAAAAATATATCTACATCATTCAGGCCATCATAAGTGGGTAGATCTCTTACCTCTGATGACACACAACGTAGTGACCGGGTCATCATGTTACAACTCAGTGTGGTTACTTCATGAAACCGATTTTGCCAGCGCTCTAATTCTTTGTCAAAGTTCGAGGTGCAGGAACTCTCACGATCCCATGTAATTTGTCCATTAGCTGTTGGATTCACCCAATCTTGATCTTAGATTGTTATCTTATAGATACAGTCCAGATCGTCATCACTCTCATAATCATGGGCTAGTTTAGTATAGTGCGATCCTTCAGCAGGGTAAGGGTTGCTATCATCTACAATTTCTATTACTTCAAAGTCAACCAGTGCACTTGCACCTTCAATATCTACAGTTGTCCCTTGCAGCCGCCCCATGGGGATGATCTTCTGCCGATTTGCCATCCTTAACTAGATTGGAGACCACTGTAGCATGGGTCTTCCCATCCATTCCCAAGTCTGATTTGGTAAGATGTTCGCATCTGACCCCAGATCCAAAATAACCTGATCCATTCAATACTCTCCTATCTGTGCGGTGAGTCTCATCTCCCATCTTGTCCTTGTTTTATGCTTACCAATCTTTCGTACCATGCGCAGTTCACCCAGAGTGTTTCTGGTGCATCTATTTATAAGCTCCTGTAGTCCCTTCATAGCCTTGCTATCACACAACAACTTCATGTAGGTTTTTAAGGAGGTTGTAAGCATAGAAGGGTCCATCTCGTGATTAGGCTTATCCTTGCTCCTTGAGGTGGAGGTCTCAGCGAAGTTTTTCTTCTCTTCCATGAACATTTCATGTGCGCGCTCCAGATTGAATTCAGCCTCCTTTGTTGGAGCTTTGCAAACCCATGCGCTATCTTCAGGTTGTTTCCCCTTATCATCCCCTGTTGCAATTCCACTTCGGAGCACTATATTCACATTCGGGTCCTCTTCGTGAGGCTCAAACCTCATCATTTGTAGGTTCTGAGTCGGTTGATGTGGTAGTGCCCCTTTGTCATGTATCATGGCTATCAACGTAGGACAGTCCTCCATCTCATGATCAAACATAGTGCAATATTTGCACGACAGACATGTTGGGTTAGTGCAATCATGGGCATAGTATGTTGGTCCTTTGCAATAGTAGTAGATTAGCTATCCCTGACCTCTGCCAGGTCCTCCTCTGCCTTGACCTCGTCTGCTCCCCTGAAAGCTTGTTCGCGCCATCCATGCGCTTTGGTCAGGGGGCCGTGTTTCTTCCTGAACCCTATAGGTGGGTGTTATGTCCATCATCAATTCATAACTTCTGCAGTTGTGCTCATGATGCGACTTATAGAAGTTGAAGAACAGTTACTGTGGCATTTGTACAAATTTCTGCAGCAAATGACAGTTATCCATCGTATGTTTCCCTGCTATCTAACATATAGCGCACCACAATGCAGGTCCCGCGCTTGGTCCTACTTGAGCTTCCAGCCTCAAAGGCATCAGTCCTCCTCCTGTAATATAGTTCGCAAAGACCAGGCAATGTTTTTGTCATGTCCCTGACCCTTGCATTTCAGGCACCATACCTCTTCACCCACCTTTGGTCGAACCGTCTTGTCCTACTTCAAGATTTGCATTTCAATGCAAAGACTTTGAAACTGTGCATGGATCTGTTGAACCCTCAGATTTGGATCCTGCATCAGTGTTTCATGCAATCTCATTGCAATCTCCAAGGCCTCTGCCTGATTTTTTATCTTTTGTTGTGACATCGCAACCCTAAGCCACAAACCATTTGCGGTGCTACCCATCTGTTACGTTCATATTCGCTTTGCAGATTTTACACTTCAACCTTTGATCTAATTCCCAAGGTGTCTCGTTTGGTTTCATTGTGATTTCCTTGAAGCCTGCAATTGACTGTGCCTCAGATTTAGGCGTATTGAATTCTTTATTCAGTGTAGTTTGGATGTTCGCCACCCTAACGTTTAGGTTATCATTAGAGTACTTGACGTACTAGGTTAGTGAGCTATCCTACAAAGCACTAACTAGTGTTTCCTTCTTCATGTGAACATCTATAATGCCCTGAGCTTCCCACATAGCTTTCATAACGAACCAAAACTGGTTTGGGTCCTCATTTCCCAAGCCTTTGAACAAAGGAAGCTTTACTGAATTCGCCATGCTGAACTGCGGTGGAGGTGGTGTTGGTACGGGTGAAGTCACAGATGATGGTGGTGAAGTTGGAGGTGGTGTGGGTGGAGGTGGTAGTTGCGGGAATCCTTATCTTATTAACTGAATAGCACTTCACAGAGAAGCCTGCGCTACTCCTTATTTGTCACCTTGTGGAGGTGAAATTAATGGACAATATTCAGGACCCTTTCTTCCTTCGTTCTTGTAAGTGTTTCCACTTCGCGTAGCTCCGAACATCAAGGTAGCTGCATAACCCATTTTTCACACAATAACATTTTAATCCAGGTATTCAAATACTTCAAGTACTCACCTTCCAGACCTTTGAAAAAGTGTTGCTCCACCTTGTTGTAGTTGACTTCGGTATCGATCGCGAATTCAATCACAAACCCTCCTATGACGCGATCGAGCCAATGATCGATAGTGCGGGCGATCTTATCCTTAGAGGCTTCCAGTCTTTGAACTAACTCTGGGGTCCAAATAATAGGATTTTCAAGTCTCCACCTTCCTTGGCTATCTGCTAGTTTCGCGATCCACTCGTATGGCTCAACCAGAAAGGAACAGAAAAAGATCTTGTGGATTTCTATATATAGGTACCTATCCAGCCACTGTTCCTTTGTCAGTCACAGATTTTTGTTCTCTTACACCGCGAATTCATGGATCTTCCTATCCAACCAATCTTTGATCTCTTTCTTAGTTGGGTTCCAGTGATACGACATCACACATCTCTTATGCAGATTCTAGTCCTGGCAACAAAACCATTTGTTGGCTTGGTGGGGCCTGACCCAGGTTCAACGTTAGTTATCTAAACAAATCCCTACACTACTGGCCCTTTCGGCACCAGCTCGCAGAGCACGAACCAAAGTCTCACCCAAAGCAGTATGGGGGGATGCTGGAACCAAGTTTCCGCACCCTGAGATGGTTGTGATGTCAGTTTAATACTTCTATTCCTGCTTTCATGCAGGTCATTAAGTTCTAGGGCTCTGTTTTCCTAGCCCTTTATTTCGCCCTTTGGTACCTCCGCGAAGGGGTATGATTGGCCTTCGTGCAGCCCTAACCTGTGGTTCAGGTACTTTCACGCTGCTAAAAAAATGTATAGAATGGGTTTCCAAGTTATTCTTAAGTGTTTAATTATCTTACTAAACAATCACAGTTAGCACCACATAAGCATATATCCTTATTTGCGTTCAATTATCCAACATAATTACATACATTCTCACATTACATAAGAATTATAAATGAAATTCATACACAATATGACTAGATGCATTAACAGGAAATAAAGACATAGAATTTGTAGAATACTTCTCTTTATTGATATCTTCAAACGATTACAGATTCTATCCACCCTGTGCACACAACTGTAGGGGTATGCGAACTCAACTGTGAAATTCTACCCTAGGCCTCTGCGCACTCAGCTGCAGAGCCTCTACCTATGCTAAGACCCGAAACTTATACTTCTCCCATTATCACTCAAGAATTCTTCTACAACTTATGACTCATTAAGACTACTTAGAGCTTACTTACTTAGCTCTTTTTTATACAATCCCATGGTTCACGGACCATGGGTAGATCTTTTACAGCTGACTTTACTTTACAAAATTAAGGGCGAACAACCATTTATGACTCATGACACCTTCACGCTCCGCGACCATGAAATGCAGAGACTTTACAACTTTATTATAAAATTCAACCCAAAACATGAGCTTTTAGCCCCAAAACAATCCTTGGGGGATCACGTTCCCAACATGCTGTTACAAAGTGGTATCTGAGCGGGTTTCCATTCTCTTTGGGTGATATTTGATACCATAGAATGGTATCAGAGCATGGTTCAACACTTTGACTAGATGGGCGGAATGTGTGTTTCATGCATGCATGTCAGTTCTATATGTATTTATTATGCATGCCAGTGTCTATATGTTTGTTATGCATGAATTATTATAGTCATAGTTGTCATGCATGAAGTCATGGCATGCAGTTGGTATTACTATGCATGAGGTCGATATATTTTTATGATTATACATTTATTGTGCTAATATGGTTGATCTTGCAAAAAATATATCCTCCCCTGAACTATACTAAGGTATGTTGGTTATGCTTATGTTTGGTTTGGTTGACATGGTATATTTGCATGAAGAAGAAGATCAAATATGACTAGCAAAATGGTGGATTATAGTTCATGAGACTCTCCCTAAAGACCAAATGAGAAACATGGTGATGGGTAATCTCCTCACATAGAAGACACCTTGAGAAGTTTGAAGGCAGAGATAAGAAGTTGCAAACTAGATAATGACAGGATCATTTAATCATAAGAGAGACTTGCTAGGGCACAAGAGAAACAAGTCGAGGTCAATGCAGTCATCCTTCATATCTTGTCAGATTTGCGGAGACACGGACAGCCATGGATTAGTTATGGGCTAGAGGACTACACTAATGGGGCATATGGAAACTGGTCTCATGCTGGGCACAACTCGGATAGAGATGACACAGTTAGAGATTGAAGGTTCTTGGATACACCTAATAGGAAAGGCAGTGGACATGGGATTTACTCTAGTTCTAGTTTAGACAAGTATCATGGTCATGATTGCTATCATCCTTGCACGAGGAATGATAGGGGATATTTTCTAGAGGATTTTAAGAAATCCAAGTCACTTAAATTTGATGGAGAGTTGAAGAAAACAAAAAATGCAGAAGCATGGTTACTTGTGATGAAGAAGTTCTTTGAGTTTCATGATTGCACTGAGAACATGAAGGTCAAAGTAGCTATTTTCAGCCTCAAAGGGAAAGAAAACATTTGGTGTGAAGATGTGATGTGTTTTAGACACATCAGGATAAAGGAGTTGAGTTGGCATGAGTTTAAAAGTCTCTTTAGGAAGAAGTACTTATCAAAGAGTTACTATGACAATAAGGCCAAGGAATTCTATGAGCTAAAGATGGGATCGATGGTAGATGAGAAGTACATGATTATGTTCCTGGATTTATTGAGGTATGTACCATATCTTAAAGATGAGAAGGCCAAGGTTCAGATATTTTTTGAGTGGGTTACCAGTAGCATTTAAGGATCAGATTGAGTATGATGAGCATCGGTTACTGGAAGAAATAATTGGGAAGTTGAAGCACTTTTATGAGCAATCAAATCATAAGAATGAATCTAAGCAAGGCTGGAAAGGGAATGATAATAATAAAGGTAATGGCCACCAAAGTGAACAAGACCTCAGGATGTAGGTGAGAAAGAGAATTTTGTTCCTTACAAGAACTGTAGTGCAGTTGAGAAGGGAGATGGGTCTCATCCGGGAGAGCCGCAAAATAGAGGTGATGGTAGGAGAAATTTGCAGTGTTTGATATGTGGCAAGGAGAATAAAAAGAACTATTTTCTATCATATCAGGGTGGTAGGCCTTAGATCTATAGTGCATATGAGGCACAAATAGTTGGGGATGTTGGGTAGAGCATTCCTCAAATCTATGCAACATTGGATAATAGGTAGGGGAATCACTAGGAATTTATTATCGATATGGACGATAAGCTTTGCGATCAAGTTGTTTCTATTTTGATTGAACCTGTATATAATTATAGTTATGTTAATCCTAACCTGGTGGATAAGTGTGGTTTGAGAAAAGAAGTGCATGTAGAGTCTTGGTTAGTGCAGTTGGCGATAGGTACTAAGAAGAGAGTTCATCATTGGGTAAGAGCTTGTGTATTTGAGTTAAATGGTATGCCTACGTCAATACATCTAAATGTACTTCCCTTGGGATCATAAAGTATGATTTTGGTTATGGATTGGTTGTATCTTCACAGAACTAAGGTAGAATTTTATGAAATGGCCATTAATTACTTGGAGACAATGGAGAACTGAGAATCTTGCAGGGTAAGAAAAAGGAAACATCAAATACAATGGTTAAAACTATACAAGAAAAATGTAGTTACAAGAAATGATGTGTGTTATTTGTATTTCATATCTCTAGTGTTAAAGGTAAGGATGTTGAGGATGTGGAAGTCTTGAAGAGGTACATAATCTTGCAGTAGTTTCAGGATGTGTTTCTAGCAGAGATTTCAGAGTTTTGCCACATAGGTAAGTGGAATTTTCTATTGAGTTGGTACTAGGGTTAGTACCAGCATCAAAGGAACCTTCAGGATGAGCACTCCAGAGTTAGTGGAATTGAAGTTGTAGTTAAAGGAAATGATTGATAAGGGATACATAAGGCCAAGTGTGTCGCCATGTCATGCACCAATGTTGTTTCTGAAGAAGAGGGATGGTACTCTTAGGTTGTGCATCGATTGCATGAATTTGAACAAGGTGAAAACCAAGAAGAAGTATCCGTTGTTGAGGATTGATGACTTGTTTGATCAGTTGAAGGGAGAAACAATGTTCTTGAAGATTGATTTGAGATCATGTTATCATTAGGTATGCATCAAGGAATAAGACATCTACAATACTGCACTCTAGACTAGGTATCAGAATTATGAGTTTGCTGTGGTTTGGCTTAACCAATGCTCCATCTACTTTCATATGTTTGATGAATAGTGTGTTGCATCCTTATCTAGACAATTTTATGATTGTATTCATTGATGATATATTGATATATTCTACAAGTGAGGAAGAGCATGTTGAACACTTAGAGACAGTATTGAGATTTCTAAGAGAGCATAAGTTGTATGCCAATCTTAGCAAATTTAGCTTCTTTCAGACATAGGTACCTCACCTGGGGCATGTTGTTTCCAAGGAAGCCATAACTCTATGTTGGAATTACGATGTATGTATTATACTTGATGGCAACCCACTTGTAGCATAACAACTCACCTGCATATGGTAACTACATGATTCTACAGAAGAGATATCATATGTGACAAAATGCATGATAGTAGTGTTTACAGATGTGATGAAATGTAGGGCAGCTTCAAGGAATCAGTTCAAAAGGCAACTCACTTAGATGAAAGATCACAATATAGCAGGCATACAACAAAGAATTGCAGATCACTCTTCACAAAATGAAGAAAGAAAGGTATATGCAGGTTCACCATTGACCAAGCTGCGTATACACATAGGTTCACTGTATACAAGTCGCGTATATGTACACATCACTTTCACAGAAGGAAAAGCACGTATACCTTGGAAAACTAAAATTTTGGTCCGAAGTATTTGGTCTATATTATTTTGATCCATGGTATTGGTCCAAGGTATCTGGTCCGAGGTATTTGATCCAAGGTATTGGTCCTAAGTGGTTTTGGTCCATG
Source organism: Pinus tabuliformis (assembly GCA_031772625.1). Lineage (NCBI taxonomy): Eukaryota > Viridiplantae > Streptophyta > Pinopsida > Pinales > Pinaceae > Pinus > Pinus tabuliformis. The sequence continues at coordinate 1,125,623,717 of CM062819.1, read as the reverse complement.
GTATTGAGAAAGGGCTAAAACTATTAAATGAGGAGAAGATCATTAGGCCATGATATACAAGCATTGAATATCTGATGAAGTGTGAGATCTAGTATGCAGGTTATTGGCTTATGGTGTTGTGCTCAATCTGAACCAAGGATGAACCTTAGCATTTGATGAAGGATAAGATCTAATGACGTATTAGGATCTTAAGGGTTGAAGTGAATTATCTTTATGTGGTTTGATCATATATCTGAATAACTAGCGCATGTTGTAGTCTGTAAATATGATGATCTGAGTATGATTGAAGTCTGGAATAGTTGTAATGTTTAAATAATCATTTACAGATATGTATGCAGGTTCACTTTAGAAAATAAGTGTATACACGCTAGTTTTGCATATCAAAGCGGCGTATACATCATAAATTTGATTTGCAAATCCGTACGCTATTTCGCTTTGAGGAAAGCGCGTATGCACGCAGGTCAAACACATGGAAGTAGCGTATACCTTACAAAATATGTTCTAGTTGCTTCTATTTACTGTTGCAGTGTTTTGGGTTCTAGTTACTGTATTCTGGTGACAACATTCTGAATGATCAGATTGATGGGTTGTCAAAGTGATTGATTGATTCGGTTGTGGTAGGTTCAAAAGAAGATTGGTTGATGCAAATATATTTGATGATTGAATGGTGTTGTTGATGGATCCAGTTTGAAAATTTATGAAATGTGGTCCCTGGTAGAAAAGAGAAGGTTGTAGCCTTTTGTAGGTCGGCACCTACGTACTAGTAAACATATCAGCTAGTACAAGAGATAGGGGATTGTAGCTCCCTTCCAGTAGAAGCTGGAGAATGAGAGAAGCCTTCTGCAGGTAGAAGCCTACGTACTGGTATAAGACTGCACCAGTACAAAAATTGTAAACATAATTTTATTATTATTAAAAGAAGACAAAGACGGCAACAACAGGTGGTTTTTACCCACATTAGGTTTCCACCTTATATCTTGGTGTTCTTGTGTGTTGCTTATGTGTGATGCTTTATTATGCCTTTACTGCACTGTCTAATGAATTCCTGATATACTGATTAAAGTTCATTACATGATAATTTGGGTAAATCTAAGGATCTTTGCATATACGCTGGTTGCATTAAGTATAGTCGCGTATACATGCTAGTTCACTGTGCTAAAGTAGCGTATACAAATTAGTTTTTGAAAATTAAATTATTGATATGATAATACTGATTCGACCCCCCTCTTAGTATTATTTCTAACAATTGGTATCAGAGCGGGTCCTTCAGAAGAAGCTTGATCGCTTGAAGGAAGATCCATCATCATGAGTAATCAAGAAATTGGGGGATCCATCAGACTGCCAATCTTTGGTGGGAGAAACTTTGTTTACTGGAAGGCAAGAACCACAGCCTATCTTCAATCACTTGGAACAGATGTCTGGGAAATCGTGGAAGGAGGATATATATTTCCATCAGTAATTCCTACAGATACGACATGTAAAAAGCAATATCAAACCAGTGCCAAGGTTGTCAATACATTATTGGGAAGTATATCACAATCAGAGTTTGTCAAAGTTATGCAGCTCCAATCAGCCAAAGAAATATCGGACAAAATCATTCTAAGCTACGAAGGAGACTCTTAGGTAAGATGTACTAAACTGCAAACTCTCAGAATTCAATATGAAACTCTCAAGATGCACAATGATGAAAGTATAGCTAGTTACTTCTTACGTATAAATGAGGTTGTTAATTTCATGAAGAATCTGGGTGAAGAGATAAAGGAAGTTACCTTAGTTGAAAAAGTTTTAAGATCCTTGTCTGTTAAATTTGAATCAGAGATATCTGCCATAGAAGAAAAGCAGGATCTATAGACTATTACTATGACACAGCTTCACGAAATCTTAACTGCCTTTGAGATGATAAAAGGAGGCCCATCAAATATGAGAGAAGCCACATTTAAAGCTTCAACAAAAGGAAAAGAAGAACTCAATGAATCAGGACATATTTCAGAAGAAGCAAACTTTGTCAAGAACCTTCAACGGGGTTCAGGAAGATTCAGAGGTAAACTACCTTTCAAATGTTTTGCCTATGGTAGAGTTAGTCATTATGCTGCCAAATGTCATCATAAAGATAAATATGATAAAGGTAAGGAGTCTGCAAAATGGAATAGAAAACAAAGTGTAAGAAAAAGAGCTACTATACTCATGAAGATAACGATGGTTTATCAAATAGTGATGAAGATGAAAATAGTAATGACTATAGACTTCGATGGCTTAAGAAGATGATGACTTTTTGGATGCCTTAGATGAAGATGACCTTTATGAATAAATATCTAAACTTAAAATCTTTTTAGAAGAAAAGAATATGATTATAGATGCCTTGACATACCAACTTGCTAAAAGAGAAAAACACAATGAAAAACTAGAATGTGAAATTGTGCGTCTAAGAAAGGATCTTGAGAAAACAAAAGCTCTCAATATTAGATTTGCTAAAGGATCAGAAACCTTAAATGAAATTATCAAAGTGCAGCGTTCTCCTATGATAAAGACAGGTCTTGGATATACTGAAGAAGCATCTCAATCACAGAAGCCATCAACCTCCTCTAAAAGCTATCTTAATGTAGCAAAGAGCAGTGAACAATTTGGCAATCATCAACAAAGGCATAAAGCAGATCACCAGGTAAAACATGTTCAATTTACTTCAAGAATGAATAGAAGCCACAACCAACCTTAGGTAAATTGTACTCAATTTGCTTCAAAGATGAATATCAATAGAAACTAAAATCACCAGGTTAGTAGATTCGATAATCGCAAGAACTTCTCTAATGGTCAATGTTTCTCATGTCATAATTTTGGACACAAAGCTACTCAATGTGTTGCTTACAAAACCATCATGACTGGAGAAGCACGAAATCAAAGGAAGGTGACAGGGATCAAGAAAAGTTCCTATAATAACTTTTCTCTTCTTGAAAATGAAATAGAATGCTTAATCTATAACAACTTTGGCCATGAAGAATCTGAATGTAGGAGCAAATTTCGGCAAATATCTCAAAAGGATCAAACTCCATTAAATCCCAAAATATGGAAAAAGAAAGAACCACAAATAGAAAGATGTGGTATAGCCTTGTATGCAGAAGGACAAGAAAACTAGTGGTACATCAACAGTGGATGCTCAAAACACATGACAGGTCACAAAGAAAAACTACACTCATATAATGCCTTAGAAAAGGAAAAGAGTGTCTCACTTGGAAACGACACTCCTGATGTCATAAAAGGTAAAGGCTATGTTTTCTTGAAAGAAAAAGTTAAAGTTGTAAATGTTATGTATGTTGATGGCTTAAAGCATAACCTGTTGAGTGTGAGTCAAATGTGTGATCAAGGAAATGAATTTGTGTTTCTATCAAATGTATGTGTTGTTCATGAGCTTGATACAAGATAAACCATGATTAAAGGTACAAGAAATCCAAACAACATATACATGCTCAAGGGAGGACAACAACAGTGCTATCTAATAAAAAATGATGAAAACTGGCTATGGCACAGAAGATTGGGACATCTAAGCTTTTCTCAAATAAGAAAAGCATGCAGATTCCAGGTTGTTTGAGATCTTCCAGATATCAACATTCCTGAAAATACTATATGCAAATCATGTCAATTTGGTAAGCAAACCAGATCTCAATTCGTCGAAAAGGAAGGATCAGCTAGTAAGCCTCTTGAACTTATTCATACTGATTTATGTGAACCATCAAGGGAAAAGTCACCTTGTGGAGAAGAATACTTTATATTGTTCATTGATGATTTTTCCAGAATGTGTTGGATAGGTCTTCTAAAGCATAAAGATGAAGCATTTGAAAATTTCAAAGCTTTGGTTGAAAATGAATCAAATTGCAAAATCAAATGCCTAAGATCTAATCGAGGAGGGGAATTTACCTCGGATGAATTCTTTGACTTCTGTGAACAACATGGAATAAAAGGGTAGTTCTCCACCGGAAGGAATCCTCAGCAAAATGGAGTGGTAGAAAGGATGAACAAAACTGTTCAACAAATGGCTTGTGCTATGCTAGATGAATATGGAACTCCTACAACCTTCTGGGGTGAAGCTGCATTTGCCGCTGTCACTATTCTCAACCAAGAAAATGTTCGGGTAAATAGCACTCAAACTCCACATGAACTTTGGTATGGTAAAACTCCTACTGTAAAGTACTTCAAAGTTTTTGGAAGAAAATGTTACATCAAAAGGACCGATGAAAAACTTGGTAAGTTTGAACCTAGAGCAGATGAAGGTATTCTTCTTGGCTACTCTTCTCGAAGTAAAGGATATGAATGTTATAATAAAAGACTTGGAAAAAATATTGAAAGTATTGATGTTGTAGTTGATGAAGCATGCAAAAATCCAAAACAGATAAAAATTGAAGATCATGACAATGAAGAAGATGAGGATGATTTTCCCGCATCAAATCACACTGATTTTGAAGAAGATGAGGATGATTTTCTCGCATCAAATCACACTGATTTTGAAGAAGAAACCAATGAAGCACCAGAAGAAGAGATAACGATAGAAGAAAAGACTCCATCCAGGTATGTTCAGAAAAATCATCTAGAAACTCAAATTTTGGGGGAAAAAGGGGAAAGTGTGCAGACAAGAAGAACTATTGCCAAAACCTCAAGCTATCTAGCATTACTGTCTTCCAATGAACCTCAAAATGTAAATGAAGCATGCAGAGATGAATGTTGGGTCAAGGCCATGAATGAAGAACTTGAGCAAATTGAAAAGAATAATACTTGGGAATTAGTTCCTAGACCTCATGATAAGAATATCATAGGAACTAAATGGATATTCAAAAACAAGATAAACGAAAATGGAGAAGTTATTAGAAAAAAGGCCAGACTTGTTTGCAAAGGATATGCTCAACAAGAAGGTATAGATTTTGAAGAAACTTTTGCACCTGCAAAATCTTTCTCTTTCTAGTTTCAGAAATTCAAAGTATACCAAGTGGATGTAAAATTTGTCTTTCTTAATGGAGACTTAGAAGAATAAGTCTATATTGAACAACCAGAAGGATCCATTCCTGGAAATGATGCAAAATTTTTATGCAAACTCAGAAAATATCTCTATGGTCTAAAACAGGCTCCAAGAGCATGGTATTACCGTCTTGACAAATATCTCCACCAACAAGGTTTATTAAAGGGGTCAGCAGATAGCAATCTATATACAAAGATGGACACTGATAAATTGCTAATAATTGTTGTGTATGTTGATGATATCATTTTTGGTGGCAATGAAGAATCCATGAGTCAAAATTTTGCATCAGTAATGTAGCAAGAATTTGAAATGTCCTTGCTTGGAGAGCTTACCTATTTTCTTGGTCTACAAGTTCAACAAAATAAAGATGGTATTTTTCTCTCACAAACCAAATATCTCAAACAGATCTTGAAAAAGTACGGCATGGAAGATTCTAAACCAGTATGTACCCTAATGGTAACAGGATGTAGTCTTAGCTCAAATGATGAATCAGCAATAGTACATCAACCAACTTACAAATCCATGATTGGCAGTCTGCTTTATCTAACACGTACCCGATCAGACATCATGCATGTGGTGGGAATAGTTGGAAGATTCCAAGAAAATCCTAAGGAAACACACCTTCAAGCAGTCAAAAGGATTTTCAAATATCTTCAAGGAACACAGAACTTTGGTTTATGGTATCCTAGAGATACAGATATTACACTTCATGCATATACAGATGCAGTTTGGGCAGGAAGTGTTGATGACATAAAAAGCATTAGTGGTGGTGCATTCTATATGGGTTCCAGGTTAGTGTCTTAGTTCAACAAGAAACAAAGTTCAATTGCATTATCTACAGCTAAAGAAGAATACGTGGCTGCTACATCTTGTTGCACACAACTACTTTGGATGATGCAAACCTTGCAATACATTTAGATCACATGTACTCCACCCATATCCATTCTATGTGATAATACAAGTGCCATCAGTATTTCAAATAATCCAGTCATGCACTCCAAGACCAAGCACATACCCATCAAATATCATTTTCTACGTGAACAAGTGCTTGAGCAAAAGGTCAAACTGGAGTATGTTCCCTCCAAAGAACAAGTTGCTGATATATTTACTAAACCACTGCCTAGAGAGACATTTGAATATCTTAGACAAAAGCTGGGAGTAGTTGCTGCATCATCCTGCTATTAAATCCTATTTTTCTTCAAAGAAAGGTGGTTATAAGCGAGTTTCATAAAGCATAGTCACATACATATGTGGGTTTCTATGGGCACAGTTGCGTATATGTTGGTTTGAAGGAAAGCAGTGGGCCAGACTAAAAAAAAAGGGGGTCTGCTATGGTTATGTCAATTATCTGCTCTATTTGATGATGGTTTCACTCTGCTGATAACATGTGGAAATATATTGGTCCTCATAAAGATGTTGATAACTTGATATATATCTGATTGATGATGATGTTTTGATATCTTTTACTGACATATGCAATGATCAGATCCGACAGTAAACAGGTGACACAAGTTCAGGGGAGAACATGGTTGATGATAGTTTGGGAACTGATGATGGACATATACAGGTTGTTGGTCTGGATGTTGATAGACAGATGCTGCTGATGGTGCAGATCATATGATAGCTGTTGATGACTGTCATGGTCTTATTTAAGATATTTGGTCTCTGTTATATATGTCATGTATATCTTTTAATGTAAAGGTCATGAAAATACCTAATTTGTAACCCCACTATGCATGGGATGGATGATGTAATGTTTCTTGTTTTGGACATGTATAAACAATTGGTATATCCCCACTTGGTTGGGTAGATGAGTCAAATTTGGTATATCCCCACTTGGTTGGGAGATTTATGTATGTATGAGTCTTTGGTGATAGGAAAATGATTTGTGATGTATGTATAGAGTCATGTTCTTCTTTTAGAACATCTTTTTGTAGACTTTGCTTATGCTCAGGGGGAGCATGGACTTGATCATGGGAGCTCAATCAACACACTTTAACATATCAGAGAATTCAACATGCACTAAGGGGGAGCATGACCCTTTTCCCTTGATTTCAAAGGGGGAGAGTGTCTTGGTATGGTTGTTGTTGCCATCAAGTCTAAAGGGGGAGATTTTTGGTATTATGATGTATGTATTGTACTTGATGGCAAACCACTTGTAGCAGAACAACTCACCTGTATATGGTAACTAGATGAATCTACAGAAGAGATATCGGATGTGACAGAATGCATGACAGTGGTGTTTACAGATGTGATGAAATGTAGGGTAGCTTCAAGGAATTAGTTCAAAAGGCAACTCACTCAGATGAAAGATCACAATATAGCAGGTATACAACAAAGAATTGTAGATCACTCTTCACAAAATGAAGAAAGAGAGGTATACACAGGTTCACCATTGACCAAGCTACGTATACACACAAGTTCACTGTATACAAGTCGTGTATACGTACACACTCACTTTCACAGAAGGAAAAGCATGTATACCTTGGAAAAATAAATTTTTGGTCCGAAGTATTTGGTCTATGGTATTTTGATCCATGGTATTGGTCCAAGGTATCTGGTCCGAGGTATTGACCCTAGGTATTTGATCCAAGGTATTGGTCCTAAGTGGTTTTGGTCCATGGTATTGAGAAAGGCCTAAAACTATAAAAGGAGGAGAAGATCATTAGGCCATGATATACAAGCATTGAATATCTGATGAAGTGTGAGACCTAGTATGCAGGTTATTGGCTTATGGTGTTGTGCTTAATTTGAACCAAGGATGAACCTTAGCATTTGATGAAGGATAAGATCTAATGATGTATTAGGATCTTAAGGGTTGAAGTGAATTATCATTATGTGGTTTGATCATATATCTATAACTGGAGCATGTTGTAGTCTGTAAATATGATGATTTGAGTATGACTGAAGTCTAGAATAGTTGTAAAGTTTAAATCATCATTTACAGATATGTATGTAGGTTCACTTTAGAAAATAAGCGTATACACGCTAGTTCTACATATCAAAGTGGCGTATACATCATAAATTTGATTTGCAGATCTGTATGCTATTTCACTTTGAGGAAAGCGCATATGCACGCAGGTCTGACACATGGAAGTAGCGTATACCTTACAAAATATGTTCTAGTTGCTTCTGTTTACTGTTGCAGTGTTCTCGGTTCTGGTTATTGTATTCTGGTGACAACATTCTGAATGATCAGATTGATGGGTTGTCAAAGTGATTGATTGATTCGGTAGTGATAGGTTCAAAGGAGATTTGTTGATGGAAATATATTTGATGATTCAATGGTGCTGTTGATGGATCCAGTCTGAAAATTTATGAAATGTGGTCCCTGGTAGAAAAGAGAAGGTTATAGCCTTCTGTAGGCCGGCACCTACGTACTAGTAAACATATCAGCTAGTACAAGAGCTAGGGGATTGTAGCTCCCTTCCAGTAGAAGCTAGATAACAAGAGAAGCATTCTACAGGTAGAAGCCTGTGGACTGGTATAAGAATGCACCAGTACAAAAATTGTAAACAAAATTTTCTTATTATTAAAAGAAGACAGAGACGACAGCAACAAGTGGTTTTTACCCACATTAGGTTTCCACCTTATATCTTGGTGTTCTTGTGTGTTTCTTATGTGTGATGCTTTATTCTGCCTTTACTGCACTGTCTAATGAATTCCTGATATAATGATTAAAGTTCATTACATGATAATTTGGGTAAATCTAAATATCTCTGCATATACACTGGTTGCATTAAGTATAGTCACATATACACGCTAGTTCATTGAGCTGAAGTAGCGTATGCAAATCAATTTTTGAAAATTAAGTTATTGATCTGATAATACTGATTCACCCCCCTCTTAGTATTATTTCCAACAATTGGTATTAGAGCAGGCCCTTTAGAAGAAGCTTGATCACTTGAAGGAAGATCCATCATCATGAGTAATCACAGGGTTTTTAAGAAGTTTCAGGTTTGGAAACATGTGTACTTGCGCATCAAGCCCAGGAAGATCACCTTCAATATTGGGTCATGTGAGAAGTTGGCACCTTGGTATTGCAGGTCTTTCAAGATCCTTGAGAGGATTGGGCCAGTGGCCTATAGACTTTCACTAGCTACGAAAATTAAAGTCCATGATATTTTCCATGTTTCATTGCTTAAAATATATGCGAAAGATGTTGATCATGTGATTGATTTGTCTGTATTGCAGGTGGATCCAGAAGGAGAATTCTAGCCAAAACCTCGGTTCATTTTGTAGTGGAAATAACTCATGCTTCGGAATGTAGAAATCAAGCAAGTTAAAGTGCAGTGAAAGCAATTTGGGCCTAATGAAGCTACATGGGAGATGGTTGATCAGATGTGGGCTATGTATCCTTCATTATGTACGATGAAGGAAAATGAGTTTTTGGTATATGTGTATTTTTATGTATGGTGGTTATTGTGAATACTGCAACAAGATGTGTTATAAACCTCCAATAAGCAGTATGGTTGTCATGTTGTTATGATATTCATGTTGGTTTTGCTTTTCAGTAGGTTCATTGTAAATACTACACAGAGCTAAGTTATAAATCTCCATGGGTAGTATGTTTTGGCTTTCAGCAGTCTTGTTGGTTGTAGGTGTCATAAAACACTGAGGATGGTGTTCCCCTAAGGGGGGGGGGTTTGTAACAACCCTTGGTTAAACTTTCATGTAATAAATTTAATAAAGGAAAAATAATACCAAGGTCATGGGACACTTATTCCAAGATGAATGTCGGAAAATCACCCTAGTGGGTGTTTATGTGGTTTATTATGGCTAAGGAAATTGACAAAGGCTATGACACAGGCTTTGAAAAGAAAAAGAGGCATTAATTGGAATTTCATTTAAGAAAATAATGGAAAGTAGGATAAAGGGAAGGTGAACGGTCACAAGTTTCATGTGAGGAGGAAATTGAAGGAAAAATAAAGGAAATTGAAGAAAATAGAGGCCTCAATAGTAAAAAGGCTTCTGAGGATCAGTTCATGGCTTTTTTCAGTTTGGCCTTTTGGTAGTCTCGGGTTGGAGTTCTATCTCCATTCTCTCTATCATACTTTTTCACACTTAGGGCATTGATGGATCACTCTAGCATTGGAGAATGGAAGGAAAAGAAAGGAAAATAAATCAAAGGGAAGCAAAGATCAAGGAAGGAAAAGTTGGATCAAATGTCCATAGTGGGATTACTTTGCAAGTATCTAGTTGCATGTATGATTGTATTGCTAGATTTGGCATGCATGTGTGTATTTGGTAATATTTATATCATTGGCATAGGTTTTTCCAAGTGTGATGGGGTTCTGCCATGTGGTTGAGCTTTGGATTCCCAAATGGTTTTGGAACTAGGTGAGATGGTCTCAGGAAAATTACCAAGGGCATAGAAATACCTTGAACGATAATGGAGGGATATGAAGTAAAGCCTGAGGGTGTATACGAGAAATTTCTCAAGGTATTGGTGAAGAAATACGGAAGAATCCAAGCTTGTTTAGGGCCTAGTGATCCCTTGACCGGTTTTGGCAGGATTATGATAAGTATTGATAGTGTATGTTTCTTTATTTGGGCTTAGGAATCCCTTAACTGGTAATGGCAGGATTAAGGTAAAACTTGGTTGTATAAGTGAGGGTTTTGGGCCTATAAATCCCTTGAATGGTAATGGTGTGATATGTGGTAAAGCCCGAGGAAACCCCTGGTTGTTTTGTTGTGAGTCCCACATTCATACTTAAAATATGGAACGAGGGTGACTGGCTGAAAGAAAGATTTGGTTCAAACCAATCTATGGTTAGGCGATATGTGGAAGTCCTTGAATTAGTTGAATTTTGCATATGTTAATAAGATCTCTTTTCCTCTTGTATTTTATGAGTACATTTACTTGTTATTATGTGGATTTAATGGTTTTTCTGTCACTGTTGTTATTTTGGTTATATGTTGGTTATAAGCATGGTTTCATGACATATTTTAGTTATGGGTCTTAACAAGTTTTCATTGGTAAATGAATGGTTATTGAATTCATGACCATATATATGTTATTTAAAATATTTTGAGAGGGCATTATACCTTCTTGATGATTCTCAGATAAGTATCAGATCCCTATGTTCCTCTATTCCTTTATGACCTGTAGAATTACATGTTCACTATGTGTTTGATGGGATGTCTATTTTGGTTAGGCCTGGTTAGGTCAATTCCTTGATCAAGTTTTTTCTTAAAGGATTTGTTGCTATGTCATTTATTGTTCTAGAAAGTTTCATTAAATCCTAGGTATTGGTTGGGAGTCAGGCTCTGAAAAAGTGGCTCATATCTCAGGGTCACATGCATAGAACCGAGTAAATTAAATTGCAGTCGCTTGGAGGAAGGGTCATCCATGTGACTAGAGGGTTATAATTGAATTTAATAGATTTATGCCTATGTCTGGGAGTCCATATCATTGAAAAAGAAAGTTAACTCAAGGTTTGAGCACCTGGAGTGGTTTTTTGGCTCTTGGGGGTCCTGTAGCTCCTAAGGAAGGTCAGTAAAGTTTTGGTTTTTCAATTCCACTTCCTTAAATGTACTTAGGAGGTTGAGTCATTTCATAGTATCCTTTAACTCATGTTTACCCTGACATGCCGATGAAAGTGGGTAAATGTGGGAGGTGTTGTTACATTGTTGAATGTGTTGTAGGTGCTCTTCCTAACTCTTGCTAAAGATGAGGATGTCGTCTAGATATAAAACCACAGATGAGTTGGTGATGGGCTAAAATATGTCATCCATCAACCTCATAAAATTTGCAGGGGCATTTGTCAACTCGAAAGGCATGACCGACCACTCAAAAAAGTCTTTTTTGGATTTGAAGGCGGTCTTCCATACATTTGTGGGTTCTATTGGCACATGGTGGTAGCCAAACTTCAAATCGATCTTGCTGAAATACTTGGTCCCCTGAGCTGGTTAAGAAGGTCATCAATTCATGGGATTAGATATCTATTCCCGATCTTGATTTTGTTTGGTGTTCGATAATAAATTGATCCAGATATTTTTACTTCATTGATGCATTCGTAATCACATATAAAAGAGCATGTAACCATAAAATGCATACACATAACATAAACGGAAAAGAAAGGAAATCATGAGAAACAAAGCACAATAGGTTGATAACGGAGTTCACCCAGTGTGGGCTATGTCTCATGCTTTGCTCAAACTAGGGAGGTTTCTTTCATTAATATTCAGAAAAAATCAAATTACATGCATGTATAAAAGGTACCCTATACCTCCATTTCTGGGGATGGCCTAAAAATTCACATCTATTCTAAAGAAAGGGACTGCATCGTTGAATTCATGGTGCGAAATAGTGTCAAATGACTGTTAACTTGACCCCTTTTTGCCACCGTCAAAATTTGGACCCTCGGGAATCTCAAAGATTCCCTAAAGATTCCTTCTCACTGGTTGACTAAAAATTCTACTTCTCAGATGAAAAATCAGACTTCACCACTGTGCTCCTCACAAAAAATTGAGTGAAATGATTATAAATTTAGCATGGTTATGAAACTATCAAAATTTGGTCCTTAGGTTATCTTTTAGATTCCTCATGATTCCACAAATATTCCTCTTTGCAAATTGACTAAAATTCCACTGGTCAGATCAGAAAATCGATCACACCATCAAACTCCTAGTGAAATTATGGTTCGTTTGAGTATAAAGTTGGCATGATTTTGTCACTATGAAAATTTGGCCCCAAGGGAATTTTTTAGATTCCTCGTGATTCCACAAAGATTCCTCCTTACAAGTTCACTGAAGATTTGCTGCTCAGATAAGGAAACTGATTACACCATCATATTCCTTGCGAAAAATTGAGAAGTTGATAAACTTTTTCCTTTGTCAAAAATCAACCTCCAAGGGAATCTAAAGATTCCTCCCCTGCATCAGAGAATATTCTTCTCGAACTCTATGCCAAGCATGGACCACCCATGCATTGGGTTCCACACTCAATCCTCTGTTGAATGGTAAAAACTTGAGGTTTATATAAATTTCAGCCGACAAAATTACCAAGTCCTGCTGGTTGGCGTGTTGGTATAAGTGGTAAAACAGTTGGCGGGCGGGCCGAGTTCAAAACCCACCACACCAATACTTAGTGTTCAGTTTTTTTCTTTGAATTGTGTACCCGTCCATTGGGTTATTTGGTTGTCTCAACTGGGTGGGTTCAAACCCAACTAGCTCCATGTTTTTATATGGTAACAATTGTGGCCTGTGGGTGGGGTCTCAGGTCAGTTTGTGGGCCTGACCCTTTTTATTTTAATATATATAAAATGCTCGGTGGGGTGGGCAAGGCCAATCGGCCCTATACACCCCCTTTTTTAATTAATATTTTGAATTGATAACAAATAGGCAAAAAAAATTCAACTGGTTTTTTGGGTTTACAAAACAAATTAAAGAGGCAACAAATTTTCCCGTTTTGACTGGATTTTTGGGTTTATTAGACAAATTAAAGAGGCAATGAATTCTCCCGTTTCGACTACCGAAATATGTCATCGATAAGTGCCAAATTGTTGCCTCGTTAGTGGTCACCAAGTTTAATGACTTCTGCCAAATTTAGCTAGACCTGCAATTTTAGCAGACCTCCAATTTTAGTGGGCTTCCAAATTTAGTTGGCACTCCTGCCAAATTTAGTAAGGGGCCTAGTTTGACCAAAAATTTGACTGAACATAACTTTCTCATGCGAACTCAGACCGAGGTGTCATTTGTGCCATTGGAAATATTGTGATGTGCTCTTCGATCTAACCCTAGTTTTACTATAATACAATAACTTTCATTTTTGAGCCTTTCCTAAGCCCTCTTTGATCTCTGAGTGTTTCTGGAGCCATTGGATCATTCCTCCTCACTGAGGAGCTTTTGGTCTTCCAAAAGCATGAACACATTTTACAATCTGCATATTCCCTTGTCAAGCCACACTTTCAATATATGCATTCCATGCAAACCTATGGTACATACTTTGCAAATTACATACAAGACCAAACATGACTCAAGTAACCCCATACTTACCAAGAATTTATAAAACAAACTCTTTGGTTAAGTTTAAATCATAATAGAAATCAATACCCCAACTATCAATACAAAGGGGCTAAAAACATCATTTTTCTTTAATAAGGGATGGAAAACACATCCTTACTTTTACAATTATATCACAACACATGATTACAAAATGCGGCCATGATAAGCTATTATATCTAGTAAAACCATCTCTCACTCAAAAGTGAATGGGTCATCTCCTTATGACTGATTCTCTTGTTGAACATATTCATAAGCTAGTTCCTTCATAGGTGATGTCTTGGCATGGAGTATGTAACATGTGGCTCTCTGGTGTCCATCCTTGTTGTAGTGACTATAATGATTCTTTCTCCTACATACTTTTTGGTTTGTCTTGGAACACTTATGCCCGGTGTGCCTATGATAAGTTCCTGTGGAATACTCACTATCATTGGAATATGATGAGGTGTTCTCATCATCTGTCATTGGTTGGTTGCTGGTTGTCTTGGAGCATTATCAACCTATTTTTTGACATACCCAAGTCCTACATAGCGAGTAAATTCCTCCATTTTGATGGGATTCACAATGCCCTAGCCATTGATGTCAAGGCCATTTCCTTGATATCCCATTTTTCTCAACACTTTTGATCCAATTCCTACAGCATGTTTCTCAAAAAGTAGCAAAATCATCTTCATAAAAAGAACATGAAATTGAAGAATAATTTTTTACCTTAGGCTTCTTATGCTGCAACTTTTCCAAGGCCTCCTCCTTGGCTTGTAACTGATGCTGCAACCTTTGTTTCTCCTCCTCTGCTTCTTGTAGGAGTCTCTTTTGTTCAACATTTTCTGCTTGAATTATTTGGTTGATCTCTTCGATTTCTTGAAGCCATGTAGTCTTTGGTTCCGTTCTCACCTTTGGCACAATGTTTGCTGAAATCTTTGTCTCATCGCTTGAAATGCAACCCAAGTCAATAGTTCCACCTTATGCAATCCCAAGAGTTGCAATCTTGATTTTATCACCTCAGTCCAATCCCAGGTCAATTGGTCCAACACCTACAAATCCTGCAACCATGATCTTCTCATCATCCTCTGATTCAGATTCTTGGTCTTGTTGCATAATTGAAACTATCTTTTGCTTCTCCTTTCTTTCATTACTCTTTGGCCTCAACTATGGATGCAATTTCCAACAATGTTCCTCATCATGCCCCTATTTCTGACAATGCGTGCAAGAGGGAATTGCTTCCTTTCTCTTAGCTATTGCTGTCCTCTTTGGATGGTCTTCTTGCTCATGCTTCCCCCTATTTTCAAGATGCACAACCTTCACACTAACTTCATCAAGAGTTTTAGGTTCAAATAATAACAATGAATGACACAGACAATTATGCAAATGGCCAATATATTTCATCAACATCTTAGGAGTGTCTATTGGAACATTAAATACTAATGTTTGTTTATTAAACTCCTCGGTATAATTCGAAAATTTTTGTCTTTTACTTTGTTTCAAATGTTTCCATTCCATCATGGCTTTCTATCTGTAACCCAATGGGTAAAATTGTCCTCTTAAAGAAGAAACAAACTCATACTAAGATGAAAGAAGTTTACAACTGCTCTTACTGCCTTTCTGTAGTTTTCCTTCCCACCATAGAAGAGTAATGCCACTCAATCGAAGGGATGCTAATTGGATCTTGGCTTCATCCTCTTTGATTCGTTGTATGCGGTAATACACTTCAACCTGTTTGATCCAACTATCTAGATTTTCTGCATTAGCTTCACTACTAAACATAGAAAAATAAAACTTGACATCCAACCTAGAAAATGGATTTTAGATGCATTCCTATGATGCCTGATAGAATGATGAGAAGAGGAGGAAGAAGAAATTTCACTAGAGGACAGAGAGGGAGGGGACTTTTCTCCTCCACCTTCATGATTTACTAAGGCATGATAATCCAATTATTTCTTCTCTTGCTTCAATGTCTTCTCATATTCTGCAAACAATTTGTCCACTTTTTCTGCCATGGGGTAGAAGTCCTTATGTTAGTTTCACTCTTCCTCCAACTAAATATCTTCATATGGAATTATCCTTCTTCATACTACACGCCTTGCTTCTGGATCAAAGGACTTAACTTTTCCTTCACCTCCTTGAATATTTCCCCTGGTTATCATACACTTGCAATTCACATCAACAGAAGACCCATTCTGATACCAAACTTGATCCAAATCTTTTTACTTCATTCATGCATTCGAAATCATATATAAAAGAGCATGTAACCCTAAAATGCATACATATAACATAAATGGAAATAAAAGGAAATCATGAGAAACAAAGGACAACAGGTTGATAACGGAGTTCACCCATTGGGCTATGTCTCTGGGTTCTGCTCAAAGTGGGGAAGCCACTTTCGTTAATCTCCAGAAAAAATCAAATTACATGCATGTACAAAAGGAACCTTATACCTCCATTTCCGGGGATGGCCTATAAATGCACACCTCTACTGTAGAAATGAATTGCACCATTAAATTCCTGGCATGAAATTGTGTCAAATGACTGTAAACTTGGCCCCTTTATGCCACAGTCAAAACCTGGACCTTCAGGAATCTCAAAGATTCCTTCTCGCTGGTTGACTATAATTTTACCGTTCCAATGACAAATCTGACTCCACTAATGCACTCCTCATGAAAAACTAAGTAAAATGAGTATAAAGTCGTCTCGATTCTAAAGCTGTCAAAATTTGACCCTTATGGAATATTTAAGCTTCCTCATGATTCCACAAAGATTCCTCTCTGTAATTTGACTAAAATTTCACCCTTCAGATCAGAAAACTAATCATGCCATTAGACTCCTGGAAAAATTGTGGTTCGTTTGAGTATAAAGTTGGTATGATTATGTCACAGTTAAACTTTGGCCCTAAGGGAATCTTTTGGATTCCTCGTGATTCCAGAAAGAGTCCTCCCTACAAGTTGACTAAATATGTACTTCTCAGATGAGGAAACTTATTACACCATCAGAACCTTGTGAAAAACTGAGAAAAATGAGTATAAAGTTTATATACTCTTGCCTCTGTAAAAAATCAGCCTCTAAGGGAATCTAAAGATAGCTCCCCTGCATTAGAGAATATTCTTCTCGAACTTCATGCCAAGCGTGGCTTGCCCCTATGTTGGGTTTTGCATTCACTCTTTTGTCGAATGGTAAAAACTTGAGGTTAATATAATTTTCGGCGGGCAAACTTACCAAGTGTTGTTGGTTGGCGTATTAGTATAAGTTGTAAAATGGTTGGCAGATGGGTCAGGTTCAAAACTTTCCGTACCCATACTTAGCATTTGTTATTTTTTCTTTGAATTGTGTAGTTTCCCATTGGGCGGGCTAACCGACTCGACCAGGCAGGATCAAACACCGTGGGCTCCATGTTGTTATATGGTAATGACCGTGGGCTGTGGGTGAGGTCTCGGGTCAGTTGCGGGCCCAGACCCTTTTATTTTAATATATATATATACTCGGTGGAGTGGGCAGGTCCACCGGGTCCAACCCGCCCTATTATAGACATATTTGGGCACTGCAACACCAATCACATATGTCCATAAACCAAGGGCTTCTAAACTCCTAAAATTGTTGTTTCATACCCTAAAGGAACAAGGTCAGCTGATTACATCATTTCCCAGAAGTTCTCCCTGAAAAACTGCTCAGAACTAGTTAAAACTAGACCATACAGACTACTCCATGCTGAGGGTGATATGCATCTCACCTGTTACACACAGGGGGTGCGATGCATACTGAAAAGCCCTTCTGTAGGGTGCAATGAGTGAGAGCAGACAAATGGCAGAAGCAGTTTGCTAGGTGGAAACTCAAAGAATCTTCTAGAAACTGCTCATATGACACTTGCCTCTCTGAATTCGCCCAGGGATGAGTAAGAAATCATGAAATCTCCAAGTGGAACCAAGAACTATCAGTGAAATGACACTAATCAAAATTCCAGAAGCTGATTCACTCTACTACAAACATCTATATATGGATCCCTCATCCTAGAGATCCAGAGGCTAGAATTTTGTAATTTGCAAGGAAGTGTTGTTGGTTTCTCTTTGAAGACATTGTTGGGTGATCTTGCTTTGTATGAGGTGAAGAGGGCTTTCATGTTGGGAGGTTGACGCTGGATTAGACAACTTGTTTGTAATCCTCTTCTATTACTTCTATCAATAAAGCTATTTGATTTTTCCTCCATATGCTTGTATATCTCTGAATCTTGTATTTAAATATGCATTTATATGGTTAATGTACATATGATCCTACATTGTTTATGGTTATATATCTCTATGCTTTGATGGTATTTTGCTGCTTTGACTCTACAGGTGTTCTTTGAAGCGGGACAAGTGAGAAAGGAGTGGTGAAAGCTCTATCAAGGGAGAGAGGAAACAAGCAAGGAGACTAGCGAAAGACTGAGGTTCGTACTCTCTGCTTCTCTCTCATCTATCTTTCATAAAGGAAAACACAAGTAACTTTAGTTTGTTTGTTTCTAAGATAGCTACCCATATTAGTGGGACTAGTAGCTCTGAATGGACACTAGTTTTCCTGATAACAAAATGGCGACTGCACTGGGGAGCGAATAGTTTGTTTGTTTTTTTTATTGTTGTTTGCTTTATAAACCACAAACGAAGCCTGAAGTTAAGCCAACTAGCCTTCAAACTGCTTTTGCCATGCAACTACAAAGTAGATCAACACTGCTTAAGTCAATCTCTGGGTTGGTTTATGAACCAAACATCTGACTTGCAAACATCCTAAGTGCCCTGGTGGTAGCTCAAATAACCTCATTAGATCAGCCCCTATACTTTGTGTTTACTGACAATCATTAGCTCAGCCTAAATCCCTAAACTTAGCTGCAAACTGTGAGTGAAAACCAAGCTTAGTCTCATCCTTGGACCATCGCATTGTCTCTCATTGGCAATCTAGATGCATCACACCTCTCTTGTGTTGCAAGTGAGATGCATCCCTATTTCCCTGTGTTACAGGTGTGATGATTGAGTGACACTGTTTCTGCCTCCAAATTTTGGTTTTTTCTTCATTGTCTTCAGCTTTATTTAGTAGTTTTGCTGTTTATGATCAGTATATCATTGTTGAAACCTTATTCCTTTGCATTATTTCAACCTCCATTAGAAGGAATTGTGAATGTTTTCTTATGTATTTTTCATCATTTACAGTTCTCCTTTGCAAATAGTAGCTTAATCGAACTGTCGTCTTTTGATTTGAAAGTGTCGCAAGTGTCATTTTCAGTCAAGAAAAAGAGTGTCATAAAGTCTTCCTCTTTCAGATAGTCGATTGCACTTTTGCCATTGTATTTGATTTGAATCATTAGTATTTCAAGTGTCGAAAGCAATTTTAAATTCAAAATCGCAAAGTGTTGTCTTAGTCTTCCTTTTGTTTTCTGAATTTGAAATCGCAAAGTGTCGTCTTAGTCTTCCTTTCATTTTTTGAATTCGAAATCGCAAAGTGTCGTCTTAGCCTTCCTTTCATTTTTTGAAGAAATTTTTTTTGGTACTATCACTTTGAAAGAAGATAATTCAAATCTATACTTAGTTTTCTTTTGTCATTCTCACATTAAGGAAACTGAAAAACAATACATGCATGTGCATTTTCATTTAGACTGCATGCTAAAATTGATTTAGGAAAAGTGAATCTAGTGTGTGCTCGCTGCTCTATGTTGAAATAATTTCATCTCTCTTTCCTTAGTAGCTAGGATTTTCATTGCAAAAAGAAAGTAAACGATTGTTTATCATCTTAGATTGCATATTTAGGAATTGTATATCTACATCACATGGTGAACCTTTAAAGGAAAAATTCTTAAGAAAGATCAACTATAAAATAAACCTCAATGAACATAAAAATGTTTTGGAACCTAACGCACAACATTTAGAAGTCTAGGCTAGAGACGTATTCCGGCGTCGTAAAGCCTGGTAACTATCGCTTTCATCGTAGGTTGGGTGATTCCTCCTCTTTGAGATGACAAGTGCCAGTACAGACTTGTGCTCCCATGTATCGTCAAGTACATATTGGGAGACCACAATAGGCTAAATCCTTTATTGTTAGGAAGCCATGTTTGCCGCCCTATCGATCACAATGCACTGAACACAACATTCGGGAAGATTGACTGCCATACCGTAAAAAGTATTCTGCAGTTTTGCGATTGGTTTGGTAATCCCTCTATCTAGATTTCCAGAGTAGTCACTTTCGTTCCTTTTTAAACTCCTTAAAAGAAAAGGTCCATCTGAGCACTTGTCACTTTAGGCTCATTAAAAATCAAAGGTGATTAGAGTCATCTTTAGCTTTTTCTCGACTCTTAAAAATTGAAAAAGCAAGTTGTATCAAAGCATCATAAAATTCATTTAATTCGGAATAACTTTTTCCCATTTTTATTTTGAGTTGATCAAGTAATACACAATCGTGGAAGAAAGTCAATCAAAACCCTGTCGTTCGTGGAGACTAATGAGTCAACCGTCTTTGACTCCAGAAACGAAATCATTCCGGGCCAAGCGATCTCGTTTAACTAGGTCAAAGTCTCTTGGTTTGTTTGAAACTTGTGTTTCAACATCCTCAGAGACTCCAGTTACTCCAACTATTTCTGGTATCCATGCCTCTATAGAAGAATTTCCACAGTTACAAGAGGGCATTAGAACTGATCCTCATGTCACGATAAACACATCTATTCCTGAACCAACTCCATCTAGGACTGATTCGGAAGGTGTCACCCCTCCAACATCTGTCACTGCAGAGTGTGTACCTTCTTTGGCACTAGAAATATTTTACAGACCTGACGGTCTGCCTCTTCCACCTGGACTGATTGCGATAGAAGAGATTGTGTAGGATCTTCCATCCAGTACCCCATTGCATTTTTGAACTGGGATCCACCTATATCCTTCTAATTCAGAAGTTAGTCACCATTCATAGCAAGTTCCTGTAGAATCGCTAGGAAGTCTCTTGGATAGACTCAATATGTCTAAACAACCATTGACATCTAGGACTATATCATCCGATATAGCAGCAGCAAAACCTCCTACCACTACTTCGACAATGTTCATTGGTATACCATCTATCCCAACTAGCTCTCAACCACTAGATGAAGTCCACCCAGGGACTGTTTCGACAGTATGGTCTGTTCCCGTTTTTTCATCCAGAATAATATCTGGAATTTCTTATGTTGAGTCTCAGCAAATTGATCCTTCACAACAATATCAATTTGGGCAGTCCAGTCTACAAAGACCAATTTTCCCTTTGAACACTGGATTGCTGCCATATGGGGGGCAGTATGCCTTTTCATTGTTCCCTCCAGGAGAACAACCATATGAGAGTTCACAACAGAATTCAGGTCAAGTTGGAATTGCATCCAGTGGTTGGGTGCCAATACTGCCTCAATAGCCAAGAGTTGTATATTCAATGCAACCAAATCTACCTGTGTCAAATATTCCCACTACACCGACTATTGTGACGGTGTCGCAAGTACAAGCGCTGCCTATTGTATGTCAACCTCAAGTCTCTCAGGTCGTAATACAACAGCCTCTTGTCTCCATGACACAACCACAATCACCGGTTAGTGGCTCCTTAACTGAAGCGATTCAAGCTCAAACGGGTACTATCACCCCTCATCTTGGTCAAACATCAAGTATTGGACAACAACAAATGGCTTCACAGCCATGGCTGGTGCAATATCAACAACTGCAATTCTAGCAAGCTTACTGAGGACCTAAGCAACAAACCTTTGCAGGTAATGGGCAGCCATATATTCAAAATTGTCACCATCAATAATATCATAATGGTTATGCCCATCAACCTTATCAAATTTATCAGCATCAAATACATTATGCTGGTATGCAAAGACCCACTGCTCAGGCGATCCCATCTTATCCTGGGTATGCTTCGCCAAACCTGAATCAACAGTTGCCTTTCATTGCAATGTTAGAATTACCAGATCTGAATCGGCTAACAAATGATCCAATTGCTTATGCCCCTTTGTGGTCGGCGATTCCTCATAAGCTTCCGTAAGATATTCCTAAAATTCAATGGAAATCCGGGTGAAGATCCGTCGAATCATGTGATGACCTTTCATCTGTGGTGTTCGTCTAACACTCTCAATGATGATTCAATTAGGCTTTGCCTTTCTCAACGAACGTTAACTGGTCTGGCAGAAAAATGGTACATCGAATTGCCTAGAGCTTCATTCAATAACTTCAGCGCCCTTGCCACCACCTTTTTAACCCATTTTCAGTTACCAATAAGGTACGAAATAGGAATGGAGCTTCTTACCAATTTTAAGCAAACGACAACCACTCACATATTTGATCATATTCATGAGTGGCGACGTCGTCGTCGAATGGTAAAAACATATGTTCCTGATCAGTTGCTAGCTGAATGGTTTATTAAGTCATTGTTACCTTCTATTACAAAAGATGTGGCTAAGGGGGGGGGGGGGGGGGGGGTTGTCACTGAAGAGCAAGTCATTGCTCATGCGAAATATCTAGACTTGATCTATACTCAGTCTGGCACGCTCTATGACAAAATTCTTGATGCTCCTAGACCAGAGTTTTCCGTTCCTCCTCCTCCTAAATCAAACAAAGAATCTCATGCTGGCGATGGTGTGATAGGTACGACCAGCACAAAAACCACAAAGGCTACATCAAAGAAAGCCCATATGGTTTCTAGTCAAAATTCAAATGAAGAACTTCTTGCCTCAAAGGTTAATGTTGTGCTGACCAATAAAGACAAAGAATTGAAGCAACTAGGGGGCAAGAAGAAAGGGAAAAGCAAAAAGAAGAAACAGGATGATTTGTCTCCTGAAAAATCTTCTGCAAACCCTTTTGGGAAAAAGAAACCTAATTGGCCATGTCTCATATGTGATGAGGACCATTGGATGAGAGATTGTCCATATAAAGCTGAGATTAAGAAATTCTTTAAGAGTTCAAAAACCTCAGCAGTATTGACCGATCCATTTCCAAACCCAGAAACCAATCTGGTTGCTAGCGACAATGCTTCCCCTTCCCAAGTGCTTATGTTGTCCATTTCAAAACAACAAAATGATGCTTTGATATCGACAAGGAATAAAGATTACGGGAATCCACAAATGTCGAACAGCAAGGCTGCAGATCAACCTAGTAGTTCGACAACAACTTCATCCAAAGTTGTGCCACCCATCATTCATGAGCTAACAATAAAGACACCAAAGGGAGTAGTACACAAATTGAAATTTAATCCTCATGCCTGAGTAGCACAGAATTATAATATAGTAGAGGATCTAGCCCAATTGCAGTCCGCTCTGTCGACACTTGAAGTACTGCAAAATTGCCCCTCCCAAAAGCAGGCTCTATTATCAGCAATAGGTGGGATTGACCCAGCGATTCAAATCTTGTGGCCTTTAATCATAAAGGATATGAACCTCAGTTTCCAGCTCAACTCACTTTCCTCATACAAGTGAAAGCGCTCAACAAAACTGTTCATTGAACAATTATTGATGAGGGGGCATCTACCTGCATTATGTCAATGAGTTGCTGGAAAAATTTAGGATCACCACCCTTGTCAAGATCATCAACGAAATTAAAAGCATTCGATGGATGAACATACAACCCATATGGGATTTTAAGTAACTTACAAGTTGAACTGGGGGGCAAAACAGTAGAAATTGATGTCAAAGTTATCGATGGAAACCTCGACTACAATATCCTACTGGGAAGGCCCTGGATTTATGCTATGGCCACTGTTGTGTCAACTTATTTTAAAAAGATTGCATTTCCTTTTCAAGGAGGAATTACAATCATTGATCAAAAAACCTTTCTCCCCAATAGTTCACAAGTTACAAGAAGAATTCGAATGATCCATGGAAGCTCTCACTCGCTTCAAAATGTCGGCGTAGGCCTACTGAAAGACCCTGCCTTGATGGGTACTTTTGCCATACCGCCTCCGAGTAATCTGGCGGAAGCGGCCACAATAGGAACCTACAATATGATATCTTCCATTCAAAATATTTCCGAACATTTTATTAGCATGGATCATCAACAGGTATTGCCTCCAAGCCCAATAGAAATTTTGTAGCAATCAATTTTCTTAGCCTGGGCGGAAAACCCAAATCAACGCTCATCGAGTGTTTGGGTAGATAGGTCAAACGAATATGGCACCTCTTCAGATCCTTGGTCACATGTACATTCTACAGACAAAGGAATTATTCAGTCGATGATGATAGGAGAGGCAGCATGGGAAGATTACCACCATCGTTCCCATCTTCCGGATTACAACAAAGATTATTCCAATGACCTTGATCATCCTTCAGTTTTTGATTTTCTATCAAATACTGTAAATACGGTGGATTCTGAGTGAAATCTATCCAATATTGAAGAAACTATCGCCATAGATGTCTCGACCAAACCTAATGTTGTAGAGAATATTCATGTTGGCAAATCTTGTTCTTCTTCAGAACTAGAAATATATTGCGCTCTCTTTTGTGAATTCAGAGATGTCTTTGCATGGTCATATGAAGAAATTCCAGGCATTGACTCGAGCATAGTTGAACACGAAATTAAGATGTATCCAGATGTCAAATCGGTATGATAACGGCTTTGGCAGGTGCATCTGAAGAAAGCTGCTGCCATCAAGGCAGAAGTTGAAAAACTTTTACATGCTGGTTTCATTTACCCGATTCCTCTAACTGATTGGGTATCAAATATTATTCCTGTGATGAAAAAGCAAGGAACGATTAGAGTGTTCATTGATTACAGGGATGTAAATCAAGCTTGTCAAAAGGACAACTACCCTACACCCTTCATCGACCAGATAATTGATGAATGCACTGGATGCGAAATGTTTTCATTTATGGATGGATTTTCTGGGTATAATCTAATAAATATCCGCCCACAGGACTAGTCGAAGACTGCATTTATATGTCCGTGGGGTACATTCGCGTACCGCAAATTACCTTTTGGTTTAAAAAACATAGGGGAAACCTTCTAGAGGGCTATGAGTGATGCATTTCATGACATCAAGAACATCGTTCAACAATATCTTGATGATCTTCTAGCTCATTCACTAAAGTGGACTGATCATCCACAGCATTTGAGAGCTATATTTCTATGTTGTTGGCACTACAAGATATGAATTAATCCACACAAGAGTGTGTTTGTGTCAGTTCTGGTCGTTTACTTGTCTTCGTGGTTTCTAAGGACGAAATTTGACTTGACCCATGTAAGGTTCAGGAAATCATCGATATGCCTCCACCTTCAAATTTGCTTCAGATTCAGAAACTCGAAGGGAAAGCAAACTTTCTGAGGAGGATCATTCCAAATTACGCCAAACTTGCTAAAGGTTATAAGTGTATTTTGAAAAAAGAAGTACCCTTGAACCAGGATCAGGTTGCGCAAGCTTCCTTTGATTCTCTAAAGGAATCCCTAATAAAAGCATCATTAATGTATGCTCCTGATTATCAAAAAGACTTTAACCTGTATCTAGCTGCAGCAGATACAACCATCGCACTGGTTTTAGTTCAAGAAGAAAATGGAATCGAAAATCCTATATATTATTTAAGCCAAAACTTAAATGATATAGAAAGCAAGTACTCCTATGTTGAAAAGCTGGCTCTTGCAGCTGTTCAAGCAGTACAGAGATTTCGACACTATATCCTCTTTCCCAAAACTATCATTTTGTCAGATTGCAACCCTCTAACTTACATTCTATCACGTCAATTACTTGGGGGAAAATATTCCAAATGGATAGATATTTTGCAAGAGTTTGATTTGGAATTTGTAAAATCCAAATCAAAGAAATCTCTGGTTTTCGCGGAGTTACTATGCGACTTCCCATCGTCGTCCAACGATTCAACATCCAAAGCATCAATCGTGGATGAATCTTTGTTTTGATATCGTCAAGCAATCTGTGGTACAGAGATATAATCATCTATCTCCAAACCCAAACATACAGGCCTAATACCTCTCGCTCAAAGCAACAACATATTCGATACCAAGCACAAGACTACATGATCGTCGGTGATACACTTTACCGTCGTGGTATCGATACAGTTCTACGAAGGTGCCTCACCCATGAGGAGGCAAAAAAAGTCCTAAATGATTGTCATTCATGCGCGTGTGGGGGGCATCAATCTGGTTATGCTATGGCACAAAAGATTTTACGAGTAGGTTACTTCTTGCCAACAATGTTCAAAGATTACATAACCACAGTCAGAAGTTGCCATGCTCGTCAAATCTTCGACTGCAAAACCAGAATACCACCCACACCTCTGCATCCAGTAGTTCTGTTGGGCCATTCACCAAATGGGGCATAGATTTCATGACATGTAACCCCACCTCGGCCAGGGGGCATGGGTATATCATAGTCGCAGTTGACTATTTTATGAAATGGGCCGAGGCGATGCCTACATTAAACAACAGCGGTGAAACGACTGCTCTTTTATTTTTCAATCATGTAGTCTCTAGGTTTGGTGTTGCATAGGCTATAGTCACAGATTATGGATCGCATTTTCACAATCACATGATGGTTGAATTAACAAACAAATTAGGACTATCCCATGATAGTTCTACTCCATATTATCTGCAGGCTAATGGACATGTTGAAGCGATCAACAAAGTCCTCAAGCGTATGCTGCAGAGAATGATTGGAGCCCACAAACGAGATTGGCATTTAATCCTGTACTCAACTCTATGGGCATACAAAACCTCGGTAAGAAATGTGACTGGGTTTACACCCTTTCAGCTGGTGTATGGCCTGGAAGCTATCTTACCAATTCAGTGTGAGATTTCATCTCTCAAGCTTGCAATCGACCTTCTCCCCGGAACTTTAGAGGAAGAGGCTCGTTTCTTGGAACTAATCCAATTGTATGAAACCTGTCATGACGCCGCCTTGGCTAATGAAGCTCATAATAAATGAGTTAAGGCACAATTTGACAAAAATGTCAAACCCAGTGTCTTCTCAGAAGGTGACCTTGTCTTAATTTACGATCAGGAATCCGATAAATTGGGCGCATGTAAGTTCCAATATTTGTGTATGGATCCCTACCTTGTTAAACAAGTGTTAGCAAAAGGAGCCTATGAGCTAGTAGATTATGATGGGATTCCACTAGCGCAACCCCGAAACGGGTTGTACCTTAAACGTTACTATGCTTGACAAAGTCTAGTAATCTCTTTATATGCTTTTGTTACGTTTTTGTTTTCGTCAAGAGTGATCATTTTGGTTAGGTAATCCACTTTTGCATTTGTTGCAGATGTCGAACCTATTGGAATCATTTGTTGGATATGCCAACAGAGCTAGTCATAGTACGCGGAACCTATCTTCTGCAGCCTGGGCCATTTTTGATCCAAGCGGCAAGTTAGTGAGTTTCAGAGGGGTATGTATTGGTCAGTCAACGAACAACATCGTTGAGTATAGCATGTTGATAGAACTACTCTCTGATGCCATAGCGCATGGAATACGCCGACTTTTCATCGGGCTAGACTCTCAACTTGTCATCTTACAGCTTACTGGCATCTATTCCGTTCGAAATCCAGCTATCTATCGCATGTTCCTAAGGGTCAATATTTTGGAAAGAGAGTTTTATTCTATTCGATATCAACACATTTCCAGAAACTTAAACACATTAACTGATTCATTAGCAAATTATGTGTTAGATAGACATTTGCAAGATTTATAAAAGAAAGCATTTCAATCAACATTTGCATCAGGATCATATAAATTAACCAAAATAAAGCTCCGAAAATAAAAAATATATATAACTATTTATAGTTTGTCAAAATGTTCTGTGTCCAAGACAAAATCGGTCACATGACCCAAAAACTCAAAAATGCAAGGAAACACCCTAGACTAATGGTGCTGGTGATAACAAGTCACCGCCTGTGCAATCATACGTAAGAGCCTAGTCCATCGGCTCGGCACGCCAGTATTATGGAGCTGTAATCTCAGAGGTAACTCATTGGTCCACACATCTTGAATACCAAGGGTGAGACCCTCGATTTGATCTTGCAATATTGCAAGGGTCTCGCTACGTCCAGATCGCGAAGGACAACCCTCCCTATAGCCTCTCCTGCTGGAACAATAGCTGCTACCCTCGGGCGCACTGCTGGTCGCACTGGTCCAATATCTGCACAAATATATGGGTTTTATTAAGTCTTGATAATATTTAAAAAACACAAGAACATTATAAAAGCAATAAATAGAGATATGGTCAAATCTTTTACGTATAACACCCCACTGCTCGCCAGCCGGCAGCACCAAATCTGGGTCACACCGGAAATCCATCCTAGCATATGGATACGTAGCAAATACCATCTCCTGGCGATCGAACAACTCAAAGAAGGCATCCGAGAATGAAATCTACGATTGACCAACATATCTAGCCATAAGATCAGCCCATCTCTACATCCATGGTTCCGTCAGTACTGGCGGTCCGAGTGAAATGTACTGTGGCTGCATTAGTGGGATCCTCTCTAAGGCGAAAGTGTTCAGAATAGAACCATAAACAAAGTTCTTGGATCTTTCGTTCTTCACCCTGGTAAGCTGTTCTTTTACAATTGGAAATACTGCATCACACCAGTTGAATATCTTTGGTTCAAGGCATTCCAAAGCATACTACATATAGGACTTGTTGGCCAAATGAAGAGCCACGCTACTAGCCAATCTAGAAAATGTGAATAAAATAGTCCTCAAGGACCGGTCAGTGACATCTCGGATATTGATCTTGCCATCCCTGCTCAGCTGAGATCCATCTCTACAAAATTGGTGAATATAATCTCTCACGGATTCACCTCCACGGGCAGATCCTGATAGTGAGAGAGGGGCACCACGCCTCGATAAACTGGTCAAGAAGTAGATATCCTCAACTACCAAAGGGATGGATTTACCTTGAATCTGGAACACTTGGTTGGTAGGATCCCATGCATCGAGAAAATATTGCAACAAATTAATTTGTTGCCTCATGCTGGATATGCGAAAGAATTTGAGCAAGCCACAGTTCCGCAATGCAGTCACCGTACTAGGATCATGTAAGGCAATCATGTCTTCTTCTTCATGCTCACGTTCACGCCATGTAACGACCATCTTGATTCGACGAATATCTAAAATACAAACAAGAGAAGGATTAGGATCCTGATTCAGGCGAAAATAGGCAAAATTTCCATGAAAAAACAGCGCATAAACTTTCCTTTTTGCACCCATCGCACCCCAGCTATGTACTAGGTGGGATGCATCCTGACTGGCCAATGGCTAGCTCAGTATGCATCACACATTTCGATGTATACTAGGTGCGATGGGGAGAGAATGAATTGTTCAAACCCTAGAGGCCCAGAAGAATAGGAAAACATGCCCAGAATCAGAAAAGGAAAGAATGCAATTGAAGAGCTCAGGGTTAGCTCCTACCTGGTCCAGACGGCGTCGAGATTAGTCCACAGAATCTCCCAGAATCAGTTGATGAAAATCGAGGGGGAAAACACCTCCAGAGCTCCACAAATCCCAAACTTGAATGAAATGGTAAAAATGAGAGGTAAAAACTACTTTTATGTTACTATTCACGTAGTTCAAGTAAAATATTGTTGTTTAACTCATTTTTCAAGCATGTATTTACATTTCTAATCAGTTTGATGGGGTAATTTAATAGGCAGTACGACTGTCAAAATAACATAGTGTTAATGGTGAAATCAACGTCTCTGACTATTATCACGAGCAGTTTTACGCGAAGTTCAAGCTCGTTAAAAAATAAACCTAGCAATGAGCAAATGTTCCCCCAGAGTTTAAGCTCATTAAAAAATGAACCCACCTTCAGTAAATAATCTTTGCGATCGCATAATTATCAGCTTTTGAGCCTTGGTTGTGTTCTTACCATCACCTCCACTCTTTTTTAGCTGATCATATGCCTCCATTTGATTGTTCACCCTTTTGAGGGACAGCTGTGATGAGTGATTCTATTAGCCACCTTCTTTACACTGCCGTGATTGAAAAGTTCCAAGCCTTACCTGGAATCAGTTTCTATCCAAAAACATCATTCGTTCCTCAAAAAAAAAAAACCTAGTCTTCTTTAAGCTCTTTTCATCTGACTCGTAAAATATGAAAAGATTGTCGAGCAATTGGCCTCTCCAGCTCGTTAAAGCGATTGGAAGTGCCATCCCTCCTCTAGATTTTAATATTTTTGGACCTGAGGGATCATTACACAAAACGATTGAGCGCTTGTCTTGTTTGGCTCATTAAAACTATCAAAAGGTCATCCCTTTCATATTATTTTATACTTTTTCAGACTTAAGGGATTATATTACAAAAAAGGAATACTGGATTTGCCTTTCTGTCTCTTTTTAGACTCTCTAAAATTGAAAAGTACCGAGTTATATTTGTCGTTAAACTCGTTAAAACAATAGCGACAAACTTGTCCATGCAGACAAGAGCGAGTTTCACTATCGCTAGGCTCATTAAAACATAGCGACAGGTTTTCCCGAAGGGAAAATTATAGAACAAGCATATGTTATCCTTCTCAAGCTTGACAAAAATAAAGAGGTACTAATCAGCAATGACTGGGGAAAAAGGGAAGAAAACTTGAACAACTTCATTGGTAGCAGGTTGCTCTTGAACATGACACTTTCACTCCATTACCATGATTGAGTCGGGTTGGGTTATTCCGTTCACCAGTCATATCACCATTGGTCCTCCATACCATCCATATTGGGGTTAACGCTACCAATCCATTTCAGTGTCGCCAATATGTTCAAGAGAAGTCGCTCAGAGAATTCACCAACCTAGCTAATGCCTCATCCACTACAATACCTTCACTCTCCATTTTTCTGACCACCACCCTCAACCTTGTATCATCAGATCGTTTTCACCTCCACAAAATCATTTGCTCCATTCCATGTCGTAGATGTGGGATTCATTAAGGCCCTCCTACGACAGGTCACTTCTTGTCAACATCAGCTCATTATCCAAGAAGTTGACTCAGGAACAACCCTTTCAGTACTTTGAAGCTTGCATGCCTCAATGGCATGTTTCTCACTTCCGACGACAGGTTTACATCAATGGCATTCAACCGAAAGATTTTACGTGGTGTTCGACATCAACTCATGTATTCACACCATGTGAATTGTACTGCAGTACCTTGAGGGTCATCATCATTATTGGTGATTCCTCTCATGCCTGTTAACAACTCACATCATTGACTGGTAATCAGGTGATGTCTTTCCATGTTCGACATCAAAACATCTTTTCACATGGATCGATTTATACTTTAGGTGAAGATTGAACGAGTTTGAAGACCTCGGATCTAGTTTCATCCATCCGGGCTGCGATATATATTCAGGAAAATAAAAACATCAAATGTACATCATAGTTGCACAGATAATCATCCAAACTAAGGGATGATGGCTCTACCAGAATCATCAGTCTGCCACACAGACGAGTTTCTGTCTTATGTACATGAAAATGAATTTAAAAAGCTGAGCATGGGAATGCTTGCCTCAACTAGATCATCAAAATATTATGAAGATAATGTATTGTATTGTATCTTATCACTGGTCACCTTCTAGTTCGAAAAACCTCAGATCCTCATTATAAAGCATTTCACCCGACATCAGAAGATTTACGATGTCATGCTTTAGGGGGAAATTGTTATAGACATATTTGGGCACTGCAACCCCAATCACATATGTCCATAAACCAAGGGCTTCTAAACCCCTAAAAGTGTTGTTTCATACCATAAAGGAACAAAGGCAGCTGATTACATCATTTCCCAGAAGTTCTCCCTGAAAAACTGCTTAGAACTAGTCAAGAATAGACCATACGGACTGCTCCATGCTGAGGGTACGATGCATCTCACCTGTTACACATGGGGGTGCGATGCATACTGAGAATCCCTTCTATAGGGTGCGATGAGCGAGAGCAGACAAATGGAAAAAGTAGTTTGCTAGGTGGAAACTAAAAGAATCTTCTAGAAACTGCTCATATAACACTTGCCTCTCTGAATTCGCCCAGGGATGAGTAAGAGATCATGAAATCTCCAGGTGGAACCAAGAACTATCAGTGAAATGACACTAATCAAAATCATAGAAGCTGACTCACTCTCCTGCAAACATATATATATATGGATCCCTCATCCTAGAGATCCAGAGGCTGGAATTTTGTAATCTGCAAGGAAGTGATGTTGGTTTCTCTTTGAAGACATTATTGGGTGATCTTTATTTGTATGAGGTGAAGAGGTATTTCATGCTGGGAGGATGACGCTGGATCAGATAGCTTGGTTGTAATCGTCTCTTCTATTACTTCTATCAATAAAACTATTTGAGTTTTCCTCCATATGCTTGTATATCTTTGAATCTTGTATTTGTATATGCATTTATATGGTTAATGTACATCTAATCCTACATTGTTTTTGGTTATAGATCTCTATGCTTTGATGGTATTTTGTTGCTTTGACTCTACAAGTGTTCTTTGAAGTGGGACAAGTGAGAAAGGAGTGGCAAAAGATCTATCAAGGGAGAGAGGAAAAAAGCAAGGAGACTAGCGAAAGACTGAGGTTGGTACTCTCTGCTTCTCTCTCATCTATCTCTCATAAAGGAAAGCACAAGTAACTTTAGTTTATTTGTTTCTAAGATAGCTACCCATCTTAGTGGGACTAGCAGATCTGAATGGACACTATTTTTCTCGATAACGCACCCTCCCTTTTTTATTATTATTAATTTTTTGACTTTAAAAAAAACAAGCAAAAAAATTTCGACCATATTTTTGGGTTTACAAGACAAATTAAAGAGGTGACAAATTCACCCGTTCTGGCTATCGAAACCCATCACCAATAAGTGCCAAATTTTTGCCTCATTAGTGGCTGCCAAATTTAATGGCTTCCACCAAATTTATACGAACTTTCAATTTTAGTAGATCTCTAACTTTAGTTGGCACTCCTGCCAAATTTAGTAAGTGGCCTAGTTTGACTAAAACGTTGACTAACCATAACTTTCTCATACGAACACGGATTGAGGTGTCGTTTGTACTATTGAAAATCTTGGGACAAGATCTTCTATATGACTCTAGTTTAAATATAATATAATAAATTTTATTTTTGAGCCTTTCATGAGCCCTCTTTGATCTTAGAGTGTTTCTAGAGCCACTTGAGTCATTCCTCCCCATTGAGGAGATTTTGGTCCTCCAAATGCATGAACACATTCTACAATTTGCACGTGCCCTTGTCAAGCCACACTTTCAACATCTGCATTCCAAGCAAATCTGTGGTACATTCTTTGCAAATTACATACAAATCCAAACATGACTCAAGTAACCCCATACTTGCCAAGAGTTTATAACATACATTCTTTGGTCAAGTTTACATCATCATAGAATCTAATATCCCAACTATCAATAAAAAGAGGCCAAAAACATCATCGTTTCTTTAAAAAGAGATGGAAAACACATGATCACTTTTACAATTATATCACAATATATGATTTAAAAAATGCAACCATGATAAGCTATTATATCTAGTAAAACCATCTCTCACTCAACGAAGTGAATGGGTCATCTCCCTGTGGCTCATTTACTTGTTGAACATCTTCATCAACTGGATCCTTCATAGGTGTTTTCTGGGCATGGAGTGTCTGAGATGAGGCTCTCTGGTGTCCATCCTTGTTGCAGTGACTACAATGATTCTTTCTCCTACAAAATTTCTAGATCGTCTTGGAACACTTATTCCTAGTGCATCTATGATAAGTGCCTGTGGAATCCTCACTATCACTAGAATGTGATGATGTGCTTCCATCATGCATCATTGGTTGGTTTCTGGTTGTCCTAAAGCATTCTTAACCTCTTTTCTGACATACCCAAGTTCTACATAGAGAGGCAATTTCTCCACTTTGCTGGGATTCACAATGCCATGGCCATTAATGTTGATGCCCTTTCCTTAATACCCCATTTTTTTCAACAATTTTGATCCAATTCCTATATTATTCTTCTCAAAAGAAACAAAATCATCATTATAAAAAGAACATGAAATTGAAGAATCATTTTTTACCTCAGGCTTGTTATCCTGCAACTTTTCTAAGGCCTCCTCCTTGGCTTGTAACTGATGCTGCAACCTTTGTTTCTCCTCCTCTGCTTCTTGCAGGAGTCTCTTTAGTTTGACATTTTCCGATTGAATTCTTTGGTTGATCTTTTCGATTTCTTGGAGCTGTACAGCCTTTGGTTCCCTTCTCACCTTTGACACAATGTCTGTTGAAATATTTGTCTCATCGCCTGAATTAAAACCCAAGTCAATAGGTCCACCTTCTATACTCCCAATAACTGTAATCTTCACTTCATCACCTCAATCCGATCATAGGTCAATTGGTCCAACACCTACAAATCCTGCAGTCATGATCTTCTCATCACCCTCTCATTCAAATTCTTGGTCTTGTTGCATAGATGTAACTGTCTTCTGCTTCTCCTTTCTATCATTCCTCTTTGGCCTTAATTCTAAATGCAATTTCTAGCAATGTTCCTCATTACTCCCTTATTTCTCACAATGAGTATAAGAGGGCATTGCTTCCTTTCTCTTTGCTGTTGTTGTCCTCTTTGGGCAGTCTTCTTGTTCATGCTTCCCCCTGTTTTCAAGATGTACAATCTTCACACTAGCTTCATCAAGAGTTTTAGGTTCAACTAATAACAATGTATGACATAGAAAGCTATACAAAGATCCAATATATTTCATCAAAGTCTTAGGAGTGTCTAATGGAACATTCAATGCCAATGCTTGTTTCCTAAACTCCTCTGTAAAATTATGAACTTTTTTTCCATTACTTTGTTTCAAATGTTGTCATTCCATCATGGATTTTTGTCTATAACCCAATGAGTAAAAATATCCTCTTAAAGAAAAAACAAACTCAAACCAAGATGAAATAAGTTTACAACTGCTCTTAGTACCTTTTTGTAGTTTTCCTTCCCACCATACATGAGCAGTGCCACTCAATCGAAGGGATGCTAATTGGATCTTGACTTCATCCTCTTTGATTCGTTGTATGCATAAATACCTCCATTTTCAAGGATGGCCTGAAAATCACACCTTTTCTAAAGAAATTGACAATGCCATTGAATTCCTAGTGCGAAATCATGTCAAATGACTGTAATATTGACCCCTTTCTGACACCGTCAAAATATGGACCCTCAAGATTCTCAAAGATTCCCTAAAGATTCCTTCTTGCTAATTTACTAGAATTTTACTCCTCAGATGATAAATCTGACTCCACCACTGTGCTCCTTGCTAAAAACTGAGTAAAATGAGTATAAAGTCATTCTGGTTTCGAAATTTTCAAAATTTTCCCATGGTGAATCTTTTAGATTCCTCATGATTTCAAAAAGATTCCTCTCTACAAGTTGACTAGATTTTCACCACTCAGATCACAAAACTGATCATGCCATCAGACTCTTGGAAAAGTTCTGTTCTTTTGAGTATAAAGTTGGCATGATTCTGTTACTGTGAAAATTTAGCCCTAAGGGAATCTTATAGGTTCCTCATGATTCCATAAAGATTCTTCCTTGCAAGTTGACTGAAGATCTACTAATCAGATGAGGAAACTGACTACACCATCAGATTCCTTGTGGAAAACTGAGAAAAATAAGTATAAGGTTGATATATTTCTGCCTCTGTAAAAATTCAGCCTCCAAAGGAATCGAAAGATTCCCTCCTTGCATCAAAGAATATTCTTCTTGAAATTTGTGCCAAGCATGGCCTGTCCCTGCATTGGGTTCACCTCTCACTCCTGTATCAAATGGTAAAAACTTGAGGTTTATATAAGTTTCGATGGGCGAACTTACCAAGTGTTTTCGGCTGGCGTATTGGTATAAGTGGTAAAACGGTTGGTAGGCGGGTCGGGTTCAAAACCCGTTGCACCCATACTTAGCATTTGTTTTTTTCTTTAAATTGTGGAGCCTCCTATTGGGCAGGCTAGATGGCTCATCTGGGCGACTTTAAACCCCTTCAGCTCCATGTTGTTATATGGTAATGACTGTGGGTCGTGGGTGGGGTTCCGGATTAGCCACGAGTGCCAAACCTTTCATTCATATATATATAAAATGTTCGATGGGGTGGGTGGGTCCACCGGGCCTGACCCACTCCCCTTTTTTATTAATTTTTTGACTTTATAAAAAATTGGCAAAAAAATTCGACTGGATTTTGGGTTTACCAGAAAAATTAAAGAGGCAAAAAATTCACTCATTCCGACCACTGGAATCTGTCGCCAATAAGTGCCAAATTGTTGGCTCGTTAGTGGACGCCAAATTTAGCAGCTTTCACCAATTAGCTGAACCTCCAATTTTAGCGGATCTCTAAATTTAGTTCGCACTCCTACCAAATTTAGTAAGGGCCCTAGTTTGAACAAAACTTTGACTAGCCATAAATTTCTCATATGAACTCAAATTGAGGTGTCATTTGTGCCGTTGGAAAGCTTACGACAGGATCTTTGATCTGACCATAGTTCACAATAATCTAATTTTTTATTTTTATTTTTGAGCCTTTCCTAAGCCCTCTTTGATGTTTGAGTGTTTCTGGAGCCACTTGGATCATCAATGCATAGTATTTTGGTTCTATCTTTCTTCTATACAAGTACAATCAGGCTACAATAAGGTGAGGAACTAGGTCAGATTTTCTCTTTTTTACTGCAACTCCTAGATCTACCGCTTAATTTCTTCATTTTCTAGAATTGAGAAATGGTATGTCAAGCCATTAGGTAGAGGTTCTTTAGGATTCAAATCGATCGAATGTTTGACTTGATAGTGCAAAGGTACCCTTGTGAGTGAGGAGAATATGTCCCTATATTCTTCCATGACCTTATCCACCTACTTCTGCTGTGTGGGGGAACCCTTTCCAAGGGCATGGATATGGCCACTATCTTCCCCTTGATTTCAGAGTGAATTAGAAAGAAAACAATTTTCCTAGTCCGTGAGATGATCTCACTACATTTCTTAGAAGAGATCAAAGAGATGGTGGTAGGTGGGGCTACCTTCGGTATCCTGTACAACTTATTTCCCAAAGTCATAATAGTAGTGCGAGGCCTTGACTCATAGACAATGTGACACTTCCACAAGTATGTTTGGCCTAATAACACATCATAAACATCAAGAGGAGAAACATTACACAATACCTCATCCTTGAAGGGCTTGATGTTGTAGGGAAAGTGACATTGCTGGCTGACGCGAAGATCTCATCCTTGGTGTACCCACCTGATAGTGTATGACTGTCGGTGTGGTGTGGTTGGTAGTCCCAACTGATTCATGAAATATACTGAAATGAGGTTCTTTTATCTCTCAGCATCAACAATGAACTGCAAAATTGTCTCTCACCATCGACAATGAACATTTGTGAGTGGAAGAGACACCCCCCCTCCTTTGGATCTTCAAGGATCTCAAAAAGCCCGCAATACCATGGTGCCAACTTGGCACATGATCCAATCCTCAAAGAGATCTTTTTTGGCTTAATGTGAAAATACACATGCTCCCCAACCTAAAACTCCTTGAATGCTATGTGTTGGTCCACATAACTCTTTTTTGTATCCTGTGCTGCCTTTGGATTATTATTTATAACTTTCATTTCTTATTCCATGCCTGCCAACATATCTGGTCCAATAAGTACCCTGTTCACTGGATCACTCTAGCTGATTGGAGTATTACAACTCCGCACATACAGTGACTCGAAAGGACTCATCTTCAATGAATCCTGATAGCCATTTTTGTATGCAAACTCAACCAATGGAAGATACTCCTCCCATCTTCTCTGCTAGTGCATCACATACATCCTCAGGATATCATGCAAGATCCTATTGACCCTCTTTGTCTGTGGATGATAGGATGTATAGAAGGACAAATCTGTACCCAAACCTACAAATAGATCCTTCCAAAACTTGGAAGTGAACTTCACATCCCTGTTTGACACAATCTTCTTTGGAACACCATGTAATCTCACAATGTCCCTGATGAAAACCCGTTCCACCTCACTAGTTAAATATGTAGTGTTCACTAGAATGAAGTGAGCTATCTTGCTCAACCTTTTGATCATGACCATAATAGAATCGTGATGCCTCACTATCCTTGGAAGACTTGTAATGAAATCCATGGAAATGACCTCCCATTTCCATTCCAGAATCGGAATAGGTTTTAGTAGACCACCTGGATGCTTACACTCTACTTTTACCTGATGACAATCCAAACATCTAGCCATAAACTCTTCTACTTCCTTCTTCAGATTCGAACAATAGTAGAACTTCTTCATCGCTGTCAACATCTTCTGATATCCTAGGTGACTCGAGTATGCGTTAATGTAAAACTCCCTCAAGATAAGCTTCTTGAGCTCACTATAATCCGACACAGAGATCCTGTCCTTGAATCTCACCAAAACATCTGCCATGAGATGATAGTCTGCATCTTGATCACCTGTACTTGTACTTGTACCTGTACCTATACCTATACCTGTACCTGTACATGTACTCTGCTATAAGCTGTGCATAATATCCATATACTTGTCATCCCGTTGTCTTTCCTGCAAGATCCTATCCTGTAACTCTATCCCATAAGAGCTTACAACTACCATATGATTCACCTATACCTTCCTACTAAGAGCATATGCAGCTCGATTATCCTTTCCCATAATGTATTTGATCTCAAAGTCAAGCTAACTAAGAGTAGCCAACCATCTAACTTTCTTGGAATTTAGATTCGTCAGGTAAAACAAGCACCTCAATCCACCGTGATCACTCATAAGAACAAATAATTTTCCTGCCAAGAAGATAATGCCTCCACATCTTGAAGGCATGAATAATAGTTGCCAACTCAAGATCATGAGTCACGTAGTTTTTCTTGTGCTCATTCAAATTCCTAGATTCATAGCACACCACCTATACCTCCTACCTAAGGACTCCACCAAGTACTCTTTTTCATGCATCTATACACACTACAAACTCTTTATATGGATCTGCAATCTTAAGGACTGGAGCATTGGTCAGCGATTGCTTCAACTGCTCAAAACTAGTTTCACATTCTTCTGTCCATTCGAACTTCTTACCTTTCCTTTGCAAGGATGTCATTGGATATGCAATACATGAGAAGTTCTCAATGAAACTCCTGTAGTAACCTGCCAAACCCATGAATGATCTCACGTGATCCACATTCTTAGGAGCTTCCCACTCCATGATGGCCCTTATATTTTATGGATCTACTGCTACACCTTCCTTGCAAACAACATGTCCCAAATAATGCACCACTCTATGAAAGAAGCTACACTTGCTAAGCATGGAATACAACTGATGCTCTCTTAGAAATCTCAACACTGCTGCTAAATTCTCGACATGCTCTTCTTCATTCTTGGAGTATATCAAGATGTCATCAATGAATACAATAACAAACTTGTCCAAATAAGGATGAAACACACTATTCATCAAATACATAAATGTAGTTGGGGCATTAGTCAAACTGAATGGAACTATAACGAGCTCATAATGCCTATACCTGGTCTTGAAGGAAGTCCTGCATATATCCTCTTCCTTGATGCATACCTGATGGTATCTTGATCTCAAGTTAATCTTAGAGAACACTAATTCTCCCTTCAACTGATCAAACAGGTCATTAATCCTCGAAAATAGGTACCTGTTCTTGATCGTCACCTTGTTCAACTTCCTGTAATCAATGCACAATATGAGAGTACCATATTTCTTCTTTATGAACAACACTGGTGCACCCCAAGGTGATACACTTGGTGTAATGTATCCCTTGTCAAGCATATCCTTTAACTACAATTTCAACTCTACTAGCTCTCAGGTACTCATCTTGTAAGGTGCCTTTGATGCTGGTGCTGTCCTTGACACCAACTCAATAGAGAAATATACTTCACTATGAGGAGGTAACTTTGTAATCTCTGCTAGAAACACATCTTGATACTGCTACAATATAGGGTACCTCTTTAATATTTCTGCATCCTCAACATCTTTACCGTTGTCACTAGATATATTCACTAAAAACATCACACAACCTTTTCTGCAACTACGCTTAGCCTGCATAGTCGTAACCATCCTCACTGATGTAGGGTTCTTCTTTATTGCAAAATTATCTTTTCCCCATTATCATCCAAGCACTCAATGGCCTTGTCGAAGCAATCCATCTCAATGATAGATGCTTGATGATCCACCTGCCTGTTGTCCACGAATGCATAAATTTAAGGAATGCTATGACCAAAATCCCCAAATGTATGTGCCTCCTAAGCACTATATATCTGGGGTCTACCACCTTGATAATGTGGAAAATCTCTCTTACGATGATCCTTGCTAGATATCCAACACTGCAACAGGGAAAATTTTAGGGTTTAATATTCAAAGGTGGGCTAATTTTCTATTTTCTTTCCAAAAACAAAATTCGCCAATTTCATTTTTTCCTAAAAATGATTTTTCCAAATTTTATATCATAAATTTATTTTACCTTAAAAATCACCATTTTTTTATAGAGATTATATAAAATCATTAGAAATTTGAATATTTTTACAAACATATCACTAAACATTTTATAGTTTATATGCTGGGGACTAATAATATTCACCAAGGTTTCTAAACTTTAAGATCTTAAAATTTTCCTTGACTGCAACGGTGCTCTACCATCACCTCTGGTCCACCACTCTCCATGTCCCTTCTCAATTGTATTGAAATTCTTGTAAGGCACTACATTTTCTTTCTCACCTGATCTTAAGGTCTTCCTATCTTTGGTGGCCATTTTCCTCTAAATTTCTCATTTCCTTTCAAGTCATGATTAGGCTCAACTTTGTGCTTTGAATACTCATAACAATGTTTCAGCTTTTGGATGACCTCCTCCAATTATCTAGGCTCATCAAACTCAATCCGGTCTCTATGTGCTACTGGAAGTCCACTAATGAATCTATGAACCTTGGCCTTCTCCTCCTTGAGGTAAGGCACATATCTCAACAACTCATAGAACCTAATAGTATACTTATCATCTGTCATGGAACCCATCTGCAACTCATAAAGCTCCTTATCTCTATGATCATAGTACCTTTCCTAAAAATACTTCTTCTTGAAGAGCCTCTCAAACTCATTCCAAGTCAAGTCATCCTCCTGAATACATTTAACATTCTTCACATCCTCTCACTAGATATATGCTTTCCCTTTAAGACCGAAATTGGCTATCTTTTCTTTCATGTTCTCTGAATAATTGTGCAATATGAAGAACTTCCTCATACCAAGCAACCATGCCTCTACATCTTGTGATTTCTTCATCTATCTATCGAATGTAGGTGGCTTTACTTTCTTAAACTCATCCTACAAATATCCTTTTTCACTCTTGTAAGGATGATAACAATGACGATCGTAATGCCTATTAGAACCAAAACTAGAATAGTACATGTGTCTATCACCCCTCCTTTCTAGAGTATCCATGGACCTTCCATCTTTGATCGTGTCCTCTCCATCCAAACTATACTCACCATGAGATCTATTGCCATATGCTTCATTAGTTCCATCCTCTTGTTCATGGCTAATCCAAAGTGGTCCCTGTCGCTGCAATTCTGACAAACTCTGAAGCATCACTGCATTTACCTCTTCTTGTTTATCCTATGAATGTGTGATTCTGTCATTTTCCGACTTACAACTCCTTATTTATGCCTTTAAAATTCTCAGTGTGTCTATCAAATCAGAAGAATTCCCAACAACACCCTTCTCATTTGATCCATAGGGAGAGTCTCGAGAACTGTAGTCTACCATCTTGCTAGTCATCTTTGATATTCTTCTTGCAAGGCATATCATGTCAGCTAAACCATATAACCATATAACCACATAATAAAATGTACAAAAGCAAGAGAACTTAGCTTTTATTAAACATAGGCAAGAGAAGACTAGGTTTGGGACTTCCACGTACCACTCGACCATAGACATGGCTGAACTAAATATTTATTTCAACTAGTCACCTCTGTGCCATATTCCAAGCGTGAATGTGGGATCTCATGGATAAACCAATCCAGAAAAAACCAAGGGAATTTAAAGGTTAAACCAACTCCACCCTCATCAAATCGTGATCTTACCAAAACCAACATCGAGATCACAAAACCAAACCAAGCTTAGAATGCCTCTGGACTCCATCACTATCCTTGAAGAATTTTCCATCTCCTTGTCTCTCAGGCTTTACCACAATCCACACTGTATCACTAGGCCCTAAACCAAGACACCAATCTCTCAGGCTTCATTGTAATCCACACTGTATCACTAGGCACTAGATCGAGACTCCACCCTATGAATTTACTGTATATCCTGCTAAAATTGGTCCAGGGATTCATAGGCCTTTAGGAATTTTCCTAAGACCACCTCTGCCCTAGATTCTGAAACCATTCGGAAATTCCAAAGCTCAAAACAAAGAAAACAGTCCCATCATACCATGGATATCCGGAAAAAGGCAAGGTAATGATGAAAACCACTGTCATAACCCAGTGAAACCATGCCACCGACAACAAGAGAACCATATACCAACATGAAAAGTCATGCATGTCCAAAATAGCTAGGAAATCACACATGAAATATGTTACTTGCAAGTGTTCCTCCTGAAGCTACTTGATCATTCTCTTCCTTGCTTGATATCTTCTTTCCTTTCCTTTCATTTTTTCCTTTGCTTTCTTTTCCTTTCCTTTTTGTAAAGCTAAATTACTCTAAGAAAACTCTAAATATCCAAGAGTGTGTGAGAGAGAGAATAACGAGAGAGCTCCATAATTAAATTGACCAAAAGCCATGAACTGATCCTCATAAGCCTTTTTATCAATGAGGC
Organism: Pinus tabuliformis; assembly: GCA_031772625.1. Classification (NCBI taxonomy): domain Eukaryota; kingdom Viridiplantae; phylum Streptophyta; class Pinopsida; order Pinales; family Pinaceae; genus Pinus; species Pinus tabuliformis. The sequence continues at coordinate 1,125,580,966 of CM062819.1, read as the reverse complement.
CTCTATTTTCTTCATTTTCCATTATTTTCCTTCAATTTCATCCTCACATGCAACTTGTGACCTTTCACCTTCCTTTTCTTCCATTTCTTTTTATTTTCATAAATAAATGTGCCAAAATACATCTTTCCCTTTTAATTCCTTAGCCATTGCCTTTGCCAATTTACATTAGCCATAAACAGATCCATTGATGCCCACTATGATATCTTTCCCCAACATTCATCTTGGAATAAGTGTCCCTTAGATGTTGTCTTATTTTGCCTTTATTAACTTTTATTACATGAACTTTTAACGAGTGGTTGTTACATCAATGCATCTAGCCCAATGTAATCAAATAAGTTTAGAAATAAAAAACTTCAATGAAATAAATGCGTCTAGTGAGATCAATCAAATAGGATTAGGAATCAACATCTACACTGAAAGAAATCCATATAATTTAGTGAATAACATTATATCTCCAACTTCCTCTCTTCCCCTCCCTCTCTCAATCTCTCTCTTCTTCCCTCTTTCTCTCTCCCCACCATCTCTCTCTCTCTCTCTCTCTCTCTCTCTCTCTCTCTCTCTCTCTCTCTCTATATATATATATATATATATCCTTCTTTATCTCTCTATCTCACCCCCAAAAACACACACACTCTTGCTCTCCATATATATCTCTCCCTTTCCTCCATCTATCTATATCTATCTTCTTCCCTCTCCGCCCCCTCCATCTACACTAGAATCAATGAATCTAGTACAAGGAATAAAAAAGGATAAAAAATAAACATCTAGACTGAAATGAATTCTTCTAGTGCAAGAAATCAAATAGGATTAGGAATCAACATCTACACTAAAATCAATGCATCGATTTCAGTGAATTCAATTGTATGCCCCATCCCTCTCTCCCTCATCTCTCTCCCCCATGTCTTTCTCTCCCTTTTCCTCTCCCTTCCTCTCTCTATCTCTCTTTATATCTCCTCCCTTTCTATGTCTCCCTTTTTCCATATCTCTCCTCTCCATCGATATCTAAATTATCTCTCCATCTCTCCTTCTTTGTCTCTCTATCACACCCCCACAAACACACATTCTCTCGCTTTCCATATATATATATATATCTCCCTCCCTTCCTCTCTTTTTCTCTCTCTTCTTTCCTCTCTCCCCCCTCCATATATATCTCTATCTCCCTCTATCTCTCCTTCTTTTTCTCTCTATATCACCCCCTAGACATACACATCTCTCTCCATATATATATCTATCTCTCTCCATCCTTCTTCCTCTCCCTCTCTCTAATCCCCCCTCTCTCTCTTCCCCTTCTCTCCCTCTCCATCTCCTTCTATCTCTCAACCCTACTTCTCTTCTCTCTCCCTCACTCTCTCTCCATCTCTCCCTTGTCACTTCTTGTTTTTCTCTCCACCTTTCTCTCTCTATGTATTTCTTCTTCCTTCCCTCTCTCTGCCCATCTAACTCCATATCTCTCTTCCTCCCTCTCTCCTTCTCTCTCTCAAGTAATCTATCTCTCTCCCTTTCTCTCACGCCTCCCTATGTCTCTCCCCCCCATCACTCTCTCTCTCTACCCCTCCAACTCAATCACTATCTCCCCCTCCAACTCCATCTCTCTCCCTCCCTCCCTCCTTCTCTCTCTCCCATCCTCTCTCTCTCTCTCTCTATCTCTCTCTTTCGTCATTCTCTCCTCTCTCCATCATTCTCTCTCCATCTCTCCCTTGTCACTCCCTCTCTCTCTCCACCTCTATCTCTCTATGTTTTTGTTATTTCCTCCCTCTCTCCTTCTCTCTCTCCCATCCTCTCTTTCCCTCTCTCTCCCACCTCCATCTCTCTCTCTCTCTCTCTCTCTCTCTCTCTCTCTCTCTCTCTCTCTCTCTCCCCCCCATCGCTTTCCAGCTTTTTCACTATCTCCTTCTCTAGCTCTCTAACTCTCACCCTCTCTCTATCTCTCTCATCTTACTTATCTCTCCCCCTTCGATCCATATGATTGAGAATGCTCACTCTATGTAATCAATAATATATGCAAGGTCTAATAATACTTATAGTGGAGATGAATATTATTGTAATATATTGGAATAATAATAATTAATATTATTCATTATTATACCAACAATAATATATAAAGAAATAACCTATTAAAGAAACTATAGTATGTTCACTTTACATTATAGACAAACCAATTTCTTATGATAAATTGGTATCTCTATGCCTTACATTTTACATTATATTCTACATTTTGTATTTTACATTTTACATTTTTGTCTCTCTCTTCTTCCCCCTCTTTCTCTCCTTCCATCTCTCCTTCCTTTTCTATTTATCTCAGCCGCCTAAACACATACACTCTCACTCTTCATATATATCTATCTCTCTCACTCTCTCTTTCTCTCTCTCTCTCTCTCTCTC